>JAYEVH010000536.1:0-214177 GCA_036346255.1 Ampelocalamus luodianensis | reverse complement strand
TCAGAGTGGAAGCGGATATTTATTCTTGATAGTGACTTCATTTAACGGACGGTGTCAACACACATCCATAAACTCTTGTCTTTCTTTTTGACAAAGATGGCGGATGGATCCCCAAGGTGAGGAGCTCGGCCTAATAAATCCCTTCTCTTGAAGTTCTTGGAATTGCTTCTTCAATTCTTCCAACTCATTAGGAGGCATACTGATGCACGGCTGTTTTGAGATCGTGCGATCGGGCACAAGCTCGATCACGAATTCAACTTCTCGATCGGGAGGCATGCCCGAAGTTCTTCGAGGAATACATCCGATATTCACACACCAGTGCACCTTCTCAAGTTCAAGAGAGGTACTAGCTTCCAAAGCATAGAGATGAGAACTGCCCACAGAAGGTGCAAGAACGACCTGACTGCCGTCTTCACTAGTGACAGAAATAGACCATTGAGCACAATCGATTTTTTCCCCGATTCTTGGACAGCCAATCCATCCCCAAAATCACATCAATACCCACTGAATTTATCACAATTAAGTTTGCCAAGAAGTTGATATTTTGAATTTCCACTTTTACGTCCCGACAGACTCGATCGGTTTGGAAAACTGATCCCGGTGACTGGATTTGATAAGGTGGCTGAAGTTTAAGTATTTCAAATTGATTAAATGCAGCATATTCTTCTTTGATGAATGAATGAGATGCTCCTTAATCAAATAAAACTGATGCTAGACAAGAATTAACAAGAAGTGTACCCAAAACGACGTCGGGAGCGTCGCTCGCCTCCTCAGCAGTGACGTGGTTCACTCGGCCACGTGCAAGGATCTGAGGAGGGGTAGATGCTGCCCTCGGAGGTGGTGTAGGTCTTGCCACAGCTGGTGGTGTAGGAGCTCGATAAACCTGAGGCATTCCCCCCTGCTTGGCGAGGCAATAGGAGGCATAGTGGCCCTGGCAACCGCAATGAAAGCAGGTGACATTTTGCTTGTAAGTACCACTATTTTGGGAGTTCTTACTCCCATTGTACCACTGCACCGTGGGTAGAGAGTCGTGGAAGTGCCATAGGAGGCCTCGGTGGCACGGGGCTGAAACGCAGGTGTCGAGAGCGGCTGGTGGCGTGTTCTTGAAAAACGCTTAGCTGAAAATCGGCTTTCTTCCTCTTCTGGACTCCTCTCTGACCACACTCTTGTGCTCCACTACAATAGCCTTGTTCACCAAGTCTTTGGAAAATCCTGAAGTCATGTCTGACTAGAGCAGTGCATCTCCTCGATCAAACCACCCATGAAGCGATCTCTGGCCGAGTGTCGGTGGAGACGTCATCAGGATGCATAACGGGCCAGGAATTGAACTCACGAATACTCGGTGATGATCTTTCTTCCTTGCTTCAAAGCAAGAAACCTATACTGCTTGATCGACATGATCCCATCGAGAATATAAGCCTCCTTGAAGGCTGCACGAACCTGACCCATGTTGGAACTCCTCCATCAGGCTGCATGGCGGAAAAGTTATCCCACCACGCACTATGGCGCCTTCCGGTGATAGGCGGCAAAGAGCACCCTCTCAATGCGTGGCACCGGCAATGGCTAGCTTATTCTCGATATCCCTTAGCCAATCTTCACCTCCATTGGATCTCCGTGCCGCAAAAAGATGGAGGATTGGTCCTCACGAAATTCGAGACCTCCCGTGCCTATGATTTCCTCCTCTCCTGCTGCGAGAGAGGAGAAGTGTTGCGAGCAATAGCCTCCGAATCCTCGTCGATCCATTCTTTCGCTCAATTTGAGCGGGACCTCTGCCATAGTGGGTGGCGGAGGAAGCACTCCTCGGATGAACTTCCTGCTGATGGAGTCTGAGAGAGGCTCACCCTCTCTTCTCGAGCATAGAGTTTAGCCAACGTGAGCAGTCATCGAGTGCCCGGGTGGAGATCCCCGTCACGTGGGCTCTCGCGCAGTGTTAGGGCCTAACATCTGAAGTGATGTGAGGACCCGGTTTATTTGGCTTGTAATGCTTAACCAACCACTGGTCCCTAGCATCACAAATCAAATAAGCGATCTCGAGATATGTATACTTCGACGATGCTCGCACCTCGTTACAAAATTAGACAAAGAACTCCATTCAAAACATAGAGTCCAAACATTTACACTACAAGCGGAAGATAAACAAATAGTAACAATATTACGGACATAGGCCGGACGGGCCACAAGATACACAAATAACAAGAGCAGCAGTGAAGCAAAGTGCCATAAGATGGCTATAAACAAAGCCAATCGCGTGCCTTCAACCCACAAGGCATCGGCCGGGACGCCAAGACTAGTCGTCACCCACGACGGCGGACTCAAGTAGTAGGGCCCTGAGGCTCACCTTCTTCCTCCGCAACAAAAACATTAAGCAAAGCACACAGTACAAAGATTGTCTTTGTACCGCCAAAACCGACGTGTGAACTAACGGACACTGTTAATATGCTACATGCAGTGCTTGTTCGATGGAAACCATATGTTTCATTTGCATAAAGCCAATTTTCATTTGCAATAATATAATATGGTTTAAAGGCAAGTTTGCAATTCATTTTCTTGTTGAAATAAGCTGCGAGATAAAGATAGATACAAGTAACCACCTAGAAGTGACTATCCCAATAGTCACCACAACATAACACGAATCCCCGTTAGTACCACCTCGCAAGTTTTAATTTTAAAGGTTGTAGTCTAACTCTCGATAAGCTTACCCAAGCGTGTCCATCACCTAGGACGAGGCTATTCGAATAGTTTTAACCTGCGAGGGTGTACCATTTTACCCACACCTCGCATCGCCTTTAAGCCAAAGCACACTTAGAAGGTATCTTGCGCACAACTAAGTCCTCTGAGATGTTTCCAATATTGTGTATCAACCCCGAGCCGCATATGGATAGAAACCCATGCGCTTACATGGTAAAGCCGAAAAGACAACTACCCACTCGGATAAAGCTTTGGACAACTACCATGCTCCCACCTCAGTCCCTCCTGCGACCTCCTGCGACCGGGACCAATACACGCCAAAGTACTAGGTCAAGAGAGTCCCATACCCTCTGAGTGTGGTTATGCGCGAAATGCTGGATAACGAAACTCACAAGATGTTCGGTCCTTAATGACCGCACCTTTCCGATCCACACCCAACAGATCACACCAATCTTACCATTGTGCGCGTCTAAATCATTTTTGTTTGGTTTTAGTTTTGCAAGTAAGCATAGCAAAATGCTGAAACATAAAGTTGTAGTAAATTTTGTGTGATCAAGGTTCCGACTAAAGTCGATAACATGCCTGGGGCTCTACCGATACTAAGCATGTCTAAGCAATTGAAATCGTATCTACTAAGTGACAAGAAATCATCGGCGATCTCTAATCACAAAGAAATATCCTAGGCTCGGTAGTAGAGATCAATATTTGTCTACGGATATGCACTACGGTTTAACTAATCCATTTTAACACAAATTAATGCATACATACAATTGAAACAAAATATTAGAATTTAAATCTTTGGGATTATCATGATCAAATCGCTTGCTGGGTAACATTGCTCAATATGGTGCGGAGGATCGTCCTCGTGGTTCCAAATATCGAAGCCTAACGATCGAACATAACAACAAATAAGAGCGAATAACACCGACAAAACTCAAACATTCAACAACATCAAACAAGCCAAAACTCACACAAAGCCTAAGCATGAAATAACGAATTTTAGAACAGAGAACAAATCATTTTTAAGTTATTAGCAATTTTCTATGAATTTTCTAAGCTAAAAACACAACAAGCCACTAGTTAATTACTCAACAAATTTTCATGAACAGAACCGATGTGTGCAAAACCTATCCTAATAGTTAGTATACTGAAAATGAAATTTTAGAATCGGGTTCATTGAATTTGGACAATTATTGGAAGAGATATGCATTTTCTAATTTAGAAGATACATAAGACATCATTTTATTAATTAACAGATTTTTACTCTGAGACATGGATGAAACTAATTTTAGTAAATAATACATTTAAAATGAAAATTAACAAAGATTCATGCGATTTAGATAAAAATTGAATTAGTTATGCATTTTCTAAGTTTAATTGATTTAACGATTACCATGTAAAAGCATTTGTAAAATACTAAGCACTTAACACTTCTTTTTACGACGCCTGCGGCTAGCCCCAACCAGCAGCGGATGCGGCGAAAACGCCGACGACAGCGGATCGCTCGCATAAGGTGGCGTCGGCGTATTACGAGAATCGTCTTGGCTTACAAAGTGCAAACCTAACCTACCCTCACAAAGAAACACGCTTCCCAACAGAACACACATTATCGAGCTACACAACTAACAAGACGGCATGGGGCCCACATGGCGGTGACTAAGAAAATAACACAACGGTAGGATTAAGGTTTACTAAACACGATTACGAGAGGGCCCACAATTCGAGACTCAAGGTTAACATGATTAGAGTTAAACTAATCATCACCGCGTTCACCGCGAAAGCACGCGGCGCGGCGCGGCGCGCAGCGGATCTTGCAAACCGGGAGGTTTCAGCGAAAAGAGTGGTACCTTCGGGTTCGCATGGACCCGCGAACTCGATGACGGTGACGCGGAGCCCAATGGTCGACGGAGATGAGCTCACGGCGTCGGAGGCGAGAAGAAGCTACGGCTCGCGGAAGGCTACTGAACTTCGGCGGCTTTCGAGAAGGTGCGCCGCGACGATCGCCACTCGTGGAGCAATAAGCACAAGACAAAGTCGAAGAAGAAGGTCCGAGGGCGGGTACCACGGCGGCGAACACGCGCGAGGAAGAAACACCCGCACGACCTCCACGATGCACGAAAGACGTAAACGAGCCCACCGTTAGACTCGAGAGGATGATTGCGATCACGAGGACCAAGTGACGAGGTTAGAGACTCACGAGAGAACTAGCAAGCTCGCGGGACCGCCGCAACCGAGGCGGAGACGACGATACCGCCCTCGTGATCCATCGACGCCAAGGACCGGGTTGGGCAAAATGGAGCGGCGTCGGCGTGGATCACGGCGGGCGTGGTTGCGGGGATCAAGCGCGCGCTAACACAATGGCGCTACCTTCGCCCTCTTCGCCGCGAAACGCAGAGCGGGCGGAGAAAGTGAGAGAGTGAAGGAAACGGCGAATGAGTGAGTGCGGTGAGTTATAAAGCTCTGGCGATGCTCCACGGACGGACACGAGGGCAAATAGGTGGCGACGAGGTGCGTGGCACACATGCGTGATCGCCGGTGCGCTCGGTGAGACGCGGAGAGGACGAGGCAAAGGCGACAAGTGGGGTCCACCCGTCGATGACTCACAAAGCGGTGCGAACCGGTGGCTTGATTTGATCGATGCTCGCCGACCGTTGGATCTGAAATGGGCGGTGAGATTGGTGTATGCATTCGGACGGTCGGTTGCGCCATAACGTGGATCGTTCGATTTGCATCGGACGGTCACGATCGATTGGAATCGCGCGGTGCGTTTAGTTGGCGCGACCGAGTCAAGTGGTGCAGTCGGACTCGAGCCCGAGTTGGGTTCGGGCAGAGGAACAGTGTTTTCTCGATTTGAGGTTTTAAAGGCTGAGAGAGTTTGGAGAATTTTTAAAGTAGCTCCTGAGCTCCAAAAATTTCGAAATTTTATAGTAGCTACTTGAGACAGAGAACAACATTGCATAAATTTTCCAGAACTTTTATGCACTGCATTGTTCTAGAGAAAATTCTAAGCTGCTATACAGGAGTTTGACCAGGTTTTCAACTAGTTTGACTTGGCCATTTGAAATAGCAAACAAAATCTAAAAATTGTGAAATAATTCAGGAGGTAGATAGGATGATCAATATGATAGGAAAAATAATTTCGAGGATGACCATAAGTTTGAAAGCTAAGAACTGACAACAACAATTTCCAATCACAAGAATTAAATTCTAAAAATTGGAAATTGCTAGGAAAACTTTAGAAACTTTCAAATGATTTGAAGAGACAACAAAAGTTTTTATTTCTCCTCAAAATTTTACATTTGAAATACAAACCCTAAGTTAGGGTCAGTTACAAATCTCCCCCTTACAGAATCTCGCCCGAGATTGATCATCGAGGAGAAGGATGGGTAATCGCTCAGACGATCTTCCGCTCCAAGTGGCTTCATCCTCGGAGTGGTTTGACCACTTGAACTTTAAGGAACTTGATCACACGGTTCCTTGTTCTGTTCGGCTTCTTCGAGGATCACGAAAGGATGCTCATGATAAGACAGATCTTCACGCACATCGATATTTTCAATGGCGTTTCCTCACGGAACACGAAGGCACTTCTTCAATTGCGACACATGGAAAACATCATGCACCCTTCGAGTGTAGCGGCAATTCTAACTTGTATGCAACAGCTCCCACTCTCTTGATGATGCGATCTGACCGACATATCGAGGAGCCAATTTGCCCTTGACAATCGAAGCGACGATGTCCTTCGTAGGTGAGACTTTGAGATACACAAAGTCATTGGTGGAAACTCAGCTCACGACGACCCGATGCATAACTCTTACGCACGGGTGAGCTACGGCGCAAGTGCTCACGAATCAACGCACTTGGCTTTCGGCCTCATTGATGGAATCGGGCCAAGAACCGCTTTCACGGTTTACGACCAGTTCAACGGTGTTCTGCATCGCCTCCCATACAAAGCCTCAAGCGGTGCCATGCCGAGACTAGCTCGAAGCTGTTGTTGTAGGAGAACTTCGGCAAGTGGTAGGCACTTCTCCCAATTCTTTCCATAGGAAAGGACACAAGCACGAGCATATCTTCAAGCACTGATTGACTCGCTCGTCGACCATCGATCACCGAGGATGGTAGGCGGTCTTTGAAAGTAAGACGGTTACCATGGCCTCCATGTTACCGTAGCCAAAGTCGGGAAGTGAAAGAGAACCACGATCGACACCATCGTCAGTGGCACACCATGCAAACTCACAATGCGGGATGTAGAGTGCGCCAATTTCTGCGGCGAGGCCGTACACTTTGGCGAGAAAATGTGCTACTTTCGTCAATCATCAATAACCACCCGATAGCATCCTTCCACGAAGAAGTGCAGGGGCAAACCGGTGATGAAGTCCATACCAGCGGAATCCACTTCCACTCACGGTATAGGCAAGGGTTTGGAGAGACCTCTTTGGGCCGATGCTCGGCCTTCAGCGACAACATCGTCGCATCGGCAGCGAACCCGGCAATCTCGCGCTTCATGCGAGTCCACGAGAACCACGCAGGATCTTGGTACATCTTGGTAGCCCGGGATGGATGGACAAAGGCGAATCATGGGCTTCTGAAGGATCAAATCCGCAACTCGGGGATCTTTGGGACCACGAGACGCCCAAACCATACAACACCGTGCTCATCCTCATGAAACACTTGGTGATCCATTCTCGATGTTTTGCTTGATTTTACCCACACCATCATCGATTCTTTGTGCGACTTGATCGATCCACCAAAGTCGGTTACTGTCAGGCGATGAAGGAACCGTGCTCAGCAAACCCAAGTTGAGATGCTGAAATTCCGCAAGAAGTGCAGTTCTTTGCTCTGGATCATCAAAGTATTGCAATACACCTTTCATTAAGTGCATCAACCACATTGGCCTTGCCGAGATGATCTTGAATACCCATATCATAATCTTTGATCAATTCTAGCCATCTCCTCACTCGAGGTTGAGATCTGGCCGAGTGAATAAGTATTTCAAACTCTTATGATCGAATACACCTCACGTGGTTTCAGATCAAATAATGCCAAAATCTTGAGTGCATGAACTCTGCGACAAGCTCTAAATCATGGGTGGGATAGTTGAGCTCATGAGGCCTCAGTGCCTAGATGCATAGGCGAACGCCTTGCCTTCTGCATAAGAACACATCAGAGTCCCCACGAGAGGCATCGCAATAAATATCGAGTTCTTGTGGATATCGGAAGAGTAAGGACTGGAGCTGAAGTCAATCGCCGTTTGAGCTCCTGAAAGCTCTCATCACAAGCAGAGGACCACACAAACTTCTTGTCCTTCTTGAGCAATTCAGTCATCGGCTTTGCGATCTTGGAGAAGTTCTCGATAAAGCGGCGATAGTAGCGCTAAACCAAGAAAACTCCGCACATCGATGGCCCGGCCGGTGGCCCAAGATAGAACATCGTGACTTTGTTGGGATCCTGACTATGCCTCAACTGAAAGAACATGGCCCAAGAATGCCACTTCCTTCAACGAACTCACATTTCTTTGAACTTTGCATACGGTGATGCTCCCGCAACTTGCCCAAAACAATCTTGGATGCTCGGCATGCTCGCTTGATCTTGGAATAAATAAGAATATCATCAATGAAGACCACCACAAATTTGTCCAAAAACTCCATGAATACCGAATTCATCAAGTTCATGAACAAAGTGGAGCATTGGTTAATCCGAAAGACATGGCGGTGTACTAAATCATGAGCCATAACGAGTAGTGAAAGCCGTCTTGAATATCCTCGACCGATCCGGACTTGATGATAGCCCGATCTCGAATCAATCTTGGAGAACACACGAGCTCCGGACAAGCGGTCAAAAGATCATCAATGCGGGCGAGGATATTTGTTCTTCACCGTCACTTCATTGAGAGGGCGGTAATCAACACACATACGCAAAGTCTTGTCCTTCTTCTTCACAAAGATCACGGACAACCCCAAGGAGATGGCGGGGCGGATGAAACCCTTTGCTTGGAGCTCACCAAGCTGCTTCTTCAATTCTTCTAGCTCATTGGGAGGCATCCGTCACGGCGCCTTGAAATCGGGCGATGCCGGGCGACAACTTCGATGGCAAACTCGGATCTCGAGCGGAGGCATCCTGGCAAATCTTGTGAAAGACATCCACAAAGTCGGATACTATGGGAACATCTTGAATTTGCAAGGTGGCTTTGCTTCTAATGCACATAGACACGGGCCTGAAGCCGTGGCGAAAACCCGACTTGCTCACCCGAAGGGTGGTAAGATAGACAATCTTCTGGCACAATCGATTTGCCCCAAGTGTTGGGACAACCAATCCATGCCAAGAATCACATCCGGACTACATTGCCGAGGCGCGAATGAGATTTGCCAAAATCCCTCCTTCAACTATGATAGGAACATCCAGGCACAGTAATCAGCTCTCATTTCCGACCGGGAGCGGATGAGCAAAGAACTTCAAAGGTACCAAAGTGAAGACTACTAGCGGCAAATGATCTTGAAATAAAGAATCGATGCTCGAGAATCAAATAATCTGCCGCGGGACGAGAATTAACAAAAGTGTACCCATCACGACATCTGCGCGCTCCTGAGCCTCCTCGGTGAAAGGTGGTTGACTTCGATTGCTGCTGCACCTGGTGCTTCGGATCATCTTACGGTGGTGGATGACCACTCCTCGCCGCGTCCTCCATTAGGGCGAGGGCTGCCGCAACACTGAGGGCGAGCATTCGCATAATGGCCTTGTTGTGGCGTGAAAACAAGTAACCTCGGCCGCGGATTGCGAGGCGCTCTGTCTTGGATCGCGGCGCCACGTGCATGAAACTCACGACTGCGGTGGCGGAGGCTGGTGCAGATGGTCTCGGCGCCGGTGGAGCAAAAGAACGGCCACTAGTGCGGCCCGGCCCAGAGAGACGAACGAGTGGTGTGAGTGAGGCCGTCGCGCCTCCCATTTGCGCTTGCGGGACTCGCCCGCGCCTTCGCCTTATGCTCTGCAGCGATGGCCTTATCTACCAAGGCCTGAAAGTCAGAAGTCCACAATAGATAGCTTGTCCTGCAGCTCCTCGGACAAGCCATCCATAAACTTCTCCTGCTTAGCCTCATCTGAGGCCACCTCTCCCGAGCATAACGAGCGGATGATTGAACTGCGCTGCAGTACTCCGTCACGATTTGCGCCCTTGCTTGAGCGCGAAACTCCTTCTTCTTGACCATCATCGGCCATCGTGGATGTGGGCCCGACGAAAAGCTGACCTGAACTCCTCCCACGCGACCACATGGCCCGCGGGCTGCATGGCGAGATAGTTCTCCCACCATGAGTGCCGCGCCCTCAAGGCGGTGGGGCGCGAAGAGTGCCTTGTCTGCGCCCGGCAGCGAGCTATGTTGAGCTTCCGCTCAACCATGCGCGACCAATCATCCGCATCGAGAGGTCCTCGGAGCGGGAGAAAGTCGGCGGCGTATGCGGAGGAACTCTGCAAGTCCCAGCGAGTGCGGTGGCGCCACCACCGGCGGAGTGGAGGTATTCCTAGCAATAACCTCCAAGATGCGCGTCGGTCCATGCGGTTTCGCTCAATCGGCGAGAACCTCGACCATGGTCGGAGGAGGAAGCTCCTCATCATGACCAGACCGCTAAGCGCCACGCGCGTTCTCGAGCCATCTGTTTCACTAAGACAAGTTAACAATAGCCGGAAAACACGAAGTCAATACCCACTGCAATTAACTTACTAACAGCACAAAACAAGCACAAGACTTTTAAGTTACAAAAACCAACTGACAAAGATCAGACACTTAGCAAACTCCTACATATCTTACCCTTATGCCCCCACAAATTTTTAATTAAACTAATTCTCTATGGTTCTCCCAAAGACTGATTCTACCGGTATTAACTATCTTTTGATAGGAAAGAGAGGAACCAAGTTTCAAAACTTAAAATAGAGTAAGATGAGAGTAAGCTAAGATAGGTAAGGAATAAAATCGAGAATCGCCTAGGTTTTCATAAACCTTTTATGATTTGAAAATAAGACTTTCAAAATATCCTAAGGACGACTATGCTTGGGTTACTACAGTCGAATGGCTCGATACCAACTTTGAGGACCCAGTTTATTTGGCTTGTAATGCTTAACCAACCACCGGTCCTAGCATCACAAATCAAATAAAGCGATCCTCGAGATATGTATACTTCCCGAAAGCGATATCGCACTCGTTACAAAATTAGACATCAACTCCATTCAAAACATAGAGTCCAAACATTACACTACAAACGGAAGATAAACAAATAGTAACAATATTACAGACAAAGGCCGACAGGCCACAAGATACACAAATAACAAGAACGACAGCGGAAGCAAAAGTGCCATAAGATGGCTATAAACAAAGCCAATCAGCGTGCCTTCAACCCACAAGGCATCTGACCGGACCGCCAAGACTAGTCGTCACCCACGAAGCGACAGCACAGCTCACAGAAGTGAGGCCCCTGAGGCTCACCTTCTTCCTCTGCAACAAAAACATTAAGCAAAGCACCTGAGTACAAAGATTGTCTTTGTACCCGCAAGACTGACGTGTGAACTAACAGACCTGTTAATATGCTACATGCAGGCTTGTTCAGTGGAGGCCATATGTTTCATTTGCATAAAGCCAATTTTCATTTGCAATAATATAATATGGTTTAAAGGCAAGTTTGCAATTCATTTTTACTGTTGAAATAACTGCGAGATAAAGATAGATACAAGTAACCACCTAGAAGTGACTATCCCAATAGTCACCACAACATAGCACAAATCCCCAGATTCGTACCACCCTGCAAGTTTTAATTTTAAAAGGTTGTAGTCTAACTCTCGATAAGCTTACCCAAGCGTGTCCATCACCTAGGACGAGGCTATTCGAATAGTTTTTAACCCTGCAGGGGTGTACCACTGTACCACACCTCGCACCGCCTTTAAGCCAAAGCACACTTAGAAGGTATGCAGCACGACTAAGTCCTACGAGACTGTTTCCAATATTGTGTATCAACCCGAGCCGCTCGTATGGATAGAAACCCATACGCTTACATGGTAAAGCCGAAAAGACAACTACCCGCTCGGATAAAGCTTTTGGACAACTACCATGCTCCCACCTCCGTCCCTCCTGCGACCTCCTGCGACCGGGACCAATACACGCCAAAGTACTAGGTCAAGAGAGGTCCCATACCCTCTAGTGTGGTTAGCACGCGAAATGCACGGATAACGAAACTCACAAGATGTTCGGTCCTTAATTGACCGGCACCTTTCGATCACACCAACGGATCACACCAATCTTACCATTGTGCCCGCGTCTAAATCATTTTTGTTTTTGGTTTTAGTTTTGCAAGTAAGCATAGCAAAATCTGAAACATAAAGTTGTAGTAAATTTTGTGTGATCAAGGTTACCGACTAAAGTCGATAACCGCCAGCTTCTCTGGATACTAAGCATGTCTAAGCAAATGAAATCGTATCTACTAAGTGACAAGAAATCATCCAGTGATCTCTAATCACAACAAATATCCTAGGCTCGGGTAGTAGAGATCAATATTTGTCTACAGGATATGCAACTCTGATTTAACTAATCCATTTTAACACAAATTAAGCAATGCATACATACAAATTGAAACAAAATATTAGAATTTAAAATCTGGGATTATCATGATCAAACTGCTTGCCTGGCTGCTGTTGCTCAATATGGTGCGGAGGATCGTCCTCAGGGTTGCCGCAAATATCGAAGCCTAACGATCGAACATAACAACAAATAAGAACGAATAACACCGACAAAACTCAAACATTCAACAACATCAAACAAGCCAAAACTCACACAGCAGCCTAAGCATGAAATAACAGAATTTTAGAAACAGAGAACAAATCATTTTAAGTTATTAGCAATTTTCTATGAATTTTCTAAGCTAAAAACACAACAAGCCACTAGTTAATTACTCAACAAATTTTCATGAACAGAACCAGTGTGCAAAACCTATCCTAATAGTTAGTATACTGAAAATGAAATTTTCTGAATCGGTTCATTGAATTTGGACAATTATTGGAAGAGATATGCATTTTCTAATTTAGAAGATACATAAGACATCATTTTATTAATTAACAGATTTTTGCTACAGAGACATGGATGAAACTAATTTTAGTAAATAATACATTTAAAATGAAAATTAACGACCTTTGGATTCATGCGATTTAGATAAAAATTGAATTAGTTATGCATTTTCTAAGTTTAATTGATTTAACGATTAAATGAAAAGCATTTGAAATACTAAAGCACTTAACACTTCTTTTAATGACGCACGGCTAGCCCCAACCATCGAGGCGGGCCCGCGCGAACCGACGAGGCGGATCGCCGCATAAGGTGGCGTCGAAGCGTATTCGAGAATACGTCTTGGCTTACCAAAGTGCAAACCTAACCTACCCTCACAAAGAAACACGCTTCCCAACAGAGAACACACATTATCGAGCTACACAACTAACAAGCGACAAAGATGGGCCCACATGGCGGTGACTAAGAAAATAACACAACGGTAGGATTAAGGTTTACTAAACACGATTACCAGAGAGGGCCCACAATTCAGAGACTCAAGGTTAACATGATTAGAGTTAAACTAATCATCACCGGCGGTTCACCGGCGAGCACGGCACGGCGGCGAGGCCGCGCAGCAGATCTTGCAAACCAGAGGTTTCGGGCGAAAGAGTGGTACCCGGGTTCGCAGGACCCGCGAACTCGATGACGGTGACGCGGAGCCCAATGGTCGACGGAGATGAGCTCACGACGGCCGGAGGCGGAGAAGAAGCTACGGCTCGCGAGAAGGCGCCTACGAACGGCGCAGCCGAGAAGGTGCGCCACGGGATCGCCTCGACTCCAGGAGCAATAAGCACAAGACAAAGTCGAAGAAGAAGGTCCGAGGCGGCCGGAATTGCCACGGCGGCGGAACACCGTGCGCGAGGAAGAAACACCCGCACGACCTCCACGATGCACGAAAGGAAGAAACGAGCCCACCGTTAGACTCAGAGGAGGATTGCGATCACGAGGGACCAAGTGACGAGGTTAGAGACTCACCAGAGAACTAGCAAGCTCGCGGGACCGCCGCAACCGGAGGCGGAGACGACGATATCGCTCGTGATCCACGGACGCCAAGGACCGGGTTGGGCAAAATGGAGCGGCGTCGGCGTGGATCACGGCGGCGTGGTTGCGGATCAAGGGCGGCGCTAACACAGCAGCGGCGCTACCTTCGTCCTCTTCGCCGGCCGAAACAGAGAAGCGGGCGGAGAAAGTGAGAGAGCGAAGGAAACGATGAATGAGTGAGTGCGGTGAGGTTATAAAGCTCGCGATGCTCCACGGACGGACACGAGGGCAAATAGGTGGCGCGACGCAGGTGCGTGGCACATGCGTGATCGCCGGCGCGCTCGGTGAGACGCGAGAGGACGAGGACGGGCGACAAGTGGGGTCCACCCGCCGGTGACTCACAAAGCGGTGCGAACCGGTGGCTTGATTTGATCGATGATCGCACCGACCGTTGGATCCGAAATGGACGGCCGAGATTGGTGTATGCATTCGACAGTCGGTTGCGCCGCAACGTGGATCGCTCGATTTGCATCGGACGGTCACGATCGATTGGACTCACGCGCGGTGCGTTTAGTTGACGCGACCGAGTCAAGTGGTACGAGTCGGACTCGAGCACGAGTTGGGTTGGGCCCGAGAGCAGTGTTTTCGATTTGAGGTTTTAAAAGGTGAGAGAGTTTGGAGAATTTTTAAAGGTAGCTCCTGAGCTCCAAAAATTTCAAAATTTTTATGGTAGCTACTTGAGACAGAGAACAACATTGCATAAATTTTCCAGAACTTTTATGCACTGTATTGTTCTAGAGAAAATTCACAAGCTGCTGTGACAGGAGTTTGACCAGTTTTCAACTAGTTTGACTTGGCCATTTGAAATAGCAAACAAAATCTAAAAATTGTGAAATAATTCAGGGAGGTAGATAGGATGATCAATATGATAGGAAAAATAATTTCCGAGGATGACCATAAGTTTGAAAGCTAAGAACCTGACAATAACAATTTCCAATCACAAGAATTAAATTCTAAAAATTGGAAATTGCTAGGGAAAACTTTAGAAACTTTCAAATGATTTGAAGAGACAACAAAAGTTTTTATTTCTCCTCAAAATTTTACATTTGAAATACAAACCCTAAGTTAGGGCTGTTACAAGTGACAAGGAAAGTTAACAAGAGGCCAAGGTTGCTGGAAAAAGATGTGAATTACAAATCTAGACAGCAAGCATATAGTTCTTAATTAGGCATGCATAATGATATAAAATGCACAAAAACTTAACACCAAACGGGCGTACAAAGGCGCTAATGCCAGTACAAGATCCACAAATTCAAATCATAGTTCTCCCAATGCGATTACATCCATAAGGGCCCGTGGGCGAAAAGCAACTGTCGGAATTAAAAGTTCTTGCAAGAGAAACATTAATAGTTCAATTACTACTAGCCTATTACAGGAAATTAAAGATACATGCTCAATCATGAGCTTACACCTACAATATCCTAAATGTTGTTCCGGTCAAAGTTCACCGGAAACTCGTTCAGAAGATGTGCCCCAGGGGATCCCGTATCATCGGGATCTCCTAGATTAGGAAGGCGCAAAGGGGAGCCTTGCTCTATCACATGGCCTCTAGCAGGTTCCATCCTACGAGTACGAGCAAAGCCGACCGACATACGGGCCTGGTGTCTCGTCCCATAGTTGGGTACCCGCCCTGGCACTTCTGGAAGACGGTACATCGGTGGTGCTGAAGAATGTGGGGGAATCTCATTTGCGCCATAAACCACATGGCGGTCAATAATCCCCATATTGCACATGAGTTGTAAGTGCTCTTGGGCCACCACGAGACGTTGACGAGTCTCGTACAACTCATACACAGTGCACCGATGAATTTGGTCCATGATATGAACCAATCTTGCCAACTGCCTAACCTGGGGATCTTCCCCAAACTGAATCCGGGCAAATGTGTCTACCTCCGTGCCACGCTCTCTCATAGGAAAATGGTCGTAAGGTGGTTGAGACAACTCCGTCAGATCATAACGGAGGTGACTCATAGCCACACGAGCCACTTCCTGTAGAGCCATGGCCTCTGAAGTGCCACGTGCCTGGAAACAATATGGGATACTCCCCGTGACTTGTCTTGCAATAATGTTGATCACGCCGTATTCCTCCATGCACGCCCCATCGCGGCGATAGATGGCGTAGGTCGGCTAGTAAGTAAAGTTCGTCCTCCACATCATATCTCGAAGAAGCGCCGGGTATCCATCCACGTTCTCTGCTTGAGTTTCTTTGACCAGGTATTGACGACTCATCTAAAGACAAGAACAAACAAGGTAAGGCTTCTTTTTAATCCAAACCAGAGTAAGGTAAGAAAAGGCACTAAGAGGGACGAGGAATAAAAGATATTCTTAACTTATACTTTCTGAAATTAACTTGATAATTTCAAAATATTTTGACTCAAAAAGGCTCACAAACTCTAACGCTAGTGATATCTCTAACCTACGGTCAGTATGGCTCTGATACCAACGCTGTGGGGACCCCGGAGTTATCTCCGTAAGACCGAGACTAATCAAGGTCTTAGGGACATAACTCTAGATCTCCAGAGAATGGATTCCAACTTAACTCCATCTAAATGAGAGGCTTAACTCAAACTAGAGCCTCGACGATCATGCGCGCCGCTCCTCTGCGAGCACTACATGATTGTCGGTTCTCCAACAAGTCAAGCGCTACACTTAGTGAGTTAAATAGGAAGCCATGAACGGCGAGTACAACTTATATTGGCTCCCAAGATCAGCGACCAATATAATCATACTCTCATACAACGTTGCTCACACCCATACAACCTTCATACATAAATAGTTCAAAAGACATACAACATAGTTCCAAGTTTACAACTAATACAAGTGGCCGACCGGCCAAATTTAAAGGAAAGTATTAAGTAGCAGCGGAAATAAGTAGATAAACCAAAAGACCAGCTATGGTATGCCACACAACCCATCGGCAACCAACTGGGAGTTAAAGATAACACACTACTCATCGGTGTTGCCTAAATCGACACTGACATGCTCGTCGGTCTCATTATCTTCCTCACCTGTAAAAGCCAGCAAACATCTGGCTGAGTACAAAAGAGTACTCGCAAGTCTTACACAAATAAAAATAGTCATGCATAAGGTCATTCAAGGGAAGGCTCATATTGGCTTAATTTTTGCGAAAACGACGCAATACTGAACAACCTACACATACTAGTTTTTCAAGTGCCATTTCAAAATCAGATTTGAAGTAGAAGTAAAGCATGTGAATAAGTGATGAATTCAATAATAAATGAATCATGCCAAAAACAAAGTGGCGGTCCACTTTGCTACAACAACAAGTATGAACATCCCGTTCATGACAATACCAAGTTTACACATAATTTTAATTCCAAGTCTAACAATAAGCAGCCACAGGTTTCAAGCGGTCGTCCATAACCGTGGACACGGCTATTCGAATAGATTTATACCCTGCAAGGGTGTACTACTTTACCCACACGACTTGATTAGCCCGTAAGCCTCCAGATGCCTCCGAATATAGCATACTTCCTATGGTATGTCGGCCGGGTAAATCAAGATATGGTCATTTTTGGCAAGAAGATCCCATTGAGCTAAGTCCCTCAACCCATGGCTCCTAGGAAACACAAGACGTTAACGTCTCTATCCTATATCCTAGGAAACACAAGACGTTAACGCCCCCATCCTATCGGCCCAAAAGGAACACGGGATTTTACGGTCCCATGCCCTTACAATTTCACCACCGTGGGGCTCAACACAACAAAACCTTCCCACTACTTAACCATACGCCACCCATATACCGCGTGTGATAGCACGAGTTTTGTTTGAATCGCAACAACCCAAAGTTCGGTCCTTAATTGTCCAGACAAGCCAAACCACATACCCAATTCTCGTGCACGAAGGCACCATCACTAACCAACACTTGTCCAGACCAAAAGCTCACTTAAAATGACAAAAATTCACTTATAAAACAGATACGAAGATCTGAAGCAAAAGTATAAAATGAGAGTTGTGTTTATCCCATAATAGTCGGGTTATTCCCGAGAATCAAACTATCGGTTCTAGACTTGCATGGCTAAGCAAAACTCGAACAATATAATTTCACACATCCGATCATAAGCATTTCAGTAATGGAGTAATTCATGGATAGCCACAATGACAAGATAATAGGATGTGTCTAACTACTCATCACAAAAATAGCGACATTATAAAACTATCATGCAAGCAATTATCATTGCATCTACCCTAACAAAATTGGGATCAAATATGATGCAAAAAGAAAGTTCAAAGGATGCTTGCCTTACTGGTAGGCTAATTGCTCTCCTCGATAGCGTAAGAGTCAATATCAATGAGCTTGGAATCTATATAAATACAATACAGAATAAACATCGAAAATACTCCAAAATCAAGATACTAAAAAATGCATGATTTTTCTACAGTAGCTAAGTCACGATTTTATATGATTTTTGGTGAAAGAATTATTTCATTTTGATTTAGTATATGAAAGTTATGGTGGTTTGAATTTTAGATTTCAATATGCCTTCATTTATGTAATTTAATTATGAGGTGAAATTTTGTAGAGCAGTGGTGAGTATAGGGATTACATGGATAAATGGGTAATATTATTACAAGTTCAAAACAATTGGGTTTGCTTAAATTGAAGTTTCCTTGATTTAGTTATTGATTTTCAAAGTTATAAGCATTAATAGTGTAAAAATAATACCTTTTAGGATCATTTTCCTCAAACTATAGTTTATATGACA
Organism: Ampelocalamus luodianensis; assembly: GCA_036346255.1. NCBI lineage: Eukaryota > Viridiplantae > Streptophyta > Magnoliopsida > Poales > Poaceae > Ampelocalamus > Ampelocalamus luodianensis. The sequence continues at coordinate 195,646 of JAYEVH010000536.1, read as the reverse complement.
GAGGTAAGTTTGAAACCATTTTTATAATTAAGTTCTTTTGAAATAGAAATTATCAAAACTGATTTCACTGTTTTTGGAGTTTCTAGGAATTACTTATGACTTTTCAAAGTTATCAGCCTTTTTCTTTTGTAACAAAATAGTGTTTATAACTCATTTTCCAAAATAATGGTCTCTGTTACAGAGACATAATTGAAACCAATTTTAACATAAAGTTCATTAAATATGAAAATGATCAGAAATGGTTTCACTCATTTTGGAGTTAAAATGATTTAGTTATGCATTTTAGAAGTTAATACCAATTTTTAGTGTATAAATTAACAAATTTCGAATTTCATAAAGTACTGATTACTTTTTCTACCGAGTACTATCCTAGCCACAGCCGCTGACGTGCGGGACCGGGGGCAAAGCTTTGACCCAGTCAACGTGGACTTAGCCTCGGCTGCGAAGGGCTGAAGACGTATTTCCAAGAATACGCTTCTAGAACACTAAAACGTAAAATCATTCTAAGCATGCTAGGGATACGCTTTCCCTTTCGCGGAAGCGTACTTAACATACTACACATCCACTTAACTACACTAGGGCCCACAAGTCATAGACTCAGGACTAATTTAACCACAACCATTAACGCTAATTAAATCGACAAAATCATCGTTTTGGTGTAATTATCCGACAACAGGGACGGCGCGGCCGTGGCGTTGTCGTACTCGCCGGCGGCGAGGGAAAGCCGGAGAGTGCACAGACTTAGTCTAAACGGAAAGGAAATAGCAAAGGCTACCTTCCGGAGGTGATATTGCCGGAGAAGAGGCACGGTGGCGCGTCGGTGGCGGAGTTGAGCGGAGAAGAGGCGTACGGTGCCGAGAGATCTCGAAGTAGAATCCACTCTGGGCAAATGGGTGCTAGCTCCAGACTCCTGGGGTTCAAATGATGCTGAGGGAGAGGCACGGGGACCAAAGGCCTTCGTCTTCAGCTCCAGCAGCAGAAATCAGCGGCGGCGAGGAGGAGGTCCACGCGGCGGGAACGTTCTGGGGATAAAGGAGAACAAGGTGAGGTGGGAGCAGGACCAGGACATCCCTGAGATGGTCCCAGAGGGTTGACTCAACGGAAAACTCACCGTGCCGGCGTCGGGGAAGAAGACGAACTCTCACGGCCGTGAATTGGAAAAACCAGAAATTACAGAGCTCCTGTGCATAAGCCGACAAATAAAGAGAGGGGTTTTAATCAGTGGCCTAAGGCACGTAAAGTGACGCGGTAGATTGAGGATAATACCTCCCGGACACGAAGAAGGCACGACGGTGTCCGCGAGAGCACGCTCTGGAAGTCGCCGGGAGCACGACAATGCACAGCGAGCTACAAGCAAATATAGGAGCTCGCATAAGCAAACATGGACACGGGAATGAACCTAGAACAGGGAGGGATCATGAGGAGGAAGCTTACCCGCGAAGAGAGCAAGAACAAGCTCCCCTCTCCTCGGTCAACAGAGGAGAAGTGAGGGAGAAGGAGGGGTGCGAGGGGTGTTATGCCCGGAAGTTGACGGGAATGGAGGCGGCGTCGTGTGCCGAAGCTCCAGGAGTGGTGGATGGAGGCGGTGGATTGACGGCGTCACTAGCGCGCGGAAGAGATTCGCGGCCGCGTGGCGCGTGCGCTCTGAGCGAGCTCTGTCGCGAGGAGGAAGACGACCCTGACAAGCGGGCCCGGCGTGGAAGTGACTCGGCGAGGTGAGGTTAGGAGGTTTTCAATCGGCCGTTGGATTGCGAACGGACGGATCAGATTAGAGATGGTGTTCGGACTGGTCAAACGACGACGAGATCTGGACCATTGATCCTTGATCCGACGGTCGCATGCGAAGTGCAGTTAGGTGGTTGGGTTGAGCCGTCTCGCTGGGTCGGACTCGAACCTGAGGAACAGTGCGGCTGGTTTAAGTCTAGGGTTTTGACTGAAATTTCAATTCGTTTCCTCTACTTTGACCAGGGCTTAAAAATAGAAATAAAATTCCTAAAATCATGAAATAATTCCTGGGGGTTCCTGGGATAGCCTAGTGTCCATAAAAATTATTAAACCCTACTGTTCATAATATATTTTGTAATATATAAATTCAAACTTAGACAAGGTCTTTTAATGGTGTTTGAATTTTCTAAGGGTTAAGATCAGTCCCAAAAATTTGGGAAAAATTATATTAATTCGTGATAATTAATATAGTATTGGAATAAATCATTTCCAGAGATACTTTAGTAGCATTTATTTCAGTTTTTAGTTTAGTGTTCAAATCAAAGTGTATGTTTCATGAGTATTTTGAGATTTTCCAAGTACAATATTTGAATAAAAGAGTTTCAAATCATGATGCATGCTAATGAGATGCATAATAACCTCTTTATTAATTTGGGGATGTGACAAACCTCCCCCCTTACAAAAGATCTCGACCCCGAGATCGGTAGGGTGGAAGTTGGAGAGGAAGGTTCTAAAAGAAAACAAAACATCTGTTGTCTTGATTTCCTTCAAAAATAGTACCAAGATATCTTTGTAGGGTTACAAGGATGACTATTACATTTTTCCTTCCCATTGCTTTGTTTAAACTTTCCTTTCTTGATTCGAAGACACTTCAAGTAGAAAGGAAAAGGCCTGGATAATGAGCTCGCATATGCTCTTCCCGCTCCCATGTTGCTTCATCTTCAGTATGGTTGCTCCACTGAACCTTGATGAATTTGGTACTGCGATTCTGTGTCTTGCATTCCTTCTCTTCAAGAATGCGAATCGTGTATCGTGTGGGTAAAGTGTACAACTTCTGCAGAGTGTTAAATCAATCTATTCGAATAGCCGCGTCCGCGGTCATGGACATGCTCGGGGATTTCACACGATGGGTAGTTTTCATAAAATGTTTGGGGTGGGAGCTATGTGATCAAAGTCATGTGGCTATGTGAAATAATCTGTTTAGCTTTGTGTCTTTGTGGAAAATAATTGTTAAATTATTATTGTCTATTTGTTTTGAATTATGTTTTCAATCTATTATTGTATTCAATTGCAAATGTTGTATTTCTGCAAAATAACCACAGAAGCCTTTTTTTTGGAATAAGCCTGCATCTATAAATTGCATTATGTGGTATGATTTGCGAATACGGTTGTATACTCATGCTTGTTGTAAAACTTGCGCCCAAACCTACAGAAGAGGAGGAGTCTACGCCTGCTTTCGAGGAGGAGTTCGCCGAAGGTTGCTGATCGTTAAGGTTTGGATCCCAGTTGGTTGCCTGTGGTGAATTGATGGGATCTACGCTGAAGTTATTTCTGTTCCACTGTTATTTTATTCTCTGTTAGCCCTGTGTGGCCTAATAAGTGTAAACTCGACCATAAGGTCAAAACCCTTATTTATTATTCAAACTAATCGTTTACTTAATTTATCGCTTGTATAGATGGATATTTACCTATGTTGACACTGTGTGCACTAGCATGATCCTGGATTAGTGCAGTATACATAGAGGGTTCCAGAATCGTAATTTTGGGTCCCGACAAGGATTAAGAAAGGGTATTTTGGTATCTTCACCAAAATACAGGGTTGATGATCTTAGAGAAACCACGGCGCATGATGGCTTAAAGGAGAAGCGGTTTAGGTCATGAGGAGGATGAGATCACGAACAGTAGGATTCAGGAGCGTAGGACCATCATCCGCTTTGAGAATCATGCGTGAGTGAGAAATCCATTTGTATGTGGGCTTAATGGGTCCTGTTAAGGTTTTCTCTAGATCTATCCTCCACTATATAAGGGGTAGTGTAGGATTTGCACACCAACTAAGTCTAGGAACCCTAATTTGAGATTTGTGGAAAAGTGGAGGGAGTAGTGGATGCTAGGGTTTGAGAAATGTATTGAGAGAAAAATTATGGGATTAAATACTCATGAGTGAGCTTGTGTTCTCAGGTGGGAGTGGTTGTAAACCCTCTATTCCTTAATACCAACCCAATCAAATTCATGCAAAGATGATTACTCTCTTGTTGTTGCTTGCTCTCTTTCTTGAGATTTTGGGTTCTTATGTTATAGGGATTTTGCTTTGGTCTTTTGCTGTGATCTAGTTTGTTAGGACTTGTGAAAGTTGATTTAAGGTTATCTTGATCATCTTTAATCCACGAACAAGTCTTTGGATCAAGTTTTAGTTTTCACCCGGTTTGAGCCCTTTTGCACACAAACAAGAAATTCTTAAAATCTTGACTATGATTGTCTAGATCTTTGATTGGAATAGGTTTCTAGCCTTCTTTTTGAGCTACGCCTGAAATCTCAAGTGATTTGAATTTGTAGATCAAAAGTTAGGTTATTTTGTGAATCCAAAATCGTGATGATTTTTCTGTCAGTCTGAGAGAGATGTCATATCGCCCCTAAGATAGGTTACTCAAGCAGTCATACCGCCCATTACATAGCAGTCAGAACGGCCGAGGAGGGTTGATGGTTGAGTTTCTTGGTTTCAGCTCAATTATTCCGCTGCGATTTTGAGACATTTATCTTCATAGTTTCAAATAGCTATTAGAGTGAAAAATGAGTAGAATTCTAGAAAGAAAAAATAGACTCCCATTCACCCCCTCTAGTCGCTAACACGATCTAATACCTGTTGTATGGTGAAGGAACAAGTCCAGGAGGAAGTGCAACCGATCCAACAATGGCATCCACCACCTGAAGGCTGGCATAAGGTGAGTGTTGACGGAAGTTTCATCTTGTCAAGTGCAACTGGAGCTACTGGAGTAGCAATAAGGAATTGGCGTGGCAGTTTCTTAAAGGCGAGTACAAGGTGGTATAGTGTTATTCCAGATGCATTAGTTGCAGAGGCTTATGCGTACAGAGATGGCCTTCGTTTTGCACAACAGTAGGGTCTAAGTAGAATTATGCTAGAAACTGATTCTCAATCCCTTCTGAACTAATGGTAGGAGCATAGTGCTCAGCGGTCGTACATTGGTGCAGTTCTTGGTGACATGGAGGAGTTGAGTTCCAATTGTGCTTTTCACGTAGAACGGCGAACGTTGCAGCACTTCTACGCAAGACACGCCAAGTCGAGTACACCATTGCGAGAATGGGATGTTGTTCCTAGTTTTCTTTTAAATTGCAATTAGACCGATTGTAACTCGACGATTACGAAATGAAGTAAAGTTGTGGTCTATTCTAAATTTATTTTTACGTGACAGAAGCCTCTCAAAAAAAATATGCAACTTGCCGCATGGTTCATGTGTTGATTTATTAATGCACATTTCTCCACACTTTACTCAACAACTCAACAACTGACCTCAATGAAGAGCTTATCTGTTGCATCGATCATTTATATGCCCATTAATAATAGGAGTTTTTGGCTCATTTAGCGCATTTTTGGCTTCTCTGTGAACGAATTGGCAAAACTGATACCGGTTCCGCGCTCAAATGACACAGTAGAGGGTCTACCGTGGACGCGTGGTAGGCCACATGGCGGGCTCCCGTTCGGCGGAGCGAGGGTCGCCGGACTGAGAGAGAGAAATGGGAGGAATAAATACGATGAAGAAGAATGTGACATGAACCTTGACGTGGATGACATCATCATCACTACGTCAATCAAAACCGTTTTGGATTGAGCCATGTCAGCACCACGTCAGACAAAACTATCTCTGTTTAGGTTGAGGCAGGTTGAAAATTAGATCCGGTTTTATAGTTAGAGGTTAAAAATTAGATAAATGTGATAGTTTAAGATTGTAAAATGAACTTATTCCTTTGTCAATTGCCGATGAAATCGAGAGATCAACAATACCAAACAGCAAAGATATAGTATTTCAGCTCCACAAGAGTTTGCAGATGGGGAAAGTGTTGATGGCTAACTATCACAGCCCATCCGTAGAGCAAACTTTGCCCGGAACGAAACATCCAACCAATGATATATTCAAGGGAGTGTCTAGAAAACTTACGACTGTTTTCTTCGGTTGAAAACAGTCATATTTTGAACCGTAGGATGATATTAGATATCATTTATTTTACAAATATGTTTTAAAAAGAAACTCAACACACATCTCAACGCATATCAAACGGTTCAAAATGTGACTGTTTTCAACTGAAGAAAACAGTCGCAAGTTTTCTAGCAAAACTCTATATTCAATGCTTCCGATCAATACTTGCAGAACAAGAACAATTAATTCCTTTACCAGCAGTTCAAAACGGACGACGTTTTACCAAGTTAGTTTTGGTTTACAGATACTCGATTTTTTTTTTGTTCTCCGAGGCAACATTTTTTACCAAATGCCTATGTTAATTACTTATTAGTGGCCTGGTGGGATAGATAAATACTCCTATTGATTTTTAGAAGGTGCACACGCAAACATTGTATTTTTTTACCAACACTTAGTCAACAACGTGCACGTTTGTGACATAAAAGTGATACTGTTGGATTCGTATTTGTAAATACTTTCTTATGAAAATTGTTTTTTTAGTTATCGATAGTTCGATTTTAGAGACCGTATCAAATCAAACCGTGCCTTGTAAAATCAACGTAGAGAGTATACAGTTATTACAAATGAAATATTAAACCTTTCGGCATGGAGCAGAAACAACCAGTAATTTGCACCGAGGGAGTAATTTATTCCAGAATACAATGTCTTACAACAAACAACCTTGCCAAACACAACAAGGCATGCAGTTTATTTAACTTAAATTCACGAGAAGCTCGACAGCCGTGCATGATAATGAGACATAGCGTGATGGAGACGACAGACGACAGCCAAAATCAAACGCATCAGGGAACAATCTTGTGAAGCTTCATCTTCTCGATCCATGCATTGAAGGACTTCACCGTGTTCCGGAAGCCGAGGAACCCATTCTCCTTGCTCTTGTTCATGGTGTCCAGAAACTCCCACTTGTCCCAAAACAAGCCATCGACGAACCACCAATTGGCGACCTCGTAGAGCTGTGTCTCCACGAGCTCGTTCTCCTTGACGACATCCGCCCACACCGCCTCCTTCCCCGCCATGGCCTCCACGAGCTTGAAGCGCAGTTCCTCCCCCTCATACCCTGCCCACTCCAGCCCGAACTGTTCTGCGAGCACCGGCCACAGCTGCTTCCACTTGAAGATATCCCCGTTGCTGCAATTGAACGCCTCGTTCTGGGCGGAGGGGTCTAGGGCTGCCCAGATCTGTTGCTCCGCGATGAGGTCCGCGTCGGAGGCGTTACTGAACCCCTCCCAAGCGCCACGGGACCCCGGCCACCGCAGCTTGACGCCCTCCTTGCGGCAGATGGAGGCGTAGACGCAGAGGCTGCATACGACGTTCGTGGTGCTCCGCGGGGAGAATCCGAAGACGAGGGTAGGGCGGTGCACGGACCAGCTAACGACGCCGTCGCGGCGGGACACCTCGTCGAAGAGGATGTCCTCTTGGTCGTAGTAGAAGTTGGGGTAATCCAGCCGTGGCATGTCCTCCGAGAAGGGCGGGTCCTGGGCGTGGATCCCGCTGACGATGGCCTCGGGCGGGCCGGTGTAGTGCTTGCTCCCCGTCTGGAGGCAAACGTGGACGAGCACGGGGCAGTTGGGGACGACGACGGAGAGGACGTTGCGGAGCATGGCGGAGTTGGCCTCGCGGTTCTGTGCTTCCGTGAAATGCGGAGCCCATGCGACGTAGAAAACGTGGGTGATGTCGGTGAGAGGCGTGAGGGCCTCGGCAACGGCGGCGGAGTCGGCTAGGTCGAGGTGAAGGTGGGTGACAGTGGAGGAAGGGGGTAGGTACCAGGGAGGGAGCGGGCGGCGTGAGAGCGCGTAGACCTTCCATGGCCCGCCGGGGGTGTCAGGGAGCGGGAGGATGTCGACGAGGGAGGTACCGACGATTCCGGTAGAGCCGACGACGAGTGCGACGCTCTGGAAGGACTGTTCGGCCGCGGCGGCCTGCTCATCGCGGTCCTTACGGACCGCGCCGATAGCGCCTGCCCACCACCAGCTCATCGCGGCCAGCCTGCGCACAAGTTGACTCTTCGATCAATGGATCGGTGGGCGGGAAGGAGCAGAGATAGATAGATAGATAGATATATATATATATATATATATATATATATATATATATATATATATATATATATATATATATATATATATATATATATATATGAAAATGCTAAGCAACACTCGAGTGTTTTCGTGGTCACGGTACTCGTTTTCTTGTCCCTTCAATGCTGCTTTGTGATCCGCTAGGCAAGTGTCCACGTCCACCCGAGCGTGGAAAAAATGTCAATTGGATGCTATTACTTGCATGTCAATTACTTCAGTATAATACACATGTATATTTACTATTACTGCGTGTCAATTGGAGCCTACATAGTCATATAATAATAGCTTGTTTTGTCCAACACAATGTCTCCACTGTTTGTCTGTGAACATGCTACTATATAAAAAGAAAATTTTGTTATGTGTCTATCAATCCATAACTTAGAGTGCATTTTTATTGAAATTGCTACTTAACTTTCGCAGTTTTTGCTCAACCTCTTAAAGTACATGTGAAGAACATAACGGGTTCACCACATTACCGTATTTTATTGGTTTATAATTTTATTTTTTGTCTTTTTTTTTACTCAACCTCTCAAAGTACATACGAAGAACATAACGGGTTTACCACATTATCGTATTTTTGTTGGTATATTTTTTTTTTGTCTTTGTTTTTGTTCAACCACTCAAACTACATGTGAGATTTTGAATCATGTGATGGAAATATGAGTTATTAAGACTTTCAAGAATAATTACAGTGACTAAGAACCAAAATTACATAAATAATTTAGTGTAATTTATGTATAATGAAGTTGTAATTTTTTTTGTCTTTGTTTTTGCTCAACCTCCCAAAGTACATGTGAGATTTTGAATCGTGTGATGAAAATATGAGTTATTAAGACATTCAAAAATAATTACAGTGATCAAGAACCAAAATTACATAAATAATTTACTATAATTTATGTATAATAGAGTTGTAAATGAACTTTCAGAATATGACAGTTTTTATAGAAAAATATGCGAGTCTGTAGACAAACCCTTTTATTTGTATATCGTATAATGAATGTGTTTTCCTTTTTTCCTTTATATGAATATGCATTGTATATAGATACTTCATCATAGATGTGGTGCTGGCAAGTGTTTTTCAGCATTTAATGGAACAAAGAAATCTAGTAACAGGAGCTTGAACGGGGCAACAAGGGACGAAGATGGATGGTAATCTAATAGCTGAGAATTTGAGTACTTCCAAACAAATTAGTACTCGAATGTTCTCTAGACACCTCCATATATATATACCGAGAGAGTTATGACAAGTCTTGCATCAATTGTTGGATTTATCTCTATTATAACTAGAGATTGTCTATTTATAAGGCCATTAAAATTTTCTTAAGCATAGGTTATTTTTTATCCATTTGTTCAATATCCAATCATATGACATATCAATCTCTACACAAATCAAATTATCACAATAAGTGACTTAAACTTAAAAAAATTTCAAACGACTTAAAAGTAGCAAGACTGTTATAACTAATCCAGTTTAGAAAGCCACAAATATTTCTACTTCTAAAAAATTTTCTTATTTTTGTCCAACATCCTTGTCAAAGGGTGAGAGGCGAACTAGGCCTTGAGCCACCGGGCAATGGTCCGAGACCTAGGATCAAAAGGTCACGTTAATTTCTTAGAAAAATCAGTAATGATTTGGGTCCGAAATCAACTAGGCCGGTCCGAGGCGTGGCTTGTGGCCAGCTACTCCATTGCAAAGGGTTACTTACTAACTTTTCTTTTGAATATGTGATATGGGCTGTTGCAAGTGACGGCACTAGCTATCACATATTTGTGTGGACTTAAATGACTTCCACGTATGGGTGCTAATGGGTTGGGTTCAAATGGGATAAATGGGTTGAGTTCTTGATTGGGTTGGCTTTGGATTGGTGACAACGGGTTGGAAGAGCCAATGGGTTGGGGCGGGTTGGGTTTCCTCATAGAAAGGATTGGGTTGGGGCGGGGTGGGTTTAGAAATTCGAGTTGAGAACGGGTTGAGCCCGTGGGGTGTTGCAATCGCTCCGTGGGATCGGTGGCTCCCCTTAGTGGTGGCCAAACGGGCGGCCCGGCATGGCATGGAACGGGCCCATGCCAGCGCAGCCCGACCCAGAATGGCACTGGCCTATGCTAGCCCACGGGCTGGGGTCCCGACCTACTCACGGCATGCTCGTGCCTCGGGTCGGCTTGGGCACGATTGGCCCGACGGGATGTAGCTGGCCCGAAAAAAATCAAAAAGTATAAAAAAAAACTCAAAACATTCAGAAAAATGTGTAGAATTCAAAAACTCTTCTCATTTCCCTTCTTTTATTTTCTTTCTCTTTTTTCTCTTCTCTCGACCGTCCGTTCGTGCCCTTCTTCTTTCTTCCTCTTCCTCTTCGTTTTCACCTCCTCCCTCCTCCAGTCCTCCCGCCGCCTCCCTTTTCTCCCCCTGTGCGGCCGCGCCTGCCACCACTACCTCCGTGCGGTCTCGTCCCGCCGCCTCCATGCCATCCTTGCCTAGCCTCCGCGTCAGCCCTGGTGCTTCCTCCTCCTCGGCACCGACCTAGCCCCGCCGTCGTTGCGCCCGCCGCCTAGTCTCCTCCTCCTTCTCGTGTTAATCTCTGTGCCCAGCGTCCCCCTCCTCTGTGCCCGGCGTCACCGCATCACCTCCTCCTCTGTGCCCAGTGCCGCCACACCACCACCTCCTCCATGCCGACCCCGCCCGCCCTGGCTCCTGGCTCCTAGCCTCCTGCCCTGCCCTCCTCCTGGCTGTCGTGCCGTGCCTGGCACGGCCCAGTACTATTTGTGTCTTGCTGGACCGGCCCATCGTGCCGAAGTGTAGACCTAGGCATGGCTCAAGCTGTCATGCTGTGCCTGGGCAGGGTCAACAGTGTGGTGCCTCAAGCCGGCCATGCCAGCACGGCCCATCTGGCCACCTCTAGCTCCCCTCCTCCCTCGATCTGCGCCGCTGCCAATCCCTCTCCTCAGCCGGCTCTCCCCGTCTCTTCCTCCCAGATCTCCACCACCGTTGCCCCTCCTCCTCCAGCTCTCTACCGCCGCCATCACCGTGTCCCTCCTCCCCTAGCTCGTCCCTTGTCCGTCTGTGTCACCCGCTATGCCTACACGGCCTCATCGCCAGTGTTGGTGAGGCGCAGCTGATCATCTGTGGGGAAGGAAGGACGGTGACATCCTGGTGACGGCGCAGCGAGATTCAGATGTCAAGGAGGTCGATTGTGGCGACAACAAGGTGCAGAGCTTGTACAAGGAACCCTTTGACACCATCGATGTGCTCCAGGAGGCACTGTCTTCAAGTAAGCCCTCGATTAACAACATATATTGGTTCTTGATCGGTTTTAGGTTGGCAATCTGCCTCAGATTCTTGGTTCTGTGAGTAAGTTTGATGGGTCTTTTTAGGTTCTCGTCTTCTTTCTCCTTCGAGTTTAGTCTCTTGATCTGAACACTTATCGTGGAACTACCAATCCAATAGGCTCTCAAAATTGGTTAGAACTTGTACTCTTGCCTTAATTACCAGAAGGAAAAGTAGATTGGTCTTGTTATTATTACAAGCCAAATGAAGAAGAAAAATGCTACATTGTGCAAATCTTTGTTTGTGGATAGTACTATTGTTGTATGATCTAGCGAGGTGGCCAGCAATGAAACATTGATCAGCAGGTTAGTCGTTTGATTACTGGCATTGCTAAATTATATTTAGACTTATCATCCTTGTTTTTTAGACTTCACACCTGATGTTGTTGCCACAATGAATGAATTGTGAACTAGGAATGTTACTAAAAATTGATGTGAGACATTAGTTGGGGATTTCCAATTTCGAAAGAGTTGGATTTGTAAAGTTTTGAGCCATTCTTAAAGCAAATAGGACGAGTGACCAAGCTTTGGTATTAAGTAGGTTTGTCTCTTTTTTTTCAGTTTGACAGTGATTCATTCAACAACCAAAGATTTGTCCTCTTGCCATTCAAAACAAAAATTCCTAATTAAACTTGAGGACTTAGAGATGATTGCCTGTAACATGTAATCATTCTTCTTAGTCAGCACCGCAAAGAAAATAAAGTTCACTTTGTTTTGTTAACTAAAAAATGTTGAAGTCAGCATATTGATTTTCTTATTCTTAACGTCCTTGAAATTAGTTACATGTAGATCCAGGGGAAATCACCTGTTTTGATGCGTTTTGAAATGATGGTGCCATGAGCAAGTATGAACCACGTGTTTTGCTGCTCTTAGTATTGTAAATATTAGAATTTGCTTGTGTGCTGTGCAGTACACTAACGCTAGAGGATGGCATTCCAAGTGCTTAACATGATATTGTTAACTGTATTCACGAAATATTGTGCTGCTAAGTGCTAACCCTAAAAAACAATCATTAGTGATATGATCACGTAACTGATGAATTAGGATTGGATGGCCATTTGGCCAAACTTACACATGCTACTGAAACCCCATCATTGTGCATTCTGTAGTTTAATGCTCTGTTTCCCTTTTCCATCAATGAGCCATATATTCCTTGATTGAGTTCTTTACTACTTTAATTCTGGTCCTCCAAACAAGTGGTGTTGCAAGCTAGGACTACTGTCCTTTCAGGTCCTTTATAAAGAAGATTGAGTGTTTCTCAAACACATCAGTTTTGTAAGATCATCTCCAATGTTGTGCTAACAGAGTACCAAGAACAGAGAGAACGTGGATGGAACCTATTCTCGCATTGGAAAAGAAATTGGGAGGGGGTATTAAGCTAGAACAAGTACCGCTGCCCCTCACCTCCAGCTCATAAACTCGCCGCCATCATCGCTTGTTAAATATGTTATGGAGTTCCTCGCAAACAAAAATACTGAATGGATGTTATTTATCTAGGCTTTATTTTGTGCTAGTTATGTGGTTACTTAAGATTGGACTGCTTTATTTTGTGCTAGTTATGTGGTTACTTAAGATTGGACTGGACTAGGCTTTGTTGAAACCAGATCAGACTTTGCTTTATTTTCAATATTATATCATTGGAATTCTCTCAATGTTTTGCTCTCTTTTTTAGTTCTTAGTAAATTAATTTTTTTTCTTGCCTTCTCAAAAAAAATTTACTGCATTTTTCTTGTTTGGGTTTTTCTTTTTTATATAAATTCTTGATGAGTTTTTCATATTTAATAATTTTTTATTTCTTAGAATGTTTTTTACTTCTGAATATTTCAAGCTTGTTTAAACCAAATTTCAAGAGTTGAGTGCAGATTTGTAGTGCATTTTCTTCAATATAGGCAATAGCGTAATAATAAACCGACAATATTGGGTCTACAGGCAGGAGGCTTCTGCCCTTGCGCATATTGGGCTATGCCACCCCCAGCACGTGAACATGAGATGGCCTAAAATGGGTACGGAATGGGTTGGGGATGTTACAATAGGACTCTTTTTGTATTTCTTTATCTGTATATGACAACCCCGTTACACTCTCAATATATATATTGCCCATTAAGCCTCTTGAATATATGCACACAATATTCATAACATGGTATCAGAGTTGGGGCACTAACTTAGCTCCTTCGGCTGCCATCCGACGCCATAGTTGCCCGCACAGTTGCTGTTCGCGCCCGAGCCCGCCCGACGCCATTTGCCGTCCGACACTGCCGCCCCGACGCAGCCTGCACGGTTGTCGTTCGCGCCTGAGCCCATTCGGCCACCGCCTGTGCCGCCTACGCCCGCGCTCCGGCCGATCGAGGCCGACGCTGCCACCCCAGCGTCGCTGTTGGAGACACCGCTGGAGCCGTCCCCAGGCCACCGCCCCTGTGCCCACCGCCGCCCACGACTAGATTGAGCATCGGTGGTTGAACGTGATTGGATCAAGCACTAGAGACGCCTCTGCCTCCCACCTGTGCTTGCTGAGGTCGTCGAAGACCCCGCCTTCCCTGGTTGCCACCGACTCCGACAGTTATCGCCGCCGCCGCCGCCACCGGTCGCCGCTGCCGCCGTCGTCGTGATTGGATTGAAACCGATTCGGTTTCGATACAAGATACGGTTTAAAGCCATATCGATTTCTTATAGAAATTGGATTTCTTTTTCCAAAAAGATCAAAAGAAATAAAAACAGAAATAGTACGTCAATCTAAGTGAATGAATTCCATCTAAGTGAGAAGGCCTGACTGAAACTAGAGCTCCGATGATCATACGTACTGCTCCTCTACATGTACTACATAATGATCGGTTCTCCAAATAGTCCAAGTCCATACTTAAGGAGTTAAAAGGGAATTCAAAACAGCGAACATGAGACCGTGTTTGCTCCCAAGACCAGCGACCAACACGCTCATACTCTCATTCAACGCTGATCACATCCATACAACATTCTTACATAGATACTCCAAAGACATAAAACATAATTGTTAAATCTAGACTATTACAAAGTGACCGATTGGCTAAATTCAAATAAGAACAATAAGTAGCATGGAAGTAATGTAAATAAACCAAAAGTCCAGCATGGTGTGCCTCATAACCCATGGCAACTAACGGGAGTTCAAGAACATCACTACTCGTCAGCGCCTCCTAAATCGGCGCTAACGAGTTCATCAAGCAAAATCTTCCTTACAAATTTGCAGAGCTAGGTTGAGTACAATTGTACTATAAGTCTTACACAAATTAAAAGTATTTATGTATAGAGGATATTAAAGAATGGCATTAGTGGCTTGTTTTGCAGAAAACACAAGAATTTTCATCTTACACATACTAGTTTTCAATTACCATTTTGTAAACAAGTTGTTTAGTACAAGAAATACACAAGACAAATAATTATATAGATCAATCAATATCAAAGTGGCATCCCACTTTGATAAACTAACATACATGAATATCCCATTCATGCCGATGCCGAGTTGTAACCACATCAACTTTTACTTTCGAGTCTACTAATGGTGTCATTCGTAACCAAGTGTTGTCTATAACCGTGGACATGGCTATTCGAATAGGTTTTAAACTCTACAGAGGTGTACTACTTTACCCACATGACGCAATCCTACCCGTAAGCCTCCGGATAATAGCACACTTCCTTAGGTATGCTAGTGGGTAGATCGAGATTTGGTATTTTTCAACAAGAAAATCCTATTGAGATAAGTCCCCCTTACGAGATGAACCCCATACTTAGTACAAGCTATGGATAGTGCTTGCTAAGCAGGCATGCAAGTTGTATTGGAAATACCGATGTAAATGTTTCAAAAACCAAATGCATGCTCATGAGATGTATAATAATTCCATTTATTAAAAGAGGATGTGACAAACCTCCCTTTACAAAAGATTTCGACCAGAGATCTCGGTAGGTTGAAAGTTGAATAGGAAGGTTCTAAAAGAAGATACAACATCATTTATGCGGATTTCCTTCAAAGATAGTGCCAAGACAACCTAACAAGGTTACAAGGAGTTGCTCTTACAATTTCTTTTCCATTGTTTTATTTAACCTTTTCTTTCTTGATTCGAAGGCACTTCAGATAGAAGGAAAAAGATCGAGATATTCGGTTCGCATCCGGTCTCCCAAGTTGCTTCATCTTAAGTATGGTTGCTCCACTGAATTTTTAAGAATTTGATGGTTTGCTTCCTTGTTTTGCGCTCCTTTTCTTCAAGAATGCGAATCAGGTGCTCTCGATAAGAAAGATCGGGTTGCAAGTCGAGTACTTCCAAAGGAGTGGCTTCGGTTGGGACTCGAAGACACTTCTTTAGTTGTGAGACATGAAAAATATCATGCACATCTGAGAGAGAGGGTGGCAATTCCAATTGATAAGCCACCAATCCTAGTTTCGCTAGGATTCGGAATGGTCTGATGTAGTGAGGTGCCAATTTACCTTTGACTTGAAAACGATGTGTTTTCATGAGGGTGACCTTAAGGTAAACATGATCATCCACCTCAAACCTCAACTCATGACGACGACGGTCGGCATAAGACTTTTGACGAGATTGAACCACTCGAAGTTGCTCACGAATCACGTGAACTTATGCTTCGGTGTCCTCCACCAAGGTCGGACCACAAAAAGGTCTCTCCCTAGTCTCGGACTAATTCAACAGTGTCCTACAAGCTCTCCCATACAATGCCTCGAAAGGTGACATTTGTAAGCTTGATTGATATCTATTGTTGTAGGAAAACTCCGCATATGGCAAGCACTTCTCCCAATTTTTATGGTAGGATAGCACACATGCTCGGAGAAGGTCTTCCAATATTTGATTTACTCTCTCCGTTTGCCCTCCCATTTGTGGGTGGTAGGCGGTGCTAACGATAGGTTGATCCCCATTGCTTGGTGTAGACATTTTCAAAAGTAAGAGGTGAACTGGCGCCTCGATGCAAACGATCACCTTTGATACATTTGTGGAGACAAACAATCCTTGAGATTTATAGATCCACTAGCTTGTTACCATCGAAGGTGGTTTTGATAGGAATAAAATAGGCAACCTTTGTCAAACGGTCAATAATCACCCATATGGCACCGGTTCGGTTTGAGTCCTTGGAAGGCGGTAATGAAGTTCATCCCGACTTCTTCCCATTTGCACTTGGGAATAGGTAGGGGTTGGGGCATTCCTGCTGGCTTCAAGTGCCCGGCCTTGACTCTTTGGCATACGTCGCACTCGGCAACATATTGTGCGATTTGCCTCTTCATACGACTCTACTAAAGTCTCTTTTTCAAGTCTTGGTACATCTTGGTACTCTCGGGGTGGATAGAGAATTGAGAATTGTGAGCTTCCTTGAGGATCAATTCCCTTAACTTGCGGTCGAAAGGCACCACCAAACGGTTCTTGAACCATAGGGTGCCTTGTGCATCATCGGTGAAGCATTTGGCCTTGCCTTACTTCATTTCTTCTTGGATTTGAGTCACCTCCAAATCCGTCTTCTAAGCTTCTTTAATTTGATCTTCTAGTGTGGAGTTCACTTCAAGGGTAGCAAGGGATCCTTCATGAATCATCTCAAGACTTAGCCGTTGAAATTCGGCGCCAAGTCATGCCGAGGTGGGTGTTATCGACAAACAGTTGCATTTAGAGTTTCTGCTCAACGCGTCGGCCACAACATTTGCTTTTCATAGGTGATAATGGAGTCCCATATCAAAGTCCTTGATTAACTCGAGTCATCTTTTTTGCCTCAAGTTTAGATCGGCTTGAGTGAAAATATATTTGAGACTCTTGTGGTCGGTGTAGATCTCACAACGATTATCGATGAGGTAATGTTGACAAATCTTCATAGCATGGACTACAACTTCCAATTCTAAGTCATGAGTGGGATAATTTGCTTCATGTGATCTCAATTGTCTTGATGCATAAGCCACAACTCGACCCTCTTGCATAAGCACACAACCGAGCCCAAGGCGTGAAGCATCGCAGTATATGTCGAAGTTCCTGTGAATGTTAGGCAGAATGAGTACTGGAGCTTTGGTCAGACATTCTTTTAAGATCTGAAAACTTTCTTCACACTCCGATGACCATTCGAACTTCTTTTCTTTCTTTAAAAGCTTAGTCATCGGCCTTGCAATTTTGGAGAAATTCTTGATGAACCTGCGGTACTATCCCGCAAGTCCGAGAAAACTACGGATGTCGGTGATGCTCTTGGGTTGTCTCCAATTCAGTACATCTTACACTTTGCTAGGATCAATAGCGACACCTCCCTTGGATAGTACATGACCCAAGAAACTAACTTCATGAAGTCAAAACTCGCACTTGTTAAATTTTGCATAGAGTTGATATTGACAAAGCTTCTCCAACACAAGCCTCAAATGTTGCTTGTGTTCTTCATCAGACTTAGAGTAGATGAGGATGTCATCGATAACCACGATGGTGAACTGGTCTAAGTACTCCATGAAAACCGAATTCATAAGGTTCATGAAGTAGGCCGATGTATTAGTCAATCCAAAGGACATAACAGTATACTCGTATAGA
Source organism: Ampelocalamus luodianensis (assembly GCA_036346255.1). Taxonomy (NCBI): domain Eukaryota; kingdom Viridiplantae; phylum Streptophyta; class Magnoliopsida; order Poales; family Poaceae; genus Ampelocalamus; species Ampelocalamus luodianensis. Next base: position 177,787 of record JAYEVH010000536.1, on the reverse strand, counting down.
CCATAGCGAGTAGAGAATGATGTCTTCAGTATGTCTTCAATTCTGAATTTGATCTGATGGTAGCCCAATCTCAAGTCAATCTTGGAGAAAACATGAGCTCCACTCGGTTGGTCAAATAAGTCATCAATCCGTGGAAGCGGATATTTGTTCTTGATAGTGACTTCGTTTAGCGGACGGTAATCAACACACATCTGCAAACTCTTATCTTTCTTCTTGACAAAGATTGCTGGGCATCCCAAGGTGAGGAGCTCGACCTGGTGAATCCCTTGTCTTGAAGCTCCTTAAGTTGCTCTTTCAATTCTACTAACTCATTTGGAGGCATCCGATACGGCCGTTTTGAAATGGGCGTTGTACCGGGTGCAAGCTTGATTACAAACTTGACTTCGCGATCAGGAGGCATGCCTGGAAATTCATCAGGAAAGACATCCGGGTATTCATATACCACTGGTACCCTCTCTAAATCAAGAGTGGCACTCACTTCCATAGCAAAAAGATGAGAGTTGAAAATATGTGGAGCAAAAATGACTTGATCGTCGTTTTCACTTGTGATAGAAACGGACAGCTGAGCACAATCAAATTTTCCCTTATTCTTGGACAGCAATTCCATTCCCAATATAATATCAATTCCCACTGAATTTATCACTATTATATTTGCCAAAAACTCTACCCCTTGAATCTTCACTTTACGTCCCAATGATTTAATCGGTTTGCGAACCGATCCCGGGACCGAATGTGATAAGGTGGCTGAAGTTTATGCATTTCAAAATGATGTCATGAAGAAAAATACTTCTTGATAAATGAATGAGATGCTCCAGAATCAAATAAGACAGTAGCTGAACTAGAATTGACAAAGAGAGGATCCAAAATGACGTCTGGTGCGTCGTTTGCCTCTTCGACGGTGACGTGGTTGACTCGGCCCTGTGCTGGAGCTTTCGGGGGTTTAGCCACTATCCTTAGAGGTGGTGGTGGTCTCGCTGGAGCTGGATTAGAAGCGTTGAAGACTAAGGACATCCCACGCGCTTTCGCCAAGCATTGATGCGCATAGTGCCCTAGGCGACCACAGTGGAAGCATGTGACACTTAGCCAGATGTAGTCGCTGTTTGGAGGCTGATTTCCCCCACCTATTGGATGCACATTTGGGGTAGGAGGACGTGGTACAACATTGGGTGGTCTTGGTGGCGCCGGTGCTTGAATCCGGGGCGGTTGGGGCTGCCCGGTGCGCATGCAGTCTCAAAACATTACTGCTTGCTGAAATTAGCGCAGCTCTCTTCCTCTTTCTTGACTCCTCCAAAGCTTGACTCTTGTGCTCCACCATTATAGCCTTATTGACCATATTCTGGAAGTTGCGAAAGTCGTGGACGGCAAGAGCAAGTTGCATCTCCTCCGTCAAGCCATTCATGAAACGACTCTGACGGCGGGCATCAGTGGAGACGTCATCGGGAGCATAATGAGCCAATAAGTTGAACTCGTGTAAATACTCTGTGACACTCTTCGTTCCTTTCTTCAGAGCGAGGAATTGCTGTTGTTTAATGATCATCACTCCATCCGGGATATGGGCTTCACGAAAAGTCGCTCAGAACTCGTTCCAAGTTGGAACGTGTCCCTCAAGTTGCATGGTGTAGAAGTTGTCCCACCATGCCCTCGCTGCCCCTTCAAGTTGATAACTTACAAATAAAACCTTCTCAATGCTAGAGCATTGAACAATAGCCAGCTTCTTCTCTATAGCCCTGAGTTAGTCCTCGGCTTCCATGGGATCTTCAGAACTTGAGAACATTAGGGGATTCGTTCGCTGAAAGTCAGCGAGTCCCCTGTTTGCTCGATGAGTGGTGACTCCTCCCACTGGTCCTGGAGCCAGGGCGGTGTTGCGGGCTATGGCCTCGAGGATCCACGTTTGATCCATACGGTTCCTTTCTATCTGGGCCAACACCTCCGCCATTGTAGGGCGGTGGTGGAAGCACTTCTTTCGGCGGACTACCTCGCTGATTTTGCCGGTCAGAAGGTTTCACACGCTCTCCTCGTGCATAAAGGTCACTGACTGCAGCAGAGCAGGGACCCTAAGGTGGTGACCCCTCTTCATGTTGGGCCCTTGCTCGGGTGTTAGGCCCTGCCATCCTGTTGTGACATGGATGGTTAGAAAATAGCCTAAGGATACGCTCGAATGAGTGTGGAACAAAATCTGGACAGCGGGCATATACTACTCAATTAAGCATGCATAATGATATGAAATGCGCAAAAACTTAACACCAAATGGGTGTACAAAGGCACTAAGACCAATACAAGATCCATGAAAGCAACTCATAGTTTTCTGGTATGATTTCATTCATTTACGCTCGTAGGTGAACAACAACCACCCGAAACAAAAGTTTTTGTAACAATACATCAAGAGTTCAACAATTACTAACCTATTACATAAAGTTAAAGATACATACTCACTGGATACATCCGGATAGCGAGCTCACTATGCTAATACTCTAATGGTTCCGATTGAAACTCACCGAAAACTCGTCTGAAAGATAATATCCGGATGATCTCGAGTCTTCGGGGTCCTCCGGGTTGGTAAGGCGTAGCGGGGATCCTATGTCAATGATGTGGCCTTCCGCGGGTTTCGGCCTCTAGGCATGAGGAAAACCCACCGACATACGACCTTGACATCTGAGCCCATAATTAGGTACCCATCCTCATACGGAAGGCGGTACTCGGTGGTGCGAAGCATATGGAGAAACCGTTGGCGCCATATAACACATTTATGTCCATGAGCCCCATGTTACACATGAGCTACAAATGCTCCTGGGCCACTATGAAACGATGCTTTGCATCTCCCATAGCTCATGCATAGAGCAGTGATGAATTTGGTCGATGATGTGAACCAATCTCGCCAATTGCCTCACTTGGGGGTCTTCCCCATACTGTATCTCAGCGAAGATGTTCATCTCCATGCCACGAGCCTGCGGAAAATGGTCGTATGGTGGTTGAGCTAACTCTGTCAGTCATGAAGAAGATGGCTCATGGCCACACGAGCCATCTTGCCTACAACGCCGTGGCCTTAGAGGTGCCACGTGCCTGAAAACCATATGGGATGCTTCCCATCACATGCTGGCGATGATGTTGGCTACCGCCAGGTACTCTTCCATCCTTGGCCCTCGGTCTCGACAGTAGATGGAGTACGTCGGTTGGTATGTGAAGTTGGCCCTCCACATCATGTCTCGAGGTAACGCCGGGTATCCATCAACATCTTTCGCTTGGGTCTCCTTAACGAGGTATTGACGACTCATCTAAAGATAAGAAGGACAAGGAGGGTAGGTTAGTTTTGCAAATCAAAACGGGAGTAGGGTAAGGGATGATACTAAGATGGGTAAGGAATAAAAGATGTTCACAACCTAAACTTTCTGAAATTATTTAGCTAATTTGAAAATAATTTGACCAAGGACTTGCTAAACTTAACACTAGTGCTATTTCTAACCTACAATCAGTATAGCTCTGATACCAAACGCTGTGAGGACCCCCGGGTTATTTTCACAATACTGAGGCTTTCCCAATCTTATGGAAATAACTCTGGGTCTCAGGTGAATGAATTCCATCTTAACTCCATCTAAGTAAGAAGGCATGACTGAAACTAGAGCTCCGATGATCATACGTACTGCTCCTCTACATGTACTATGTGAGGACCCGGAATATTTAACTAGTAACACTTAACCTCCAAATGGTTCTAGCATTACTGATTAAACATTCTAAGCCTCGATGGGCATATGTTTCCCAGAATTGCAACATATGCACATCATCACAAAATTACACATCATTTCCATACAACATACATCACTAGGTTTAACAACGACATACATAAAGTAAAGTTATTACAAAAGAGAGCCGACCGCCAAATAGAACAATATACAAGAATGACAGTGAAGCAAAGGTGCCATAAGATGGCTAGAACAAAAGTCGACCGGTTAGCCATACACCCACAAGGCAACCGACCGGGCCGCTAAGCTAGTCGCCCATAAGCTACCACAACACACTCACAAAAGTGAGGCCCCTCGAGCTCACCTTCTTCCTCTGCAAGAACAATTAAGCATAGCATCCGAGTACAAAGATTGTCTTTGTACCCGCAAGATCGACGTGTGGAATAGCGACCTATTCATAAACTACATGCAAGCTTATTTAGGTGGAGGTTGTATGTCTCATTTTGCATGAAGCCAACTTTATTTGCAATAATGTAATACATTTTAAAAGCAAGTTTGTAAATCTGTTTTGTTATCAAAGTAACAGATAAGTAAAGATACATACAAGTAACCACAGGAAGTGACTATCCCAATAGCCACCACAACATAGCACGAATCCCGATTCGTACCATCCATCAAGTTTTAATTTAAAAGGTTGTAGTCTAACTCTTGAAAGACCTTGCCAAGCGTGTCCATAACCTAGGGCGAGGCTATTCGAATAGTTTTAACCTGCGGGGTGTACCAATGTACCCACACTTGAGACATCGCCTTCAAGCCACAAGCACACTACCAAGGTATGCCGCACTGACTAAGTCCTCTGAGACATTTCCAATCTTGTGTATTAACTACGAGCCGCTCATATGGATAGAAACCCATATGCTTACATTGCAAGCCGAAAGACAACAAATCCCATCACGGGTGAAGTCTTTCGGACACTACAATGCTCCCAACACCATCCCTCCTGCGACTCCCTGCGACTCGGAGCCAATACACGCCAAAGTACTAAGTCAAGAGAGGTCCCATACCCTCTAATGTGGTTATGCGCTAAAATGCTTGGTTTAGTGTAACAAGATGTTCGGTCCTTGTTGACCGGGCACCATTCGATCACACCCAAAAATCACACCATCATACCATTGTGCCCAAGTCTAAATCATTTTGTTTTCAGTTTTAGTTTTCATAAGTAGACATGGCACAAGGTGGAAATCATAATCATAATAAGTTTTAAGTGATCAAGGTTATCGACAAGTCGATAACCGCCCATTTCTACCGAAACTAAGCATGGCTAAGCAATTGATTCGCAACTACTAAGTGACAAGAGCTCATCCATGAACTCAAAATCACAGCAAGTAACCTAGGCTCATGGTAGTAGAGGATAATCATTTGCTAAGGAAATGCATCTACTAGGCCAACTATTAACACAAAGTAGCAATGCATACATAGAATTTGTAATCAACATAAATACTTAAAATACTGGGATTAACATGATCAAACTGCTTGCCTTCTTGCTGTTGCTCAAACTGTTGTGGAGGGTCGCTCTCGGGATTACCGCAAATGTCGAATCCTAGCGAAAGGCAAAAGAACCAAGAACATCCAATAAGACGAGCAACACTTAAACAAAAGAGCAAGCAAAAATTATCCAAATGCGACGAAACTTATACACAAGGTGAAATACGAATATACCTAGACATAGAAACTGGAAAAACCTAATTTGGATTTGTGGTGCAAAAGATATTACCTAACAACCCATTTTCGGTCATAATTAGGTACTGTAGCAAAAATATTTTCTAGAAAGGTTTTGAAGCTGAAATTTTTATGGTAGCTACCTACTGGTATAGTGGTAACCCATATAAAATTTCAGGTCATTTGGAGTTAAAATGATTTAGTTATGATTTTTCTAAGATGCAAAATTAGCATAATGCACTTTCGGAAATATAACATGTGCAACTCCCATTTCACATTATAGTATGATAACAGAGGATTTCCTAACATCAAATTTCTATTTTTAGGATTTACTGAGAATTCTGGTGTCTATTACAACATTAGATGAATTTTTAATTGCTACTAATAAGGTTAAATCTATTAACATATTTTAGTGCTGATTTAGGCCTACCACCATTTTTAGATTAAAGTTTAGTTAATAACAAATTTATCAAAGTTAAAATCATTCAATTAGCAGATATACAGAGAAAAGATATGCATTTTCCAAGTTTTAATACAATTCGGAATATATAAAATAGCGAGAAAACAAGCTATTAAAGATTACAGAATTTCCTACTCTGAAGCATAGCTAAAAGCATTTTTATATTAAACTTTAGTGAAATACAAATTTATTGCGATTGGTTTCATGTAAAAGGATTTATCTTGAATTAGTTATGAATTTCTAAAGTTTTGATACAATTTTGGTTGATAAATAAATACTTACGAAATAAAAACCAACCCAACCGGAGATAAGCGCGTGGGCGCTCGTGGGCGTTGATGCAAAATCCAACGAGCCACACGCGCGGAGAACAGCGCGCGCGCGCGATTCAAAGCAGAGCTCACCGTTGGATCAAGATCCAACGGCTCACGAGGACGAATGCAGCCGGACGGTGCGGTTGCCTTGGCCGCCACGGTAGTAGATCTCAAGATGAATGGCACGAGAGCACTTCCGTCGGAAGGTCCGATTGCACGCATGATCGGGCCGCAGATCAAGCGATGGGCGGCCAAGAATGATGAGGAACCGATGGTCCGAATGCATACAAGATCGGGCGCGGATCGCAAAATGGACGGCGGTCCAAGATTGAAGTGCAAGCGAGAATACGACACGTTGGGCGCATGTCGATGGCGAGTCACACATGCGAGATTTAACACACGTGCACAGTGCACGCGGACCCACCTGTCAGTGACTTAAAGGAGGCTCTTAGGACAGCTAATTAATGACTAATGACCAATGATTAATGATGATTAGCAATTAATGAGTCCTAACGATTTTGAACAGTGGTGATTTTAGGGGTGAGGCCCACACGTCGATGACCCAAAAGGTAATTTGGACACATTTATTGCTAACAATGGTTAGCAATAAATAACCAAAATCAGCCCTAATGACTTCCGGTTTTGGTTTTGAGCTTATGGGCCCACTGGCGGTGTACGGGGGTTATTTCGGCGACCAATAGTGCCGACACTTTAATTAACCCATGATTAGCATTAATGATGCCTAAGCGCACGGATAAAAGCCAGCGGGTGATTTAAGAAATTTGGACCCACATGTCGATGAGACATTAGGCGATTAAGACACCATTAATGCTCTCGATTGGCAATCATTAAACATTAAATGTGTCCTAATTATCGGCGAAACGGAGCTTCTCAAGCGACAAAACCGAGTGGCTTTGCGGCTTGTCGCGGCGACTCGTGTGGCGGCGCCACAAACTATCAAAATGGGTTCGCAATAGTGTTGCGGACCCAATGGTGGTGACCTCGCCGTGGTGGAAGTGCAGGAAGCGGCGAGCCGGAAAAACAAGAAAGAAGCGACACGGCAAAACACGAAAATAGCAAGATGCTCTGCTGCGGTCCAAGGAAGCGAGTGCCATGACTTCTAGGGACTACATAGAAGCTACCTTAGCAGAGGAGCTTCAAAGATGGCGAGGAAGACTTGAACACGATGAAGTCCACGGGCCGAAGAAGATGAAGTGGAAGATGAGGTTACGAGCAAAGTGAGTGGAACCAAATCGTCACCACAGCTTCATTATAGCTCAAAGAGGCTCCAAAAGCAAATAATTGCAAAAGAACCACTTACAGAGTGGAGAAGAAAGGGGTGAAACCAACAGAAAATCTCCAAACTTAAAATTGAGTGATTCTGTGAATGCAACCCAAAATCAAGTTAGGAAAATATAGGGAAGGTTGAGGAGTTCAAAGGGTGCAAGAAAAGTTGAAGATGAACCACTTTGGACACCAAGGCCGCATTGGAGCTCTGACCAACAATGGTGCTTTGAGGGTGTGAGGTGGTTTAGCCGCTCAAACACTAAGAAGAGCAAAGTGTGGTGTAAAGGGACACCGGGAGGACCTAGAGGGCAATTTATAGGGAAAGAATTAGGGTTTTGAGCAAGAACCCGAGTCCATGGTGGGCTCGGTTCATGCTCGGTTGTAGACCAAGAAAGATGGGAGCAAGTGAGCATGGTGACAATGGAGGAGAAAGCACAGTGCGCATTAAATGCATTGCGAGAGAGCGTTGACAAAAGCAAGCGTAGAGGTGACACATCACGCCGCCTCGCTTTCTCCGCTCTGCCATTGTCGCTGCGCGCGCGAGAAGCCGAGGAGGAAGAAGAAGAGAAGACAAACCACAACCGTTGGATTTTAGATGGGCGGTGTGATTTAAAAGAGTTCGCGGACGATCAGTTGCCTACGGAAATCGGGCGGTTGGATTGAATCCAACGGTCCCAATTGGCTAATGCAACCGGAGGGTCGAGCGACATCATCAATGCGGGCCACGCGATTGGGATCAACGGTGATATCGCACGCACGTTTTAAAGCGCGGCTCGGTGCAGCTAGGTGGTTCAACCAAGTCAAGTGGCTCGGACTCGAGCCCGACTCGAACCCAATGAATAGTGAATCAGCTTTAGGTTTTTAATTAAAGCTGAGACTTTTGAGATTTATTTGGGGTAGTAAAATAACTCCAAAAATTCTGAAATTTTACAGTAGCTTGCTGACTGAGACATTGACCTTGTGTAAAATTTTCAGAGGTTTTTATGCATTGTATTTTCCTCCAAAAATTCTACAAGGTACTGGTTTTGTGTTTGGTGAGAGTCAAACAGGTTTGATCGCCTCTAAAATATTCAAACAATTTCTAAAAATTGTGAAATTTTTCAGAGGGGTCACATACCATCCCAAGAACTTAGGAAAAATATTCCCAGGAGATGATCACAACATTTGACAAGATTGTTTTCAAAGGAACAAGATTTGGGTCAAGGACTTGTAACTTTGTACTTCCATAACCTTTTGTACAATACTTGTTCAGTGCACAAGGGAAATACATGATGTAAGAAAAAGTTTTAATTTCTACTCATTTTCTTACATTTGAAACACAAGCCCAAAATTGGGATGTTACATACTACATGATGATCGGTTCTCCAAATAGTCCAAGTCCATACTTAAGGAGTTAAAAGGGAATTCAAAACAACAAGCATGAGACCGTATTGTCTCCCAAGATTAGTGACCAACACGCTCATACTCTCATTCAACATTGATCACATCCATACAACATTCTTACATAGATAATTCAAAAGACATACAACATAATAGTTAATGGAATAATCAAGGATAACCAACAAGTGTATGACATAACTAACTACTCATAACATATCGATATATAAAAATAGTAAGCAATATCATTGCATTTCAAACACTAACTTATTAAAAACTGGGATCAATATGATGCAAAAGAAAGTTCAAATGATGCTTGCCTTGCTGGAAGTCAAATTATTAGCTCTTGGTGGTGAAGGAGTCTACATCGATCACTTGGACTCTAAAGAATTAAAGACATCGAATAACAGAAATACCATAAAATTAAAAGTGCTAAAAAATGCATGAATTTTCTACAATGGCTAGTGTATGATTTTAGATGAATTTAGGTGAAAGGATTATTCCATTTGGATTTAGTAAGTGAGAGTTATAGTAGTTTGAAACTTGGATTTCTGGAAAATCCAGATAAATAGCAATCTATCACTATTCATCCGAATTTAATTATTTAGTGAAATTTTGCAGAGCAGAGGTGGATAAAGGGGTTATATAGATAAATAGAGAATAAAATTATAAGACCAAAATAACTTGGTTCAACTCATTTGGAGTTCAGAAATATTTTCTATTAATTTTTGAAGTTAAATCCATTTTCTAGTGTAAAAATAAATCAGTTTTGGATCAATTTTCAAAAACTATATTTTATGGGATGGAGAAAAGTTTGAAACCTATTTTATATTAAATTTCACTTAAAATAAAAATTATCAAAATTGGTTTCACTGGATTTGAAGTTAATTGAATTTTTAGTGTACAAATAATTGATTTAGGTTTTCTTTTAAACCTAAAGTGAGAACATTCAGTATGTCGAAGTAAGGGATAGGGTCCGTTCAGACTGGTCCGAACATCATCATGACTCATCGAACTAACAGGTAGGGGTCGTTGTCATAGACACGGTCTATGAACTCGGTCCACTAGTGCACAACACAGTGCACGGGCACTTAAGGAGCTAGGCCCACAAGTCATACTCTACAAGATATCGGTTTAACAACTCATTTTCTGTTTGCGGGGTCCACATGTAAGTGACTATCTACTTGTTAAGACAACCATTAACTAACTAAAGCAATCATTAGCACTTTAATGATGGTGATTTGTCGTAACCGTGTTGCTACAGGAGCTGTTAGCGTACGACAAAACTCCTGAGCTCATTGCTGAGCTTATCATCGGCGATGTGGTCCACGCCGGTGTGAACCAAGGGCGGGTACGGGTTCCTAATAGCCATGCGCAACTATTGGTGGTGGATACGGCGGTTGAGGTGGCCGGTACCGGCGGCTAGCCGGAGAGGGGCGGCGCTACAAACTACAGCAAATGTGCATGCAACGTTATAGCTCCACATCGTCCATTCAAGCGGGTGCCCGAGCATCTAAGAGGTCAAGTGATGCTACGGCGTTGGAGAGGTCGGAAGAGCTCGGGCTGGGTCGGCGACGAAGAAGGCGGCGTCGGTGGCTCGGCTTCACGAGGAAAGGTTGTTACGAGCAAAAGAAAGAGAATGAAGCCGGGATAGCTTAAGGATGCTAGTGGTAAGGTGTAGATGAAAGGAATTGGACAATGCCTTACGAGCGTAGTGGGAGGCGAAGGGTGTTCTTCTGCGAAAAATGGAATAACTTCAACTCCACGAGATCCTATCGTGCATTGTTGAAATTAGTTGAGGGTTTACTTAACCATGCTCAAAGACACAAGATGGCGCGTAAGATCGAGGATAATACTCACGAAAAAGAAAGATGACACGGTGATGTCCTCGGTGCGCGCTTTGGAAGCGAGGAATGGCACGATGATGGTCAGAGATACAAGGCAATGTAGGAGCTTGGGTTAGCTCAAATGGGCATGGTAATGAGCGTGAGGAGAGAAACATTCAGCGAGGCTTACTTGAGTGTGGAGCTAGAGCAGCGCCTCTCCTCAACCAAAAAGAGGAGAAGTGAGAATTGCTAGGGTTTGTAGGGTTTTAACTCGAGGAAGATGGCGGGAATAGCAGGGATCAAGCGGGCTCGAGGACAGTCACAATGGGCGGTGGCTCACGGCGTCGGCGGAGGCGCTCGGTGTCGTGGAGTGCGTGGCGTTGCGCTCGCGAGCGAGCCGAGAGAGTCGAGATGACCCTAACAGTGAGGCCCGATTGGTAGCGGCACAAAGCGGTGCGGCTGGAGTGGGGTTTGGTCGGGTACGTTTAGTTGGTTCGGTCCAATCAATTGGCTCGGGTTGGTGACGTTCGGATCGTCCGAGCATGAGGTCGATTCTGATTGGACTAGTTCGATCAGACTAAGTGGTCCGGTCGGACTCGAGTCACAAGGCTCGGTCGGGTTTAAACCCAACCGTTGACTGGATTTTAAAATCAAACCTATACATTGACCGAGCTACCAAAAATGGCAAAGAAAATCCTAAAATTCTGAAATTAATCAAAGGGGTTCCTGGGACATCCTAGTACTCAAATAAAATCTTAAACCTCACTGTTCAAGATTTATTTGCTTAGTTTAAATTCAAACCTACAATAGGTTATTGAATTGAGTTTGAATTTTGTGTGGGCTGAATTGAGTTCCAAGAATTTGAAAAAAATTATATTAATTCATGATAAATATTCTAGTATTTAAATAAATTATATATAGATGATGATCACAAGTTTTTGTTTCTGTTTTCTTTTGGAGAGTTGCTTTAGGTTGAAGTTTAATCTTGTGAAAAAGATTTTCCAAGTGCAATAAATGGTGCAAATATTTCAAAAACCAAATTCATGCTCATGAGATGCATAATAGTTCTATTTATTAAAAGGAGAATGTGACACATGGGAATTGGGTTCAACCCATATGGGTGAAATGGGTTGGGTTCGGAGTGGGTGGAAATGCACGCGGGTTGGGTCGGTTTCGGTTATAGAATATGATTCATGGGTTGGGTTGGGTTCAAAAGTTGCCTTACTTTTTCATGGGTTGGGTTGGGTTGGGGTGTGATTGGGATGGGTTTTAACCCATTAGTAGGCCTACTTCCATGACTTAACTTTCAATAAGTAAACAAATTAGATCATAATCTGCTTGAAATGTCACCATGAAAGTGACTACATTTTCTTCTGCCAAAAATGGACGTTTATATTTCTGTTGCAATTGGTTCATTACACTACACCTTAGCTGACAACAAATTTTTAGTGTAAGCTGAGTGCTGATATAAGTTTGTAACTTTGAATATGCCAAATTTCACTACCTTCAGCTACTGTGCTGAGCTCCATTCATACCTCCATTGACTAACACTCGGATAGGTTATCATTTACATATGTGGAGGAAAAAAGTGAAGCGGTTTTCTAATGCACGAGCAGCGAAAATCTCTTAACTTTCAGTCGATTTTCTAACTTTTGAATCTTGTGTTGCGATTTGTCCACCAACCAGCGTGATCTTCTTCTCCAGCGGGTGTCGTCATCTTCACTGGCATCGGCTAAGCCATGTGTTGCCCTTCGATGAAGTCTATACCGCCGCCGAAGGCTCCCCTGGCTGAATGCCCCTCGTTCTTTTCGTTATATTAAGGGGATGTGCGAGTGGTGTAGGACAGGAGGAGAGAAAGAAGAGCGCGGAGGTGAAGGAGGAGGGTAGTGTTGGCAATGCACGGGAGGCGTGTATGGTGTGAGGAGCAACGGTGAAGACAGAATGAAAATGGAGGGAGTGCTCAAAGGACTAGTCAAATTGAGACCAACATAGCAAACATAGTCTTGTGCAATCCAAATCCATTATTGCAAATCTACGAATAAATTGTAAATTTCATCGCTTATTGAAAATTTCATCAACCATACAAAATACAACTACATTACTATACAACGACAAGATACAAGAGTAAAGAATCAAAACTTCATTGAAGATCTCGAGAGTAGGCGAGTACAGTAGAGAAATTACCGTAGCAAACTAGCTTGTCGAAGACTCAAGACTGAAGCTTGGCTACTTGCTTCTCGACGACCCCAGCCCCAAATCCGTAGGCCCCCGGCCATGACCAGCTGCTCCGGGCCCCGGCTTCCCCCACACGACCGCGGCTAGTAGCGCCACCGGCCCGCCGCCCTCCTCATCTCGTCGCGTTGCCGGGCCGCCGCCTAGTCTAGGGTTTCTACTCAGCTCCTCAGCCCTTAGGTGCGCCACCTGTCCAGGCTGCTCTCGTTTCTGGCTTGCGCGATGCTCCCAAGCGTCGACGGGGATGGGACGACGGGTCTCTTGATAGTAAATTTCACCAAGGGTTAGGGAAATTGACTAAAAGTTAACAAATTTTCATGCAACTCTATAGTAGACATCCCCAAAAGAGAGAAATCATATCACGACTATTTACTATCAAGAGAAAATCATTCTGCAAGTCCAACTATATGTCGGTTTAGCTAGTCACTAATTAATTAATTTAACACCTTACCTTTTTCGATAATGGAAGAGAAAAAACTCTCCCAGTCTCTGCATCAAGGATGCACATAGCCTATTTTATTAAAGTGCTTAAAGTGGCAAAATAAATAGCAACGTTAAAGGTGGCTTGAAGCCTTACAACTAGAGGACGATTAAAAGATAAACTCAAGCATTACAAATTTGCTTAGTCCAACACCCATGAGTGTTGAAAATTTGTAAGCCACAAATTCCAACTTTGGTGCTTCGATAGCTGGACTCATTACAGGTCAAATTATGCGATTTGCCCAAGCTCTCGACCAATGCCCACTTAACAATATAACTGCAAGGGATTAGTGATAATCTTTTGTAAAAAACGTCATTCGATATAACCAAATAGACCAATGTAAGACACTAAATCCCACTAAGAGTTGTGCCTTTAAATTTTTGGAATACCGACTAACCAATTCCCAAAAAAATTGCTATACTTGTAGGAGGACATAAATTTGGCGCACATTGAGCGACCCATCAAGCAAGTGGTACAGCGGGTAGTCAATAAAAGATCTGAATTATTTCTTCTTTAATACGGATACAACACTTTGTGCTTGTGAGGACCGAGATTAACATCCCAAATTCTTTGTGCATTTACGAACTAGTTCCATGATCGATGAGTTAGTTCATCTGATAAACAAATATGGTAACAAATTCATATCACAACTTTATTAATAATCAGAGTTTATTACAAAAGAGGCTTACAACCAACAATAAAGAACATAGCGGAAGGCGAAAAGTAGCGTCGACAATCTGCCACGAGGCAATCGGTAGGTAGAGGGCCTAGCCGTCGGGATCCACACTGGTAGCAAAGTCCTTCTCCTCTGAAATTTTATTTGCATAAAGCAAGTATGATGCGGGACTAACGATGAAATAAAGCGGCGGTGGAGCGGAAAACTCTAGCGTAGATCAACCAATTCACCACGACAGCATGGAGGGATCGGACCTTAACGAGCGATCGGACCTTGATGAACTCCTCCTCAGCGGCGTAGACTCCTCCTCTTACGTAGGTTTGGGCGCAAGTTTTATAACAAGCGTGAGTACACAACGTACTACGCAAATCATACCACAGAATGCAATGTATAGATGCGGGCTTATTCCAAAGAAAAGGCTTGGTGGTTCTTTTGCGTAAAGCGACATTTGCAATTGAATACAATAATAGATTGAAAGCATAATTCAAAACAAATAGACAATACTAATTTATGATTATTTCCACAAAGACACACACAGCTAAGCAGTTAATTCACATAGCCATATGATTGAGGTCACACAGCTCCCATCCCAACATTTTATGAAAACTACCCGTGTGAAATCCCGAGCATGTCCATGACCGCGAATGCGCCTATTCGAATAGATTGATTTAACACTCTGCGAGGTTGTACACTTTACCCACAAGATACAACTAGTGTAGCAAGCACCAATCGTAACAAAACAGTTCGAAACTTCATCTCAAACATTGACATTCCCGGTGTGCTTACAAACCGCTATACCGGCTCACATAGAATTGGTATAACACACACCGGACGGGGAAGGCGAATCGTCATGCGATGCAACCACCAAGTAGTCACACCTCCACCTGTCACCTGACCTAACCTATCCACACGAACATCAATGCCGAGAATCCATAACACTAAGTTAGGCCGTCCCATACCGGGCATGTGGTCGTGCTGATGAGCTCGATTCAATGGCGCACAAAGTTAAGTCCTTAATTGACCAAGGCAAGACTTCCATTTTCTAACTAAGTCACAAAGATTGTCATTCCCATCACATAGACCACCATGTCACACAGTCTCCACCACTTGCCTCAGTCTAAATCCTTTACCACCCTGTTTGTTTTAGTGCAACACATGCCATCACGAAGTAATAACATCTGACCTGCAGTTTTACACAAAGTTCCATAGTCACTTAGTCATAGTTCATATTTGCAATTTTCATGAGATGTGAGACTCGTAGCATGGCTAAGCAATTATACTCGTATCTAACCAACCCACGTTGGTGCTATGATATCACCAACTAATAACCAATCTAGGGTCACAAGGAATTATGACATACAAGGCCAAAGTGTGATAGCAATTTGGATAATAACTATGCCCAAAGCATTTAAATAAATAATTAAAGTAGAATGCAATAATTTAACATAAAGTAATTTGAAAACTGGGTTCAAGATGATCAAAGGTATTACTTGCCTTGGAAAAGGTCTATGTACTGGTCTTGATCTTGGGTGCTCCTTCTTCCACAAAATTTCCCGACGAATCGCGTCTACTATAAGCGAAACAAAAACAAACAAAACAAATAAATAACAGGGGCAAAACAAACTCCAAAAATTAAATACAAATCTAAGATAAATAGATCTTGAATTTATACAAATTTAGAAATTTGAATGGGCTCAATCGGAGTTAGGATGCAAAAGTTATGAGCTCTGGAAGTTTAAATCTAAAAAGAAACCTAATTTGGATTTTAAAATTTCGAATTACTTTTCTATTGAAAAATCGGATTATTGCGCAATCTTTGGCGTCAGCTCGAGATTTCGGAAAAGATAAATAAAGAAAAACGACATGTGGGCCCGCACGTGAGACACGACTCACGGTGGCCCGGTCTCTGAGCCTCGAGATTCAGAGACCGGTGGGCGCCCGCGGTGCTGCGTGGCGATGGTGGCGCCACGCGCCAGAACGGAGGCACGGGCGGCGCGGCGGCGAGTGTGCTGCCGGCGTGGCGGCAATGGCGGTGGCGCTCGGGTTCAACGGTCTCGGCGAGCAGGCTCGCCGCGGCGGCGGATGGCACCGAGAGGTAGAGGCGACCACGAGGATCACGCGGTGTGCTCAGCGGTGCACGAGGACAACGGTGGCGGCGGTGAGGTAAACGCGGGCGAAGTCTCGGGCTCGATGGCGGCGGCGTTGGAGGATCTCTCGTGGCGGCGGCGGCTCGAGATGCGGCGGCAGCGATCCGAGTGGTCGGTGGCGGCGGGGGCTGGAATGGCGGCGATGGCGATAAGTCGTTCGGCGGGCTGAAAACGAAGGTGGCGACTAGGGCTCTGGCGGCGCTTGTGGCGGCGGCTAGGGTTTTCGAGCGCGGCTTCGAGGCGGGCACGAGGATCTCGGGGCTTTAAATAGCCGGGGCGAGTCCACGAAGGACACTGCGGCGGCGAAATAGGGCGGCGGCGAGTCCGCCTCGAAGGCAGCGGTGATGTGGCGGTCGGGGCCGCTGTCGGCGGCAGCGGCTCGGCGCGTCGCGGCGAAGATCGAGCGCAAAATGGACTAACAATCGGCCGTCCCTCCAAGATCCAACGGTCCACAATCCGAGAAGCGATCGAACTTCCGCTTACATCCGCATATCTTAGCCGTTCAACCTTGATCGAGCGGCGAGGAGCAGCGGGCTCGGAAGGAAAGAGAGAGAGAGGCGACATGCGAGGCCGCATGTCGGTTGGAGAAAGCGATCTTGCAGCGGGTGGTGTGGCGGGAAAAGCAGGCATGAGCGGAGAGATTTGGGCCGGAGAAAAGGAATTCGGCCCAATTGATTTTCTGAGATTTTAAATAGGTTTTCCAATTTAGAAAATACCAGAAATTCAAATGGGCAAAAGAAAATAGCAAATGAACTCAGAAAAATTCTAGAAAAATCTAGAAAATATATCTGAGCACATAGAACCCAAATAAAATAGTTTTGGCTATTGTTCATGTTGGGATTATTCACATTAAATGTTTTTGATTGTAAAGTCCAATATTAAGCTTTTGAATTTAATTCAAATAAAATCCAAATGGTGAATTTTCTCCCTACTAACTATTAAAAGATTTTTAAGCTCTCAAAATTGGGATGTTACAAACCTCCCTCCCTTAAAGGAATCTCGACCCCGAGATTCAGGCTAGCTAGAGAAAAGGCTAGGAAACTCGGCTTTGAGCTCTTCTTCACGTTCCCACGTTGCTTCTCCTTACAGTGGTTGCTCCACTGAACCTTGCAAAAATGAGCAGTCTTGCTTACGGTGGCGCTCTGCAACATCAAAATCTTAGCGGCTGCTCCTTGTAGGTAAGATCCTCCTTCAAGTCAATTGATTCCAACGGGCTTGCTCTTACGCACGCGAAGACACTTCTTCAAGCGCGAGACATGAAAGACATCATGTACTCACGCTAACGGCCGTGGTAGCTCCAAGCGATAAGCAACTTCTCCACGACGTTCCAAAATCTTGAGCGGACCAACATACCTAGGGCAAGCTTCCTTTGGCATGAAACCTTTTGACACCTCGGCGGGTCACTCGAAGATAAGCGAAATCCTCGGGTTCAAAGTCGAGGTCACGATGCGATTATCAGCGTAGCTCTTACTGCTGGTGAGCTATCTTCAATCTTTCCCTTATCATGGCCACTTGCTCTTACGCTTCTTGAATGATGTCCGGACCAAATCGATCGTTAATTGTTTTCGACCAATTCAACGGGGTTCTCTGATCGGCCATACAAAGCTTCAAATGGTGACATTTGCGACTAACTGGTAACTATTGTTGTACGAAAATTATGCATCGGCAAACTTTTATCCCATCGGTAGCATTAGCTAGAGCACAAGCTCTCGGCATATCCTTCAATATCGATTAACTCTTTCGATCATCCATCTGTCTTTGGATGATCGTGATGCGAAATTCAAATGGGTGCCCAATGCTTCATGCAAACTTTACCAAAAGCGAGAGGTGGCGAGATCCTCGATCGACACTATCTTCTTGGGCACACCGTCAAAGCGACAATTACGGCCATGTACAACTCCGGCGGCGATCTCACGAGTCGTGGTTTTGGCCGGCGGAAATGGGCGACCTTGGTCAAGCGATCAACTATTACCGGATCGAATCGTAACCCGATTGAGTCTTGGATAAACCGTAATGAAATCCATGCCGATCTCTTCCCACTTCCATTACGGAATCTTGGTTGCGACAAACCTGCTGGTCTGCAGTGTTCGCCTTTACTTTACGGCGGTGTCACACAAGGCAACGAACTCTGCGACTTCGCTTCAAATTTGGCCACAAAATTTAGTCTTAACATCTGGTACATCTTGGTACTTCTAGGGTGAATCGAATACTTTGAGTCATGGGCCTCCTTTAAGATTAAGCATCTTAGACCATCGATATCGGTACACGAATCGACCATTAATCAGTATGTCTTGATCATCCTTGGTGAAATCTTTGAATTTCCATACGCCATTTTGACCTTGATTTACGACAACACGGATCCTTTGGTTGTGCTTCACGAATTTGCTTCTCCGAGTGTTGTACTTCCAAATTGGCTACAAATCCTTGGACACAACTTCTAGCTTTAGCTTCGAAATTCTTCATACGATTAGAGCAACTTTCCTTTACTTCCAAAGCATTGCGGTAACTCTTACGACTTAGAGCATCGCACCTCGTTGGCTTTTCGGGATGGTAATGGATTCCAAGATTATAATCCTTGATCAATTCCAACCATCTTCTACGCCTCATGTTCAAATCGGCGGGTGAAGATGTACTTTGACTCTTATGATGCGTGTAGACTTCCACGGCGATTCTGGATGAGGTAATGTCGCCAAATCTTTAAAGCATGCACTCGGCGATTAATTCGGATCATGAGTAGGGTAATTCTCTTCGTGAGGTCTCAAGCGCCTTGGCGCATAAGCGAGATCTTCCTTCTTGCATCGGGGCGTATCCTAATCCTTGGCGCGAAGCATCACAATGAATATCGAAATCCTTGCGAATATCGCGAGAATCGACACTAGGGTGAAGTCAAGCGCTTCTTCAATTCTGAAAACTTTCTTCACTGTTTGAGTCCAAGTAAACTTTTCTCCTTCTTCAACAATTGCATAAGAGGCTTAGAAATCGATGAGAATCCTTCGATGAAACGGCGGTAATAACCTGCCATTCCCAAGAAACTGCGAATCTGAGTTACAGTTTTGGGCTGCTCCCAATGTAATACTGCTTTAACTTTACTAGGGTCAACTGCTACTCCCTCGGCTGTCATCACATGACCAACGAAATCCACTTCCTTCTTCCAAAAATCACACTTACTGAACTTGGCATACAGCTGATGCTCTCGGAGTTTTTCCAATACTACCCTTAAGTGCTCGGCGTGTTCTTCTTCCGACTTGGAGTACACCAGAATTATATCAATGAACACAACTACGAACTTGTCCAAATATTCCATGAATACTTTATTCATCATGTTCATGAAGTATGCAGGGGCATTAGTCAGACCAAAAGACATGACTAAGAACTCATAATGTCCATACCGCGTTGAGCGGTCTTGGTATATCCTTAGGACAAATCTTTGGTTGGTGGTAACTTTGATCGCGGTCGATCTTTGAGAATAATCCGACTCCTTTCATCGATCAAGCGGATCATCTATCAGGGTAGCGGTACTTGTTCTTGATGGTAACCGTGGAAGAGCGGTAATCAATACACATCCTCATACTTCCATCTTTCTTCTTGACAAACAACACTGGCGCTCCCATGGCGGCGAACTAGGTCTCACGAAACCTTTCTCAAGAAGTTCTTCTATCGCTTCTTCATCTCTACCAATTCATCGGTGGCATCCGATAAGGTCTCTTTGAAGTGGTGCTGTCCACGGCACTAGGTCGATAACAAACTCAATGTCACGATCGGTGACATTCACAGTAACTCCTCTGGAAACACATCAGGTATTCACTAACTCTGGTACTTCTTCCAGGAAAGGGTCTTCAAACTGTTTACTAGCAAATGTCCATCACGAGTGAGGTGGCTAGAAACTCTACCTTGTTTCCTTTGACATCCTCATTATTCGACTCTTCGGCCACAATCTATACACACTTTGTGCTTGGATAACCAATCCATGCCAAGAATGACATCTAAGGTTTGGCTATCTAGGACAATTAGGTTGGCTAGAAACTCAACTCGGCTATGAGTAACTTAGCTCCTAAACATCCACTCTAGTACTTAGCTCTGCTCGGTATTGGACTATGAGTATGCTTAAGTTGCATAACTTCCAAATTATTCTTGGTTGCAAACATTCCGAAACAAATGAATGCGAAGCTCGAATCAAACAAAATTGATCAGTCTTGAGTTAACGAAACTTACCCGATCGACGTCCGGTGACTCTGGGCTCCTTCGAGTGGCGTGGTTGACCGACCTCACGATCACGGGTGTGGTGCTCCTCGGCTTCGGCAACTTGTGAAGCTCACGGTTGATGCAGGTGCTGGCGTCTTGGATGGAGTAGCTCCAAGGTTGAAGCGTCTAGAGTGATTGTTCCCCTTTGCGGACCTTTGGTTGGCAAAATGTCATGGTGGCGGCAGCGTAATAGACCTTTGGTGCGTTCTGCTGGTTGCTTCTGGATTGGGGTTGATAGAGTGCGAGTGCGGAAGTTACGGCGGTGGGCGGGTCTTTGAAGTTGGTGCGGTGCTCTGAGCGAAATGCAGGGTGAAACTTTGTTGAGCTGTCTTGCGCTTGTTCTTGCGCTCTCTTTGTGATTGATGGTTCCCTTGCTGAGCCATCCGGCGTTCTGATTATCTTCCAGCTCCTTGCGTTTGTCCTCTAGAACAAAGGCTTTGTTGACCAGCTCTTGGAAATCGGGAAAAGTATGGGCGATCAAAGCGACTTGTAGTCCGATGTTTAGTCCCTTCAAGCGACTTTGGCGAGCCTTGTCGTGGCTACATCTTCCGTTGTATAGCGAGCTAAATGAAAAACTTGTTGAGGTAGTCGGACGCGACATAGCTCCTTACTTGAGCGCGGAACTCATCCTTCTTGGATCGATAATGCCTTACGGTACATGAATCTTGGCGAAATGCGCGAAAATTCTTCGGGTGATATCTGTGGCGTCTCATGGCGGCCTGAAGTTCTCCACCATTCGGCGGTGCCTTCCATCGGTGAGTGGCATCTGAACCTTCTCGGTCATTGCCTTTGGGTGATCGACTTCCTTCGATAACTCTCGAGCCAATCGTGCGCTTCCCTTTGAGGCGTGTCAGGAAAATGTTGGTGGGCGAGTCCTCATAAATTACGCAAGTTTGGATGGTCCATGGTGACCATGAGCGGTGAGGCTCCATCTTTGTTGATTGTTGTTGTTGTTGTTGGTGCAGTTGTTCATAGCTTGCATCGAGTCATCATAGTGTTCATTAGGTGATGCATGCTGCCATGAAAGCTCAAAGTTTTGCAAGTCAATTGGGGTGCTTGTGGCGGAGCGCTCTGCGGTGGTTGCTCATTGCTTCTCGGTCTTTGAAGTCACAGGAACCACTAGCAATGATCGGCGAGTTTGAACCATGCGGCGACTCCATAAGTTAGATAAGGTAGCAAGCACAAGATAAGTTGAGAACTAGCGGGGTAGGTTAATGTAACATCCCAATTTTAGGCTTGTGTTTCAAATGTAAGAAAATGAGGAAATTAAAACTTTTTCTTACATCTTGTATTTCCTGTATGCTTTGGACAATTGTTGTAAAGAGATTATGGGAATACAAAGATCACAAGTCATTTCGACCCACATCTTATTCTTCTTAGTCATCCTTGTTCCATCTTGTGATAACGTCCTGGAAATATTTTTCCTAAATTCTTGGGTTGGTTTGTGACTCCTGAAAGTTCCACAATTTTTAGAAATTGTTTGGATCTTTGTTGGAGAAAGTCAACCCAATTCAAAATCTAGTCAAACCTTGGACCAGCACCTTGTTAAATTTTTGGAGGAAAAAGCATAGCACAAAAACCTCTGAAAATTTTATACAAGGTCATCAACTCAGCTGGCAAGCTCCTGTAAAAATTCCATAATTTTTGGAGTGAGTTTGCTATCTCAAACAAATCCTCAAACTCCAAATCTGTTTGGAACTCAATTTAGGTCTGAGTCAAACTGGGCTCGAGTCGGACGAGAGTCGACCAGACGATCGACTCGGTCGAGCCATGTGCGCGCGCGCACTTGAGCTCGATCTCGTCGTGCGCTTCGTTCTGGTCGTTGGATCTATATCCGGCCGCTCGACCTCCACGATCAGGAGCTCTTGGCGCCCTCGGCGCCTTAGGGTGGTCAAGCCGTGGGATAATCATCGTGTGGCTCACGACCTCCCGAGACCTCCTTGCCGCGCTCACGACCTCCCACGGCTCCTAAGACCTCCCGGACCTCTCCTTGACTCTGTGTTTCTTCCTCACGACCTCCCGAGTGCGCATATGAAATTCGCACCTGCATGCGTGTGTCGAGTCGAGCGATTAGGGCGATGAGATGTCACCTTTGCCTCTTGTCAACGACTCTTTCTGGCGACATGCATTTGTGCTAGTCGGCTTTAACCTCAAAGTCTTCACTGCTCTGCCACTTGTCACATGCGTGCGTGCCGTTGGCGAGGGCATGGTTCTTGCTCACGATGGGTTGCCTAGCCCTTGCAAGCTCCCGGGCTATACATAGCACGAGGCCTCCTCTCCTTCTCCTTCTTCGTTCTTGGTTGTGTTGGGCTCCCCCAGTTGAGCTGATTCTCAAACTCAAACACCTAGCACACACCCTCTCTCTGCCACCATTGTCGGTTTTGGAGCTCTCCTTGAAGACCTCCGGGCTCCAGTGGTTCTTCATTACCTTTTTGGCTGTCACTTTGCTCTCTTGGTCAGCTCAAGTCCCCCTAACCTGTGTTGTTTAACCTCTGAGGTGGGCGATTCGGGAACTTGCTTTGGAGTTGTGCTGGTCGTCTTCCCCAACTCCGGCAAGCACCACCATCGCCAGAGCACCTCCTTCGGCATCGACCTCTCCTCCGAGTTCCTCTGGACCTCACCTTGGCCCTGGTGAGTCCTCGTTAGTCCTTTTTAGCTCAGGGTTTAGCTAGATTAAAGCGTAGCAAGCCTTTTAGTGTTTGTCGGTTTTGCCGAAAACCTAAATACCACCCTCTCGGCTCGCCGGCGTTACGTCGTCGTCGCGCGTCGTCGAGCACATCCTTTGGGTCCACGGCGTTATTGGGAACCCAACCATGCCCTTAGTTTCGCGGCGAGTCCCCATCGCGGCGGCAAACCGATGAGCCCTTCGAGATTTTGCGATTCAAAACTCCCGTTTCGTCATCTTGTTAGGACATCTTAAATGCCCATTTATTACCAATCATCGATGGCGATGAGTGTCTTAGCGCCACCCTTTGTCATTGTCAGGAGGTCCCGCGCCTTTACAGCGCCTTGGACCTCCTCGAGCTCTTCGTGGCCGTCTAAGACCTCCCCACGTTTAGATCTGGACCTTTAGATCTTCCCCGTGAAAACCCGTGAGTCTAAGACCTCCCCCTCGCTTAATCTCGGCCGTTAAGACCACCCTCGGTGAGATCTGTACCGTAGATGGGTTTCCGCGTAAAGTTCTAAGTCCCAGGACCTCCCTAGTTCCACCTCGGCCTTTAAAGACCTCCTGGGATTAGCTCTTAGCCGTTAGATCTGGCTCTGTGTAAAATCTCACGCACTAGGACCTCCACGGTTAGATCCTAACCGTTTAAGACCTCGTGGAACTCCATCGAGCGATAGGACCACTCCTGCATAAAAGACCTCCTCTAGGTCATTTTTGTAAAAACCACCTTCGGGACCTCCACGAGTCCTCTTTACAAAGACCTCCCCTTGGTCATTATGCAAAGACCACCTCGAGACCACCCTCGGGTGCGTCTTTGTAAAAGCCACCCGTGGCCTTTTACAAAAAAACCCCTTCAGGACCTCTTAGGCTCGATCCTAGCCGTTCCACGACCTCCCGGTTTAGATCGGCGTTAGATCTCATTTTGTAAAATCTTTAGCGCTCGGACCTCCTCGCGTCGTCTGGACCGTTCGGGACCTCCTAGGTCTAATCAGAGCCGTCCAGATCTCCTCCGATTAAAACCCTATCGCTTAGGACCTCCCCGAGAAGATCTTGGCCCTCCAAGACCTCCTCGTGTCAATCCCAGCCGATCAAGACCTCCCCGAGTAGATCTTGACCGTCTAGGACCTCATCCTTTAGATCCGAAGCTTTAGGACCTCCTCCTCTGGTCTAAACCGTTAGATTTAGATCTAACGGGCTAGACCTCCTTCCTCAGATTTAAAGCCTTAGGACCTCCCTCGTTCATCTTGATCGCCCAGGACCTCCCTCTCGGGATCGTGTCAGTTAAAGACCTCCTCGGGAGATCTAGACCGTTGAAGACCTCCTCCGTGAGCTTTTAGCCGTCTAGACCTCTCTCAGAAGGTTTACCGTTGGACCTTCTCTAGTGCTCGGGACGCGGATCTCGTCGGCGGTCACGACCTCTGATAAGCGCGTAGACCTCCTTGCGTGCGCTGTGCGCGCTTTGGTCGTGATCGTTGGATCAGATCTCAACGATCGAGACCTCCCCAGAGCGGGAAGAGGTCTTGTGCGCGCTGTGCGTCGAGGCTCGTGGCCGTCGGACCTTGATCTAACGGCCCGACCTCTCCTTGTCTTCGATTCGTTTGGACCTCCGAGAGCTCAAAGTTTCCCAAGTCTTTTCTTTGTTTCAAATTTCAAAAGTGCATAACTTTGTCATTTTAACTCCTTTTGAATGATTCGATTCTTTGTAGCTTTGTTATAGTATGAACTTTAATCTGAGAATGAAATTAGGCCCTGTGTTGTAGCAGAAAATGATTTAAATAGCATGAGCTTGTTTAATGAAAAATGAGGTCTAGAAATTCATGAAAAATTTGTAAACCACATAACTTCCTCTCTGTAGTTGCAAAGTGAGCAAACTCAACCTGGTAAATTTGGCCTATAGTCATGCTTTAAATTGATCTAGGCTTTGTCTTTCTTCATGTTCCTAAGAAATGATATATGCTAGTTGTAGAACTTAGAAAAATCATAACTAAATCATCTTAACTCCAAATGACCTAAAATTTTATATGGGTTACCACTATACCAGTAGGTAGCTACCATAAAAATTTCAGCTTCAAAACCTTTCTAGAAAATATTTTTGCTACAGTGCTAATTATGGTAGAAAATGAGTTTTTAAGTAATATCTTTTGCACCACAAATCCAAATTAGGTTTTCAGTTTCTATGTCTTGGTATATTTGTATTCTACCTTGTGTATAAATTTCGTTGTATTTGGATAATTTTTGCTTGCTCTTTTGTTTAAGTGTTGCTAGTCTTATTGGTTGTTCTTGGTTCTTGTTGCCTTTTAGCTTAGGATTCGACATTTGCGGTAACCAGAGAACGACCCTCCATAACAAATTGAGCAACAACAAGCGAACAAGCGGTTTGATCATGTTAATCCCAGTATTTTAAGTATTTATGTTGATTACAAATCCTATGTATGCATTGCTATGTTGTGTTAATAGTTGGCCTAGTAGATGCATTTCCTTAGCAAATGTTTATTCTCTACTACCATGAGCCTAGGTTACTTGCTGTGATTTAGAGTTCGTGGATGGGCTCTTGTCACTTAGTAGTTGCTTGAATTAATTGTTAGCCATGCTTAGTTTGGTAGAAATGGGCGGTTATCGACTTGTCGATAACCTTGATCACATCAAACTTATTATGATTATGATTTCCACCTTGTGCTATGTCTACTTATGAAAACTAAAACTGAAAACAAAATGATTTAGACTTGGGCACAATGGTAAGATGGTGTGATTTTGGGTGTGACTGGAATGGTGCCCGGGTCAACAAGGACCGAACATCTTGTTACACTGAACCAAGCATTTTAGCGTGCTAACCACATTAGAGGGTATGGGACCTCTCTTGACTTAGTACTTTGGCGTGTATTGGCTCAGAGTCGCGAGGAGTCGCGGGAGGGATGGTGTTGGGAGCATTGTAGTGTCAGAAAGACTTCACCGTGATGGGATTTGTTGTCTTTCGACTTGCAATGTAGCGTATGGTGTTTCTACCCATACTGAGCGGCTCGTAGTTAATACACAAGATTGGAAATGTCTCGTAGGACTTAGCGGGCGGCATACCTTGATAGTGTGCTTGTGGCTTGAAGGCGATGCGAAGTGTGGGTACATTGGTACACCCTGCGGGGTTAAAACTATTCGAATAGCCTCGTCCTAGGTTATGGACACGCTTGGCAAGGTCTTTCAAGAGTTAGACTACAACCTTTTAAATTAAAACTTGATGGGTGAGTGCGAATCGGGATTAGTGCTATGTTGTGGTGGCTATTGGGATAGTCACTTCAGTGGTTACTTGTATGTATCTTTACTTACTGTTACTTTGATAACAAAATAAATTTGCAAACTTGCTTTTAAAAGGTACTACATTATTGCAAATAAAGTTGGCTTCATGCAAAATGAGACATATGACCTCCACCTAAATAAGCTTGCATGTAGTTTATGAATAGATGCGCTATTCCACACGTCGATCTTGCGGGTACAAAGACAATCTTTGTACTCAGATGCTATGCTTAATTGTTTTGTTGCAGAGGAAGAAGGTGAGCCTGAAGGGCCTCACTTTTGTGAGCTGTGTTGTGGTAGCTTGCGGGGCGACTAGCTTGGCGGCCCGGTCGGTTGCCTTGTGGGTTGTTGGCTAACCGGTCGACTTTTGTTCTAGCCATCTTATGGCGCTTTTGCTTCCGCTGTCATTCTTGTATATTGTTCTATTTGGCCGGTCGGCTCTCTTTTGTAATAACTTTACTTTATGTCGTTGTTGAACTTAGTGATATATGTTGTATGGAAATGATGTGTAATTTTGTGATGATGTGCATATGTTGCAATGCAGGAAACATATGTCCATCGAGGCTTAGAATGTTTAATTAGTAATGCTAGAACCATTTGGAGGTTAAGTGTTACTAGTTAAATATTCAGGTCCTCACAAAGTTGGTATCGAGCCATCTTGACCGTAGAAACCCTAGCTTGGTAGCCTTTAGAATATTTTGAAAACTTACTTTCAAATAGTTTATAAAACTTAAGTAAGTTCTCTAATTTTGCTCCTTACCTATCTTAGCTTGCTCATCTCACCTTGCTCTCACTTAAGTTTGAAAAAGTTGTTCCTCTCTTCCTTTCAAAAATTAGCCTCTATCGATTAACTTGGTTTTGGGAGAACCATGAGAGCTTGGAGGAAGAAATTTGGACAGCTAGCTAGTGGTGAGTAATTAAGGTAGGGCCTGAGAGGCAAATACAACTAAAACTCGTGGGAATGAAAGGGTAAGAAGTGATATGAAGTTAGCTAAATGCCTATACTCTATTAGGTGGGTATACCTTGAATTTTGGACTGTTTTGAGCTGGAAATTAGTTCTGAAATTTTGGGTCTTCTCAAGCGATTACTCGTTCTTCCATACGGGTTAGTCGTTTGGAAGTGGATTCGGTGACTTGTGATCTCATGTTCTTTTGTGGCATTCGTTGGTCGTTTAACTAAGTTTGGATTTGGTGCTCTTGGGTCTTGAGCGTATCTAACTTGTCTTAGTAAATCGGGATGGTGGTGGGACACGTGCGGCGGAATCAGCCGGGTAGTCCCGATGAGGATCTTCCCCTCCTCCGACCATGGCGGAAGTCCTCATGCAAATCGAGCATGTCGTTCGGAGGACCCTTGAGGTGTTGGAGGTTATCGCCAGAACACCTCCACTCCTCTCGGTGCCTCTGGATGCGAGGTGGGCACGGGCTCGTGGGGGCTTGCGGAGTTCCTCCGTCTGCGACCTCCTACCTTCTCCGGTCAGAGATCCCTTGGGCGCTTGAGACGGCTGCTGCGTCCCGATTGTGAAGCTCAGCGTTGCTCGATGCCGGGAGCGGGAGCGGGCACTTTTCTCCTCCCATCGGTGGAGGGTGCGGCACTCTCATGGTGGGAGAATTTCCTCGCCATGCGGCCGCGGGACACGTGGTCGTGGGAGGAGTTCGATCGACTTTCGTCGGGCCCATGTCCCCGGCTTTGATGAAGCGAAGAAGAAGGAGTTCCTTGCGCTCAAGCGAGCGCGGTCGTGGCCGAGTACCTCCATGACTTCAACCATTTGGCGAGTGCGCTCCTGGCGAGGTGGCCAGATGAGGCCAAGCGGGAGAAGTTCATGGAGGTTTGTCAGAGAGCTTGGGACAAGCTCTCTATTGTG
Organism: Ampelocalamus luodianensis; assembly: GCA_036346255.1. NCBI lineage: Eukaryota > Viridiplantae > Streptophyta > Magnoliopsida > Poales > Poaceae > Ampelocalamus > Ampelocalamus luodianensis. The sequence continues at coordinate 149,540 of JAYEVH010000536.1, read as the reverse complement.
GACTTCACGACTTCCGGACCTTGGTGGACAAGGCCATCATCGCCGAGCACAAGGCGAGCGCTGGCGAGTCCATAGCGCAAGTGGGAGGCCCGATGCGCGGCTGGCCTCGTTCGTCCCGTGTTGGACTGCCGGTGGCCGTTCTTTGCTTCACCACCGCCGAGGCCTTGGCACCGCTCCACGTCCTCGCGGTCGTGACTCGATCCACGTCGCTGCGACCAGCGGCGGTGTTCCCGCAACCCGCGGCCGATGTCACTGCTTCTCTTGCCACAACAAGGGCCACTACGCGAGTAGTTGTCCTAAGAAAGCTGAGCGGCCCCTCGTCCTAATGGAGGGCGCGGCAAGGGAGTAGTCACCCACGACCGAAGACCGGGCTTGGGGCGGCGGAGTCAACCACATCTCGGTGAGGAGGCACGGAGGCGCCCGGCGTGGTGTTAGATGCGCTCCTTGTTAATTTGCGTCTGCTACGATTTTATTTGACTCGGAGCCGCATTCTTTTATTTCGAGGTCTTTTGCGGTTGATTGTGGACTTCCTTTGTGTGCCTTTGGGGATTCCACTGCTCATTAGCTCTCGGGTTGGAAATGAGAGGCGACCAAGTATGCGGGGATGTTCCTATCCACATCGAAGGAGTGGGATTCTTGGCGAATCTTATCCTACTCGACTCGGCGCGCTTGGATGTGATTCTTGGCATGGATTGGTTGTCTCAACACAGGGCAAATCGATTGTGCGGGAAGATTGTCTACCTCACGATCCTTGAGCGAGCAGGTTGGGTTTCGCCACGATTCACGAGCCCCATCTTTATGTCCTTGAAGCAAAGCGGCATTGGAGATTCACGATGTCCCCACTTGTGTGTGACCGCGGATGTCTTTCAGAAGACTTGCCGGGCATGCCACTGTTCGAGATCTGGAGTTTGTGATCGAGTTGCTTGCCCGTACCGCCCTATTTCTAAGAGGCCGTGTCGCATGCCTCCTAATGAGTTGGAGGAGCTGAAGAAGCAAGCGGGTGAGCTGCAAGAGAAGGGTTTTATCCGTCCTAGCTCATCTCCTTGGGGTTGTCGATTATCTTTGTGAAGAAGAAGGACAAGACCTTGCGCATGTGTGTTGATTACCGTCAAGCAATGAGGTGACGGTAAGAACAAGTATCCTTTGCCGTATTGATGATCTTTTCGATCGGTTGGCCGAACACGAGTCTTCTCAAGATTGACTTGAGATTGGGCTATCATCAAGTCGGGATCGGGCGAGGATATTCCTAAGGCGGCTTTTGCTACTCGCTATGGCCTTTACGAGTACACCGTCATGTCTTTTAGTTTGACTAATGCTCTGCTTTATTCATGAATCTTATGAACTTCGGTATTCATGGAGTATTTGGATAGATTTGTGGTGGTATTCATCGATGATATCCTTATCTACTCCAACGAGCGAAGAAGAGCATCTTGAGCATCTTAGGCTTGTGTTGGGCAAGCTGCGTGAGCACCAGTTGTATGCCAAATTCAGCAAGTCGAGTTACGATTGAAGGAAGTGGCATTTTGGGCCATGTTCTTTCGGCGGGAGGTGTGGTGTGGATCCTAGCAAGGTCGGTGATGTGCTATCTTGGGGTCACCCAAGTCGATCCACGGATGTGCGGAGTTTTCTTGGTTTGGTGGCTACTATCGCGCTTCATCGAGAACTTCTCCAAGATTGCGAAGCCTATGGTGAACTGCTCAAGAAAGACAAGAAGTTTGAGTGGTCATTGCTTGTGATGTGAGTTTGCGGGAACTCAAGAAGCGATTGACCTCAGCCCAGTGCTTGTTCTCCCGATATTCACAAGAGTTTTGATATCTATTGTGATGCTTCTCGTCGAGGTCTTGGTTGTGTTCTTATGCGGGAAGGCAAGGTTGTGGCCTATGCGTCGCGACAATTGAGGCCTCATGAGCTCAACTATCCTACTCATGACTTGGAGTTAGCTGCTGTGGTCCATGCACTCAAGATTTGGCGGCATTACGATTGGCAACCGTTGTGAGGTGTATTCGACCACAAGAGTTTGAAGTACTTGTTCACCCGGCGGATCTGAACCTCGGGCAAAGAAGATGGTTGGAATTGATCAGGATTATGACATGGGTATTGGTACCATCCGGGCAAGGCCAATGTCGTGGCGGATGCACTCGATCGAAAGGTGTATTGCAACATGTTGATGCTCCAAGAAGCGTGACCTACCACCGTCATTGAAATTCCAGCGCCTCAATTTGGGTTTGATCGAGCACGGTTCTCTTGCTACATTGGTTGTGCAACCAACCTTGGTGGACCAAATCAAGCGGCACAGGCGAGCGGATGCGGTGTGAGCGAGATCAGCGAGAACATCAAGGATGGGATGGCCAAGTGCTTTTGAGAGGATGAGCATGGCGTTGTGTGGTTTGGGCAGCGCCTTGTGGTTCCTAAGGTCATGGAATTGCGGGAATTGATTCTCCGCGAAGCCCATGATTCTCCTTTGTCCATCCATCCCGGGGCTACCAAGATGTATCAGGACCTTCGTCAGAGATTCTGGTGGACCCGAATGAAGCGCGAGATTGCCAAGTTCGTTGCCGAGTGCGGCGTGTCTTTGTCGTGTGAAGGCGAACATCGGCGTCCGCCGAGTCTTCTTCGACCTTTGCGGTGCAGTGGAAGTGGGATTCCGTTGGCATGGACTTCATCACGGATTGCCCGCTCGTCCAAGGGAATGATGCTATTTGGGTCGTCATCGGCCAGGTTGACTAAAGTGGCACATTTCCTTCCGTCAAGACTTCGACCGTGTGGGGCCTTTGGCGAACTTTATGTCTCGAGGATTGTGAGTCTTCACGGTGTACCAAAAGCGATTATTTACGATCGTAGTGCGCTTTTCACCTCGCGGTTTGGCATAGTGCGCAGAGGCTATGGGGACCGCCTTCATTTGTCTGACCTTTCATCCTCGGGCCGATGGCGAGGCGGGCGAGTCAACAAGTGTTGGAAGATATGCTCAGTGCTTGTGTTCTTTCCTATGGGAAGAAGTGGGAGAAATGCCTACCATTTCTTTGAGTTCTCCTACAACAACGACTTTGAGCCGATCTTGGCATGGCACCATTGAGGCTTTGTATGGGAGAAGGTGCGAACCCGTTGGCTAGTCGAGAGGCGGTGGCGGCGATTTTCGGCCGGTTCGATCAATAAGGCCAAAAGTCAAGTTCGGTGATCGCGAGCATCTGCGCGCGGCCGATCCGGACAAAGAGCTATGCGGTCGTCGTCGCCGTGAGTTGAGCTTTGAGCCCAATGACTTTGTGTATCTCAAAGTCTCACCCTTGAAGGAGCCATCAGCGTTTTGGCATCAAGGGCAAGTTGGCTCCTCGATATGTTGGGCCTTACCGTATCGTCGAGAGAGTTGGAGCGATTGCATCTGAGTTGGAGCTACCGGTGCGCGAGGGTGTGCATGATGTGTTCCATGTTTCACACACGAAGAAGTGCCTCAGTGTCCCGGCCGAGAAGCTCAGTTGGAGGTTCTCGATGTGCGGGAGAATTTGACCTCTGCGAGCATCTGTTCGCATTCTTGAGAATCGAGCGGAGAACAAGGAACCGTGTCATCAAGTTCCTTAAGGTTCGATGGTCAAACCATTACGAAGATGAGGCAACTTGGGAGCGGGAAGATCGCCTTCGCAGATTTTCCTTCTTTCTTCTCGAGTAAGCGGAATCTCGGTGAGATTCTTGTAAGAGAGAATTGTAACATCCCAATTTTAGGCTTGTGTTTCAAATGTAAGAAAATGAGGAAATTAAAACTTTTTCTTACATCTGTATTTCCTATTGTACCAAGCAAGTATTGTACAAGAAGTTATGGAAATACGAAGTCACAAGTCTTTTGATCCAAATCTTGAACTTTCAAAACAATCTTGTCAAACCTCTTGATCATCTCCTGGAAATATTTTCCTAAGTTCTTGGGATGGTATGTGGACCATCTGAAAAGTTTCACAATTTTAGAAAATGTTTGAATATTTTTGGAGGTCAGTCAAACCAATTTAAAATCTAGTCAAACCTTGGACCAGCACCTTGTTAAATTTTTGGAGGAAAATCCACAGCACCAAAGCCTCTGAAAATTTTATGCTAGGTCCTCGTTTGAGCTAGCAGCTCTGTAAAAATTTCATAATTTTGGAGTTCTATTGCTACCTCAAACAATTCTCCAAATGTCGAGTCTTTCTCTAATACCGGAAATTTAAACTGGTTTGAGTCAAACTGGGCTCGGACCGAGCCCAACTCAATCGACTTCGGTCGAGCCAAGTGCGCGCGCCGCTTTTAGCCGATCTCGTCTTGCGCTTCGTTCTAGTCGTTGGATCTATATCCGGCCGCTCACGACCTCCCACGATCGAGGACCTCTTGGCGCCCTCGGCGCCCAGGGTGGTCGGCCCGCTGGATCTCCATCCGTGGCTCACGACCTCCCGGGACCTCCTTGCCGCGCTCGACCTCCCCACGGCTCCTAAGACCTCCCAGGACCTCTCCTTGACTCTGTTTCTCTTCCTCGACCTCACGGAGAGTGCGGTCATCATGGTTTTCCACCTCTGCCCGCGTGTGTCGAGTCGAGCGGTTGGGAGCGGTGAGATGTCACCTTTTGCCTCTTGTCATGGCTCTTTCTGTGACATGCATTTGTGCCAGTCGGCTTTAGCCTCAAAGTCTTCACTGCTCTGCCTCTTGTCACGTCGTGCGTGCGGTTGGCGAGGCATGGTTCTTGCTCACGATGGGTTGCCTAGCCCTTGCCAAGCTCCCGGGCTATACATAGCACAGGCCTCCCTCTCCTTCTCCTTCTTCGTTCTTGGTTGGGTTGGGCTCCTCGGTTTGAGTTGGTCCTCAAACTCAACCCCCGAACACCACCACCTCCACTGCCTCCATTGTCACTTTTGGGCTCTCCTTGAAGACCTCAGGGCTCGGTGGTTCCTCATTACCTTTTGGTGTCACTTTGCTCTCTTGGTCAGCCCAAGTCCCCTAACTTGTGTTGTTTAACCTCTTGAGAGGTGGGCGATTCGGGGAACTTGCTTTGGAGTTGTGTTGGTCGACTTCCCAACTCAGGCAAGCACCACCGTCACGAGCACCTCCTTCGGCATCGACCTCCCTCAGGTTCCTCTGGACCTCACCTTGGCCTGGTGAGTCCTCGTTAGTCCTTTTAGCTCGGGTTTAGCTAGATTAAAGCGTAGCAAGCCCTTTAGTGTTTGTCGGTTTTGCGAAAACCTAAATACCACCCTCTCGGCTCGCGGCGTTACGGGTCGTCGCGCGTCGAGCACATCCTTTGGGTCCACGGCGTTATTGGGAATCCAACCATGCCCTTGGTTTCGGCGCGGCGAGTCCCCATCGCCGCGCAAGCCGTTGAGCCCTTCGGGATTTTGCCGATTCAAAACTCCCGTTTCGTCATCTTGTTAGGACATCTTAAATGCCCATTTATTACCAATCATCGTGCGGTGAGTGTCTTAGCCGCCACCCTTTGCCATTGTCAGGAGGTCCGCGCCTTTACGGCACCTTGGACCTCCTAGAGCTCTTCGTGGCCGTCTAAGACCTCCCCACGTTTAGATCTGGACCTTTAGATCTTCCCAGTGAAAACCAGTAAGTCTAAGACCTCCCCCCTCGCTTAATCTCGGCCGTAAGACCACCCTCGGTGGGATCATGCACCGTAGATGGGTTTCCTGAAATTTCTAAGTCCCGGGACCTCCCTAGTTCCACCTCGGCCTTTAAAGACCTCCACAGGATTAGCTCTTGGCCGTTAGATGCGGCTCTGTGTAGAATCTCACGCACTAGGACCTCCACTGGTTAGATCCTAACCGTTTAAGACCTCGTGGAACTCCATCGAGCCGATAGGACCACCCTGCAAAAAGACCTCCTCGAGGTCATTTTTGTAAAAACCACCTTCTGGACCTCCAGAGGTCCTCTTTGCAAAGACCTTCCTTGGTCATTTGCAAAAACCACCTAGGCTACCATCGGGTCCTCTTTGTCAAAAAGCCACCCACGCCTTTTACGAGAAAACCCGCTCGGACCTCTTTAGCTCCATCCTGGCCGTCCATGACCTCCCGGCTTTAGATCGGCGTTAGGTTTTATTGTAAATCTTTAGTCTCGGACCTCCCTCGCGTTGTTACGGACCGTTCAAGACCTCCCTTGGTCTAATCAGAACCGTCGGATCTCCTCCGATGAAAACACTATAGCTTAGGACCTCCCAGAAGATCTTGGTCATCAAGGCCTCCTCGTGTCAATCTCGGCCGATCAAGACCTCCCTGCTGGAAGATCTTGACCGCCTAGGACCTCCTCCTTTGGATCGAGTAGCATTAGGACCTCCTCCTGCGGTCTAAACAGTTAGATTTAGATCTAGCAGGTTGAACCTCCTTCTGTGGACCTCCTCGTTCATCTTCCCTCTCGGGATCGGTAGGAGTAGGACCTCTCTCGGAGATCTAGACCGTTTGACCTCCTCTGTGAGAATCGGCCGTCGACCTCATACGTGGATTTAAAGCCTTTGGACCTCTCTAGTGCTCGGGACGCGGATCTCGATCGGCGATCGCGACCTCTGATAAGCGCGTGACCTCCTTGCGTGCGGCTGTGCGCGCTGCCGGTCGTGATCGTTGGATCGGATCTCAGCGATCGGACCTCCCGAGGCGGGAAGAGGTCTTGTGCGCTGCTGCGCTTGAGGCTCGTGGCCGTCGGACCTTGATCTAACGACCCCACGACCTCTCCTTGTCTTCGGATCGTTTGGACCTCGAGAGCTCAAAGTTTCCTAAGTCTTTTCTTTGTTTCAAATTTCAAAAGTGCATAACTTTGTCATTTTAACTCCTTTTGAATGATTCGATTCTTTGTAGCTTTGTTATAGTATAAACTTTAATCGAGAATGAATTTAGGCCCTGTGTTGTAGCAGAAAATGATTTAAATAGCATGATCTTGTTTAATGAAAAATGAGGTCTAGAAATTCATGAAAGATTTGTAAACCACATAACTTCCTCTCTATAGTTGCAAGTGAGCAAACTCAACACAGTAAATTTGGCCTATAGACATGCTTTAAATTGATCTAGGCTTTGTCTTTATCCATGTTCTGAGAAATGATATGTGCTAGTTGTAGAACTTAGAAAAATCATAACTAAATCATCTTAACTCCAAATGACCTAAAATTTTATATGGGTTACCACAATACCAGTAGGTAGCTGCCATAAAATTTTCAGGTTCAAAACCTTTCTAGAAAATATTTTTGCTCTGATGCTAATTATAGCGAAAATGAGTTTTTAAGTGATATCTTTTGCACCACAAATCCAAATTAGGTTTTCAGTTTCTATGACTAGGTATATTTGTATTCTACCTTGTGTATAAATTTAGTCGTATTTGGATGATTTTAAGCTTGCTCTTTTGTTTTAGTGTTGCTCGTCTTATTGGTTGTTCTTGGTTCTTTTGCCTTTTAAGCTTAGGATTGACATTTGCGGTAACCAGAAACGACCCTCCGCAACAAATTGAGCAACGACAAGCGAATAAGCGGTTTGATCATGTTAATCCCGATATTTTAAGTATTTATGTTGATTACAAATTCTATGTATGCATTGCTACTTTGTTTTAATAGTTGGCCTAGTAGATGCATTTCCTTAGCAAATGATTATCCTCTACTACCATGAGCCTAGGTTACTTGCTGTGATTTAGAGTTCGTGGATGAGCTCTTGTCACTTAGTAGTTGCGAATTAATTGCTTAGCCATGCTTAGTTTAGGTGAAATGGCGGTTATCGACTTGTCGATAACCTTGATCACACAAAACTTATTATGATTTATGATTTCCACCTTGTGCCATGTCTACTTATGAAAACTAAAACTAAAAACAAAATGATTTAGACTTGGGCACAATGGTAAGATGGTGTGATTGTGGGGTGTGGTGGAATGGTGCCGGTCAACAAGGACCGAACATCTTGTTACACTAAACCAAGCATTTTAGCGTGCTAACCACATTAGAGGGTATGGGACCTCTCTTGACTTAGTACTTTGGCGTGTATTGGCTCAGTCGCGGGAGTCGCGGGAGGATGGTGTTGGGAGCATTGTAGTGTCAGAAAGACTTCACCGTGATGGGATTTGTTGTCTTTAGACTTGCAATGTAAGCGTATGGTGTTTCTACCCATCTGAGCGACTCGTAGTTAATACACAAGATTGGAAATGTCTCGTAGGACTTAGCGATGTAAGCATACCTTGATAGTGTGCTTGTGGCTTAAAGCGATGCGAGTGTGGGTACATTGGTACACCCTGCGAGGTTAAAACTATTCGAATAGCCTCGTCTAGGTTATGGACACGCTTGCAAGGTCTTTCAAGAGTTAGACTACAACCTTTTAAATTAAAACTTAATGGGTGAGTGCAATCGGGGATTAGTGCTATGTTGTGGTGGCTATTGGGATAGTCACTTCAGGTGGTTACTTGTATGTATCTTTACTTACTGTTACTTTGATAACAAAATAAATTTGCAAACTTGCTTTTAAAGATACTACATTATTGCAAATAAAGTTGGCTTCATGCAAAATGAGACATATGACCTCCACCTAAATGAGCTTGCATGTAGTTTATGAATAGATGCGCTATTCCACACGTCGAGTCTTGCGGGTACAAAGACAATCTTTGTACTCGGTTGCTATGCTTAATTGTTTTGTTGCGGAGGAAGAAGGTGAGCTGAAGGGCCTCACTTTTGTGGTGTGTTGTGGTAGCTGCGGGGCGACTAGCTTAGCGGCCGGTCGGTTGCCTTGTGGGTTATGTTGGCTAATCGGTGACTTTTGTTCTAGCCATCTTATGGCGCTTTTGCTTCCATTGTCATTCTTGTATATTGTTCTATTTGGCAGTCGGCTCTCTTTTGTAATAACTTTACTTTATGTATGTCGTTGTTGAACTTAGTGATGTATGTGTATGGAATTGATGTGCAATTTTGTGATGATGTGCGTATCTGCAGTGCAGGAAGCATATGTCCATCGAGGCTTAGAATGTTTAATTAGTAACACTAGAACCATTTGGAGGTTAAGTGTTACTAGTTAAATATTAAGGTCCTCACGAGTCAAAGTGCGAATCACTTTGGAGGTCATCAAGTGATGATACATTGCTATGGTTGGCACAAGGCCACAATTTACAATTATCACATGGCAAGGATATGACATAAATGGGTACACATTTTATCTGACGGCTCGGGATAGGAAGAGCACGATCCGAGCAGCGGTGTCGCATAGATGCATCGATCTGATGGTGAGGAGCTCGTACTATGGGCAAATAGAGGAGATATGGGAGCTCGACTCGTGCTTTTCAAGATCCCCTATTTACGGTGCCGTTGGGTCCATCTCCAACGGTGAAGGTTGACAAATGCGGCGTCACTACCGTGGACCTTGAGCGTGTCGGATACAAAGACAAACCATTCGTACTAGCTAATCAAGTTGTTCAAGTATTCTATGTAACCGACCGGCAAATAAGAAGCGTCACGTAGTTCTTCATGGAAAAGAAGGATTGTCGGAGTTGAGAATGTAGTGGGCGAGGAAGAATACAATCAATTTGTGAGTTGCCTCCTTTCGGAGATGGCATCGGGCTCGACGAAGAACCGATGAGGAAGCTAGCTATATGCGCGCGATCATCATGAAGGGCTATATTTTAATTAACAATTTAATCCATTGTAATTAATTTATTCTATAACATCATGTGTTGTGGACTTGTAATCTCTCATATATTTTGATATTGATGTCAATGTGGGCGTTCATCGTAACAGACAATTGGTTTTTGAAGTAAAATGTGTTATGAGCTTGTCTTCATATATACTTGTCACCAAGTTTTGTCATCTCTCATATATTTTGATATTGATGTGAATGTGGATGTTCATTGTAATTCATATATAGTTGTCACGAGTTCATTGTATTTGATAATTATGCGGATCTATCACGAGCGGTTCTATAATATAACAAATGCTGTGATAATGAATCACGAGACGGTTCTATAATAGAATAAATGCGTGATATGATATTATCTCAGACGGTTCTATTTGATAACCGTCTGTGATATCCCGACAAAACCAATAGGTAATCTGTGATAAAATCTAATCACAGACGGTTTAATACACAAACCGTTTGTGATATGAGTTTATCACAGACGGTTTAATCTGCCGTTTGTGATATGGGCGTATCACGAGCGGTTATTAGATAGACCGTCTATGATTACTTATCAAAGAGCGGTTTTAGTAAAGAACCGCTGTGATAGCCTCTTATAAGGTGGGAACGCTAGGGTTTTCCTCACTTGTCCCTTCCTCTCCTTGCCCAGAGTTTATCGCGCTCCTTTGCCTCCTCTAGGGCTCCGTTCACGTCGCTTCCGACCTCGACCGCTGCGCCCGACCTGCGCCGCGCGCTCGACCTCGGTGCCCCGACCTCGACCTTTGCGCCCGACCTCGGCGCGCTCCCGACCAGCGCTGCTGCTCCGACCTCGGCACCCGGCGTCGACCGCTGCGCCCGACCTCGGCGCCCTCCCGGCCGTCTGCGCTGCTCGACCTCGGCACCCCGGCGTCGACTGCTGCCGCCCGACCTCGGCGCGCTCCGACCGCGCGCTACTCCGACCTCGGCGCTCCGACCTCGGCACCCCGACCTCGACACTGCGCCCGACCTCGGCGCGCTCCCGGCCGCGCCAGCTGCCCCTCCCGCGCCGTTGTGAGTATTGCGACTTAACGTGCTCTATCTCTTTGCATATATATATATACACTTTGTGCTAGTTGTTTTTGATCTGTGATTGAGATTGATATTTGAGACTAGCTCTGGAAGATATTGCAAAGAAATGAGTGATCGGGTTTGCTCTGTGATGTTCATAGCCATATTCGATAATTGTTTCAATAATTAATTGATCTTTTGAGCTCTATAATTGAGGTAGCTACTGCTTTGTCTATGTGTGTTTGTTGGGAGTCTGTGTGTCCTTTGGTGTACTTAAAAAGTATCAAATAAATATCAGGTGTCTCGTTTCTTGTTCGTCAAAATAAAACAAATTTTAAGGTATTTCAATAGAAATGGCACTGTGAGCACAATTCGAGTCTCTCACTGAGCTAGAAACAATTCCTCTTATGAGCAATTTGTTGTACATTCCAAATTTGGATACACTCCGGGGTGGATCGAAAGCTAAATATTTATGTCTAGCCAATCACCATTCATCGCATACTTCTCCCTTCTATCAATCATATGTCCTCCCAATCACCACTCGTTGCAGTACTTCTCCCTTGTACGTTGTGGAGGTCTCAAACCCGTCTGATTAGTTAGCTATAATAAGAGCTCATAGTCTGAATTTTAGTTAATTGATTCGGTTTGTGAAGTATATTAGGCTTAAGGGCTGTCATGGCAAGGTTTTGAACTTTGCATCTAGCCTACGAGAGCACCTTTTAACATCAAGAATTTGAGCTTTATCTTGATTTATGGTGTTTCTTGATATTTATGATAAGCCTATTCTTGTGTTTAGATGACATGGTAGAATTTCATGATTTCATGTTATTTTGGTCATTTAAACTCTGGTTGAATTATGCTGGGATGTCATTAATTATTGTTGGAATTAATTTGGTATATATTCGGATGCTAGAACACATAATTAAACATTTGTAGCCTCCTTTTGCATTTCATGGCTGCCCTTGATGTAATATGTACCATGTTTGATGGTGTTTTAGTGTTGCATGTGTCGTACCTCTGTGCACTACTAATTAGTTTATGTAACTTTTTGCCTCCTTTGTATATGTAAACATCCAAGCTCACTCTTAAGCTATATTGAGTACTATAAGGGCTTGCAATATATAGATATTGATGGCACCATATATATTTGTCGTGTTTTCACATACTTTGAGCTATAGCGATCTCACATCCAAAATAGATTTTTCACATACGGTTTGTTTTCTTGGTGTGCTTAACCTCGGCCTGGCACAGGTAGTAATATATCTCAAACTAATTATATAGATAGCAAGTAGCGAGATGGCGAGGCACCATCTTCCCATTTGTCGCCGCGCCGGTGCGAGGCACCATCTTCCCGCGACCCGCAGCGCATGACGACAATGACCAGCGAGATGGCGAGGAGAATCGAAGATGCTGTGGGCGGCCCGGTCATCACGGAGGTTAGTGAGTTTGAGGTCCTCTGCGTCCCAAGAGCTCGTGGCGGTCCGGACCATGTGCGGGATACTTGCAGAAGCGGGTCCCCATCACCACACCAAGGTGGAAGGATCGGCGAAAGAAGCGAGAAGCGTGTGGGCGAGAACTATTACAAAAGTTCACTATCGAAGCGGACATGGCGCGCGTGGAGCGGACGGCGATGCTCACGATCGATAAATCGTGGAAGTCGTTCAAGAGCATTCTTGTCACGAATGCGTGAACAGGGTCGGCGCCCGCGCGCAAATGCAGTTCTTGATGCGAGAAACATGGGGCGCATTTGTTGCTATGAAGGCGGCGCGAATTTAACGAGCAAAGTCACGGCACACAAAGCTCTCGGAACACGAAACACTCATCGCCTGGACTCGGCACGGCTGGATCACGAGGAAAATATGATGAATGGGCGGCGGAGGACAACGCGTTTCGATGTCACGGACCGCGTTCCCTAGCACAGTTAAGCGAGGGCAAAAGTCTCGTCTCAGGAAGCATCTCTTTCACAAACCCGTGACGAGGAAGTGTCTCAACGTTTGGTAAGTATGTCGAACTACCTAGTTAATAACTCCATATATAACTTCATAGTGTCTATATTAACATGATGACTTCTTGCGGCGTGAATTGTTTGCCCAAACTTCCCAGGCTCCTTCCATGTAGGCGGGGAGAAGGATATACTCTCTGACCAGAAACAAGGAACACCGGGTGCGCCGCGAGTCTTGGGGTTCTGCGTACCATGGAGTCATGGATTCGCGACGACTCATGTCTGAGGTAGGAAGAGATCTAAGGCGGCGTGAGGACCGGTTCGTCTGATGGTGAACATTTTGAAGGAAAGTGGCGGCATTGCGAGATCAATTGAATCAACTCCTCGGCGGCAGCGATGCAAAGCGCCCTGTTAATTTGGGAGCCAGTCTGCTCGACATCGGATGGCGTCGCGTCCGCATATATTGCGGACATGGCGATGTCCAATTACCGATAGACGAGATCAAGGTAATGTACATCTATGGAATGCGGCAAAGATAGACCTATAGGACACTTTAGCTAATTGCATATCGTTTGTAGGAGAAGCGGCCTGCAAGCTCGTAGTGAGGTTAGTTGGGTCCATTTCTGTGAGGCGCGCGAGGATGGTGCATCCATACCGGGAAGAGCGATGCGACCACGGTGTCGGTGGCGCGAGGTTACGCCCGGGTGGAGGTGGACATGGTACATGAACATTTCATGGCCGTCCCGCTGAGATTCGCCCGACGAAGAGATCACAACACTAGGGGATGCGGTGCGGTTTTATCCGATGGCCCAAGAAGGACATCGTCTGGACCCAGCGATGCGCGATCTCAACACGACCATTCCTCTCCAGCGGGACCCTCTATGACTCCACCTCATATTTCGCCTCGAAGGCCACCTTTTGGTTCCCTTGGAGAAGACATCGAAGGAACAAGAAAAGCGTGTCAATGTCGGGTCCGAGTCATCTACAAGAAAACGCCGACAATGCTTAAGACCAAATCAAAATCGACGGCGCCCCTCAAGTCGGCAAGTCGGCAATATCAGGAAGTACATCCTCGGAAAACGTTGTGCTCCCACGCGATGTTAGGGCGTGTTGGATATGCTTGTCGGGCTTTGCATGCACGGTACTTGGATAGGACCCAAAAGGAGGGTGCGATCTTGGAATCACCGTCGAATCGAGGATAAGCATTTCTTCAGCAGGCGAACCACTTCGTCGTGGGCTTCAGCGACCTATATGACCTATTCAACCTCGTTGGCCTTGACGTCTCGCTTCTCGATGTTGGACCTTTGTAAGTGCATACAATCAAGTTCTACATTCACGTGTCTGATAAATATCACAACTCATTTCTTATATACGGATACATGATGAAAAATATCCGAAGTGGAAAGAACGGTGGGTTTCCTCGACCCACATGTGGTATCATTGCAAACCATCCAAGCAGATCCGTCCTTCGAAAATACATAACAGGGCATTGCTTCGTCGGCGAGAACACGAAGTACATCGTGGTGCCCTACAACGAGGGTAAGTGTCACTACTTGCTCTACTTTATCGCAGCACGAACTCGGTTTAATGACTATAGTGACATACATGAGTAGGTACCACTTGGATCCTTTTAGTCATCATACCAAGAGGAACCATGTGATATCGTTGATTCCTAATCCATAACAACCACGACTTGACATTCTAGGAGGAATACTCGACAAGTATGCTCATTTCCTTCATACATAACTCTATTTTAGTCTTCATTAGTTTGAAATGGCCGAGGATAAATTTTTGGAATCATGTAGGTCGTTCATCGACTATGTTGCCAACAAAGGAATATCTGATGGAAAGAGCGCCCAACTAACACGGGACAAAATTTCGATGCAGCGCTATAATCGATAATCCTATATCATACTTCATAATAACGCATCTCGAGCGATATATGTAATTCTATTTTTGCGGTTGCATGGCAAAAAATGATGAGTTATGTGCAATCTCGTTTGCCATCATATGGACCAAATCATTAGATCTAGGAAGAAGGATCCAGAGGTTTGTGAATCTCCAAATAATTATTTTCTAATTATAAAATTAAATATATATGCATAACATTTTACTCTTGCTAGCGACGGGCTTGAATATAGAATTAGATGGACTCCTTGATAATGAGATCAAGGACATTCGAGGAAGCTCTGCGGCTTTATCATATCGAGAGATAATTAAGGACAGGAGAATTTCACTCATTGCAGCCAGAGCGCATCACCTGTAGGCACTTCTCAACCACACACAAACAATTGACTCAATTGTAATCCAATTTATTTTGTAACAATACTTGAACAAATGTGATCTTTTGTAATTTATTTTGAGTAATGATCAGTTCGGTTTGTCGACAATTGATTATACGTGATGTATCTGTTTTTTTGTATGCTTGTTTTGAGAGGGCATGGCTAGCAATTCACGAGGCTAGCCAAAAATCGAAAAAATGTAGTTAGTTTAATGAACTATCACGAGCGGTTTTTATAAAAGCAGTTTGTGAAAACGATATCACGAGCGGTTCTAAGTAAAAGCGTCGTGAACTCGAGTATCACGAGCGGTTCTAAAAAGCGTGCGTGAACTTCGAGTATCCGCGACGGTTTTAACAACGAACCGTGCAGTGATATCGACTTCGCGAGCGTTCGTGTAAATAACCGTGCAGTGAAGAAATATCCGAGCGGTTTTACATAGAAGCGTGCGTGATATTCGACTTCACGACGTTTTGTGACCATAACGTCGTGACACTCTGTCTTCCGAGGCGGTTGTTTATAAAAACCGTCTGCGTGATAGTCATATCACGAGCGGTTTACAGCATGCGCGTGATAACCACCTGATATCGAGACCTATTTTTCCAAGCGGTTCGAAAACGCTGTGATGATAGCGGTTCCGAACAAATGCGTGATAACTTTTACGTAGTAGTGACGGTATAATTATACAACGAATTGAAGTCATACAAGACTAAGTTTACAATCTACGGCCGACCGGCCAAATAGTTTACAAGTCATACGGTTTTGCGATGAAACGGTGAATAAGAGACATCAAAATCCATTAAGTATGCCTCTTCCCAACCATTGGCAATGACTAGGTTGAAAACTCTAGAACTCACTCATTGATGTCAAAACTCATGGCGTAAAGTAACCAATCGTTAGGTCTTCGTTTGCATCTTACGAATATGTTCAACAAGCAAATTGTGAGTACAAAATTTTACTCTGCAAGACTTTTATTGCAAATTTATATAGTATGTAAGGTTATGTCAAGAGAGGAGGCTATCTAGCTACATTCATCATTTTGCATAAAGCGGGTTTTCATTTGCAATAACAAGTAATAAATTGCAATCGGAAGTTGAAAGAGCATTTAACATTGCTAAGTAAATAATAATAAAACATAAGTAACATAGTTTAAACAAGCGACTTCTGCCATAATCATTAAAAATAGTGACAAGATCCTTCTTGCCGTACAACCACGCATGAATTCCCTATCCATATATATATTACCCAAACTATTTGATGAGGACATCACTAACTTGGATACAACGCGTCTACACACACGGTGATCCACAACAAATGTTACAAGGACCAATTACTCGAGCTCGTGCTGTAACTTAATCACCGGTGAATTAGTTCATAGGTTTATATATTCGAGAATAGATCGCTACCTAATGCAAGTGATTTAATTGTGTAGGAACATGAGAAAGGACCAAGGAGAGGTATGTGGAGTCATGGACAAGCATAGGAGGCATAATGGAGGTCATCATGTCACTTTGGAGTGCGAGCCAAGCAAGAGTTCGAGTTGGGCTCGTTACGGATTCGAGTTCGGACTCTGCGATAGCACTAAGTTCAAGCGGCCGTAACTTCTTCATACGGACTCCGTTTGGGATGTTCTTGGACTTCATTGAAAGCTTATCAAGTATACTTTCAAATGGATCCAACCTTAGCTTCAAATTCCAACCAAGACGGCCACAATAAAAAAACAATCCACGTCTATTTTTGTCCGAGTCAAAAGGGTCTTCGCGCCACCTCCTCTTGGGCCCATGGGCCTTGTAACCCTAGGCGTCGTCCACTTCCAGCCGCCACCTGGTCGTCTTCCATATAGGAGCCATCGTTCCTGGCTAGAACTTCGGATTTCGTTGAGTTTAGGTTTAGTCATTGTGCAAACTTACATTTCTTGATTGTGTGGACGACCACTGTCAAGACGACCTTGGGATCCACTTTTTATTTTCAATACCATCACGCTACATTCTTATTCGCAATATCAGATTGTCTATATTTTATTCTTGCTAGTTCTTGATTGCTCATACAAATTGAACCTCATGTTCAGGTTGATCACGCTTCTAACGGTCAATAACATCTCGGAGTTGGTTCAACGATTGCTAAAGCGCAAGCGTCGTCGTCGATTGTAGTCGGATCGCGAGTCACCTCCACCAAAATCGATAGTTATCAATCTCATCGAAAGATCGGGCACCCGCCTCCATCAAGTGGTATCGAGCTCAAGGTTGTTGGTGAGAATTTCTTGTTTTTCGTAGTTAGGTTGCTTAATTAGAAAGTCGAAAAAGCCAAAAAATTATAGGATTAGATCACCTATCTGTCCAAGACCAATTGCGCCATTGCATCTTTCTTTTCAGTGCATTGCATTGTTGAACTTTCGATTGCATCGTCGTGTCTTTTGCTGGTCTTAGTGTCTAGTTCCTTTAGAGTTTCGAGTTTTGCTCACGTTTGGTCGCACCGTTGCGTTTGGGTTCAATCTGCCGCTTACCTCCATCGTTGCCGATCGTGCGCGCCGGCGAGCAGCTTCTTTGTCTTTGACTTCGCGCCCACGACCACGAGCCGTTGCGCGACCACTAGCGCTTCCACCATCCCTTGTCGCGTCCTCTGTGGCCACCATCCTCCTACGCGACAAGCCACGATCCTCCTGCCACCGCCACACCAGAAACCTAACCAAGAACAAAAGTTCGTTTTGGTTTGTGACAGAGAAGAAAAAGAAAAAAGTTCATTTTGGTTTGTAGAGAGAAGAAAAAGAAAAAAAGGAGAAAACAAAAGAAAAGAAAAGAAAAGAAAAGGAAAGGAAAAAAAAGAGAAGTTGTTTTCATGCTGCTAGAAGGAAACATAAGATTCATTTGACTTTAGCAACACGATCAAAAAATAATCAAAGTTTAGAGAGAGAGAGAGAGTTTGTGACCCATTTACCCCTACATTTTAGAAAAAGTTTGTGATAAGAGAGCAAAAAAAAATCTCAGAATTTGCTCAAAATTGATAGAGCCCTTTTTGTAAGTGATTATAAGGTTCCCCGTGAAGACGGCATCCTTTTTCGAGCTTCTACCGCACCGTGCTTTCTTTTGTGTTCGAGGCTCACGTTTCTAGTACGGTCTAGCCTAGGACCCGACGATTAACGGCGTTGAATGATTTTTCAGCTTGCATTCTCTGATTTGATAGTTGCTAATCCATTGCTACCATACTTGAGCCTTCCCAGCTACACCTTTTCTACAACCGTATAGGCTGAACTTCACTTGGCAATCGCTCCATCCAATCTTCGGAGATACATTGACACCGCTGGTTGCCGATCAGCCATGTTTTGCTTGGTAATAATTGGTAAGAATTCGATAGAAGGCTTGAGTGTGAGTGACTTTTGAACCACCACATCCTAATAGTTGCTAGGGACGTATATTTGTGATTTGCTAACAATGGCAGGTTCTGCGGAGCATTCGGATGAGGATACATCTCATACTCCTCGTACGAAGGGAATCGTACAACATTTCCGGCACCTCATGAACCTTCGTACGGAGGGTCTTGAGGAAGATGTTAGGGTCACGAATGGCGACTTGCTCAACGAGGCGCCCAAATTGAGACAAATGCCACGCTCGCGCGATGGAAGGCGCAAGGCGTCACTAACACTTCTTTGGCGGGTATTATGGCGCGTCTTGGTGACCCATGCATCCACTGCTTTGTTCCCCTGCTGCCCGAGTGGTAGAGGACAAGATGAATCGACTATGTGGTGATATCGAGGCCAATGACATGGGTAGCAATAACAACGATCGAGCTCATCGGCGATTGCGTTTAATCGACAAGGTATGCGACAAGACCCCCACGACGTGAGTGCGTGACCACGATGATTCTTTTGCTAAGGTTAAATTCACTATGCCCTCTTTTAATGGTAAATATGATCCTAATGGTTATCTTAATTGGGAACTAGCTATTGATCAAAAATTTGCTTGCCATGAAGTTCACGAGATTAGGCGAGTTAGAAGTGCTACTAGTGAATTTACTGATTTTGCTTCTATTTGGTGGAAAGAACATTGCCGTCAACATCCCAATAACATACCTAACACTTGGGAGGCTTTAAAATTGCTTATGCGGCACCGATTTATTCTCTCATATTATGCTCGTGATTTGTTAAATAAATTACAACGCTTACAACAAGGTATAAAGTGCAGTGGAAGACTACTATCAAGAATTGCAAATTGGTATGTTGCTTATTGTGGTTTAGATGAGAATGAGGAGGCATCAATGGCTAGGTTTTTGAGAAGGTTGAATCGAGAAATTCAAAACATCCTTGATTATAAAGATTACAACTCCATTACTAGATTGTTTCATCTTGCTTGCAAAGGCTGAGCGTGAAGTGCGGGGGCGCGAGGCGAGGACACGATCTAACTCTTACTGCAGTCGTACAAACTCATCGACACCACGCACCTCTCGCCCGACCATCGTGCACCCCCACGCCACCCTTCAACAACAAGCGCCCCACTACTTGACACCACGAGTTTACGAAGCAGCAAATCAGCACCACAAGCGTGCGCAAAAACCTCCTCTTGATTTCTTGACGGGGCGAACTAAGGATATTCAATGCCATCGGTGCAAAGGCTATGGACACGTGATGCGGGATTGTCCAAACAAGCGCGTACTGATCATACGCGATGATGGTGGGTATTCCTCTACTAGTGATTTTGATGATGAAACATATGCTATGCTTGCAACTAACCCTGCAGGACTTGATGATGAATCTGATCATGAGGAGGAACATGTTGGCGCCGAAGATGCCGTCAAGTATTTGAGCATTATAGTGCAACGCGTACTAAGTGCTCAAGTTTCTCGTGCCGAGCAAAATCAGCACCATAATTTGTTTCAAATCAAGGGCGTTGTCAAGGCATTCGATTTGCATAATTATTGATGGTGGGAATTGCAACAATTTGGCGAGTATGGATATGGTGGAGAAGCTTGTTTTGCCGACCAACCCTCATCCCCACCCATACCATATTCAATGGTTCAACGACAGTGGTAAGTTGAAGGTAACACGCATGGTGAGAGTAAACTTTTCTATGGGTTCATACCATGATTATGTTGATTGCGACGTTGTTCCTATGCAAACTTGTTCATTGTTATTAGGGCGACCTTGGCAATATGATCTTGATTGTGTGCATGATGGTAGAAATAATCAATACTCTCTCATGTTCAAGGGAAAGAAAATTATGATGCATTCTATGACTCTGAACAAATTGTTAAAGATGAACTTGCTAGAGCTAGTAGAGAGAAGAATCGGAGAAGAATGCTAAGAGCGAAAATCAGATTGTAGCAAAAGAACTTGAGCAACATAAAAGAAAGAACCTAAATCAACTCATATGAAGAATAAAGAAAATAAATTGAAAGGTGCTAGTTTTCTTGCTACCAAATCGATGTGACCGGCTGGATGCTAGTAATTCATTTGCTATGCATTAGTTTGCAAAGAAACTTTGTTTTCATTTGAGGATACACCTTCTTCTTTGCCTCCTGCTGTCACTAACATTTTGCAGGAGTACAATGATGTCTTTCCGAAGGACATACCGTCGGAGGTTGCCACCACTTCGAGGGATTGAGCATCAAATTGATTTAATTCCCGGCGCATCACTGCCCAACCGTGCACCATATAGGACCAATCCAAAAGAAACTAAAGAAATTCAGCGCTAAGTTCAAGAATTGCTTGCTAAAGGGTATGTGCGTGAATCTCTTAGTCCTTGTGTTGTCCCGGTCATTTTAGTGCCTAAGAAAGATGGATCATGGCGCATGTGTGTAGATTGTAGAGCAATTCATAATATCACCATTAGGTATCGTCATCTTATTCCTAGGTTAGATGTAATACCTCGAATGGAGAAGAAGAAAGGAGGAGAAGAAGAAGATCCTCTTCGTGGGTTTTTGTTCAGCGTTTCATGCGTCTCCAAGGGTATCAATTCGTTTCCCCGCTGTTTTGATGTTGTTTAGATGCGAAACCGATTAGAATCGTTTGGATCAAAGTCAGTCTGCAGTAGATTCGAATCTGTCCAGTATGTTGCGCGGGCTGTTTCGACATCTTAGAGGCCGAATCAGAAGTTTTTATTTCCTAGAGTTATTTAGATAATGTTCTTAGCTTTGGTGGCCGCCAAGAACACCTCATTCGACGTGCGGATCAAAGTTATGATCGTTTTAGTTTCTGCTGTCCAGAACGACGAGAAATAGCAGTCTCTGTAATTGATAAAATATGACCTAGTTAGTTAATGATTCAGAAGACTTGCCCATAATGACTTTTGTACGTGACCTTATTAGCTTTCCGGATTGATAAAGAACACCCCATTTGGATTTGTAGAACAAAAGTTATGCATGTTTTAAGTTGACTGTCCAGAATCCTGACGAGAATAAAATATTAGTTTTCCTTTTGTTATATGATCAAGTTAATGGCAGATTCAACACTTTCGCTCAACTAGGTTATTGTAGATAATCTTGTTACCTTTCAAACAAGCCTGAGAACACCCCTTTTCGAGTTTTATAGCAAAAGTTATGTTACTTTTACTGTTGCTGTCTGCCAAGGTTCCCTATTAGAATGTGGTTTAATTCGAACAAATGTGCACAATTAATTGTCGGGGTTGGGGTATGTGTTAGGAGCGATGCGAGTAGTGTCATGATGTCTTGGTTCTTATTGAGTAACTTTGGTGTAGGGGCGGGCGCCGGGTTAGCGGCATCATTGTTGCCTCCAACGCATCATATGGCTGAAGAGCAAGTACAGACGTTTGTATGAATTATGTATGTTGGATGCTTGAGGTTCATCTTTGTGTTTTCATTTGATACGTGAGAAGTTCCGATGATCATGTTCATGTTACGTCCACGGAGTGGAGTCTAATATTGTTGTAGGTGATGCTAGTCCTTATTCATAAGTACATCGACAAGCATATATTTTGTGAATTTTGGATGCCTATTGTTCGTGATGTATCTTCATTTGATATGTGTCAAGCTTCAATGATATATTCTTTTCATACGTGTGGATATGATGGTAGTCATAATACATAAGATCATTCATGCATCCATGTTCATGTTCCGTCCACGGAGTGGAGCTCCACGAGTGGAGTCTAAAGTCCCATCAATTCGGTATGGGCATGTGAAGTCCCACCATTCCAATGTGGGCGGTTTTGGATACCGTATGAAACGTTCTTCATACGGGATTTGGATCCCCGCATTTTTGTTAAGATGCGGGCTTAAGTGTTTCACCGACGGTGTGTCACTAGCTATACTGCGAGTATAGGCACGTGTGCAGTCCATTCCTTTGATTATTTACATTCATCTCATACATTCATAAGTATTCATTCGTTGTATGTTGGAAGCGTGAAGAGGTTGTCTTGTTCAAATTGATTGTTTGTTCATTTATTCAATGTACTTGCTGAGTCTTGGACTCACTCTTGCTTTGTTTATTTATTTTTAGGTGAGCGTTGGTGATGAATCTCTTGGGAGGGAGTAGACATGCACGCCCATTCGATTCACTTTACACTAGTCTCAATAAAAGAATTGTTACTACCTTTCATTTGTCAATTGTTGGATTATATTAAATAAACTTAGACTTGGGTGATACCTTACTTAACGTTGAGTTTGTTTAAATAACTGTTTATGTTCATTGATTATTCGTTGATAGGATTATCTTAGTGGATCCATTATTGCATTCCTGTCTATATTCCAATTGTTGATGATCTGTCTAGCTTAGCTGATGAATTATTGTTGAAATTATTCCGTTGTATGGTTATATGTTAGGTCTTTAGGTAGCATTTTGGCTTCCGAATAGCCAGGGTGTTACATTAGATGATATGCTTGATAAATTGAGTGGCTCTGTTATTTTCTCTAAGGTTGATTTGCGTAGTGGATATCATCAAATTCGCATGAAATTAGGCGATGAATGGAAAACCGCATTTAAAACTAAGTTCGGGTTATATGAGTGGTTAGTAATGCCTTTTGGATTAACTAATGCACCTAGCACCTTCATGAGATTAATGAGCGAGGTTTCGTGCTTTCATTGGTAGATTTGTGGTGGTTTATTTTGATGACATATTGATATACGATGAAATTCTTAGAAGAACATCTTCACCATTTACGTGTTGTTTTTAATGCTTTACGTGATGCACGTTTATTTGGTAACCTTGAAGTGCACCTTTTGCACCGATCAGTCGCGTTTCTTGGCTATGTTGTTACTCCATAGGAATTGAAGTTGACCAAGCCAAGATTGAAGCAATCTGAGTTGGCGACTCTAACACGATCCTGCAGTCTGAAGCTTTTAGGACTTGCTGGATTCTACCGCCGCTTCGTGAAGGATTTCAGCACTACTTTGGCGTGTGTTAGCTTTGAGTCGTAGAAGGATGTGTGTGTGCGTGTGTTGTGGTAAAATGAGGATTGTGTTTATGTGTTGGGTGCACGGGAGTGGAATCCTTTCTAGGTTCTCCACACCGAGGGGTATTGTAGTTGTCCGGTTGCTTTACCCTAAATGGGTAGTTGACTCCCGGCTTTACAATAACTCTAATGCAACGTATGGGTTTCTATCCATACGAGCGACTCGTAGTTAATACACAATATTGAAAAACGTCTCGTAGGACTTAGCCGTGCCGGCACACCAAAGGAAGTGTGCTAAATAGCTTGGCAAAAAGGCGGTCTGACATGTGGGTACATCGGTACACCCCTGCAGGTTCAATCTATTCGAATAGCCTCATCCTAGGTTATGAACACGCTTGGTTATTTCCCGCAAGAATTAGACTATAACATTTTCATTAAAACTTGAATTGAGTGGTACGAATGGGTAATTCGTGCTATTGTTGTGGTGGCTATTGGGTTAGTCACCTCCAGGATGTCTTTATGCTATTATTATTGTCTCGTTGTTATAT
This sequence comes from Ampelocalamus luodianensis, assembly GCA_036346255.1. Taxonomy (NCBI): domain Eukaryota; kingdom Viridiplantae; phylum Streptophyta; class Magnoliopsida; order Poales; family Poaceae; genus Ampelocalamus; species Ampelocalamus luodianensis. Next base: position 125,815 of record JAYEVH010000536.1, on the reverse strand, counting down.
ATTCAAATAAAAACAGATTTGTTAAATTGCCTTCAATCTATTACATTATTGCAAATGAAAAATTGATTTATGCGTCAAATGAACCCTATAGCCTTCTCCTTTGATTCAGCTTGCATGTAGCTATGTGTAGGCTTGTTACTTGTAAGTCTTACGAGTACATTCGTGTACTCACTATTTGTTTGCATTTCCTAATGCGGACAGCGAGTGTTGAGATCGAATCGGTAAGAAAGATTGCGCGAGAACGTCGATTTGCTATGGTTTCAACCTAGTCGGTTGCTTTATGGGTTATGGCAAGCCATTGGGACTTTATTTTTGGTTAATCTCTGATTTTATACATTTACTTGCTATTTTTACGCGTACTTGATATTTATCTTGTTATTTGGCTGGTCGGCCCTTTTGTATGGCCAACCTTGTAAGTTCAATATGTTGTAAATTATGAAGTTTTGATATTGTAATCACTTGTGTATGGATTGATCTCGATGTTTGTGATGGTATATGTGTACCGCTCCTAGGAGGTACATAATACACCGAGACGCGAGATATTTGGTTTGTGATGCTAGAGTCAAGTGGATGGCTAAAAATTACAGGCTAAATACCCGGGGTCTCACAATTCTGCGCTGATCTCCCTCCTCGGCCATCCCTTGCCCTATAAATGAGAGCCTTTGGGTGCTCCTCTCCCCCTATCTCTCCACCGCAAGCCATCCTCTTTCTCCTCCTCCATCCTCGCTGGAATCCACAAATCTTTCCACCGGCCACCAGAGCTCTTTCGCCACTGATTGCGCCACCTACGAAGGAGCCCCACCAACGTCTTCCTCACCGTCGGTATCGCATCGTCACGTTCTACCCCGTGCTCACCTCGGCCTCGCCAAAGAGTCACCGGAAAGCCACATCCGTCGTGAGCCAAACCACGCCGCCGTCCACACACGCCTAACCGCTGCCAAGGTGAGCAACATGTTCGCCGTCCCTCCCTCTCTCTGTTTCTTCCATCGCCACCCGCCGCCACGCCTCTAGTCGCCGGCGACCTCTCGTTCCTGTGCGCCACCTCCATTGTCAAGCCATGTAGCCACCACGTAGGACCACGTGATCGCCACGTCACCACCATCATCCACGTGGCTACCCACGTGTCACGCTGACGTGGCATGTGCCCCGTCACCCACGCACCCGGTCCACCGTGGACTGGTGCAAACCCCGTGGATCCTGTCTATGGACTAGGGCCCACATGTGAGTGACGCAATAAATTGTTTTTTCCTTAGAAAAATAGTTTCATAAATTCCAGAAAATCTATTTCTGTCATTTCAAGTGAATTCGAATCTTCCGAGAGTCTGTTCTCCTTCGTTCCAGCTCTGATTCTAGTGATTTAAATTTCTAAATTCATATAAATTCAATATCTATCCCCCAAAACCAAAAATATTTAATTTAGAGTTTATTTGACGTTTTTTGAATTTGGCTTATTTTCGCATATAGATTTCGACGACTTTAGAGAATCAGATTTCGATGCCGTTTCAGAACAATAATTAACTGAGCAAGGAAAGTTACATCCTTTGATCATGTTTGATCCCAATATTTTAAATTGTTTAAATTAGGTTTTGAATTATTATTGCATGCTTATTTCTATTCAATATAATTTAAATACCTATTTTGAAATTGTAGTTAATCCCAATACATTTGTATGGCCAAATCTTGACATTGACATATCCATACCTTGTCACCTTAGATAAAATCTAGTTGGTACAATAGTATGAACTAGAATTTTTTAGAAAAAATTAATCTTAGCCATGCTTAGACTTAAAATATTTTATTTGAGAATTTTTGACCAAAAATCAAATGTGGTTTAAATTGTATCGATAGCATTGGTGCACTATGGAAGTTTATAAATGACTTCAAAAAATGAAATTAAATTAAAAGCTGGTTTAGATTTGGGCGAAATGGATAGTTGGTGGGTACAAGTTTATACACGGAACCAATTCAGTGAATGGTTAAGGCTTAGGGATTGTTTATAGTCACCCAGTCAATTAAGGACTGGTCTACGAGCTGCGGATTGTTAAGCCATTTCGTATTACCACAAGTCTGGTATGGGACAGACTGGACTAATTAATTTGCAACGTTCCATTGTTAGTTGTGCTATGTTGATGTATGGGTGTTAGAATGATCTACTTTTTATGTATTCCCACATGGCACAAGAGGGGACTTTTGGATGATGGTTTAGTCCAAAAGAAGTGAAACCTTAGTGGGCATGACTACTTTGGGATGGCGCATTGTAAAAGTCTTGTGATAATCACTTAGTCGCACACCTACGAAAGTGTACTAGGCGAACATTAAAAGTTGATTATCTCTTATAGTTAAAGTTGTACAACCTCTGAGTGTTAAACTATTCGAATAGCCATGTCCACAATCATGGACATCTTTGAGCAAAGCCTTTTGTGGATTAGACTTTTGTTTTATTTTCAAAATGATTTATAAAATAGTTTATGACATGGATAGGTGTCCATAAGAAAATTGTGGGTTGAAACCCTAGGTTGGTACGCGTGTTTAAGTTAGTGTTAGGTTGATGCCTACACTAAGCTTTATTAATTCATTAAAACACAATTTTAGATATTGTAAAATTTGAGCTTTTGAGCTTAGTTATTGTATTTAAAATATCAAATATTGCTTTTGCACAAACGACCTTATAAGCCTTCATTTGATAATGTCCATGCATGTATTAACTCTGTTATGGGTGTAACTTGCGGAGTACATTTTTGTACTCACGTTTGCTTAATAAAAATTGTCCAGAAGAGAAGGACTTCACTATAAGTATAGATCTCAATGACTAAGCCGCTACCCAGTAACTGCTTGTGGTCGATTTGCTGGACTCTACTACTTATTTGTCTTCTGCTGTGTTCTTTATTATTGGCTTATAAGCCTTTCTTGTAATAAACTCTGATATTTATTAATAAAGTTGTGCACATTATGGATATTACCGTATTTTTTATTGTATACCTAGCTCTTACATGAGGACTAGTGTAGAATACACAGAGGATTTGAGGTGTTACTCTGGGTCAGACAAAACACACGCGACTCGGGGACCAATGGCCATCAGGCGGTGGTGGCGGTGACTTCGTAGTGGCTTTGTGGCGGTGGCGGTGACGGCGATCAAAACTACTCACCCGAGGCAAAATGATGGGCGCAAGAGAATCGGGGCTCCACGAACACGATGGTGATGAAGGTGATGATGGAGAGGCACTTGCAGCGGCTTGATGGCGGTGGTCGGTCTGGCGGAAGGTGAAGGTCGACAACGATGAAGTCGGTGAGGAATTGGCTACAAGGAGCTAAGCATTAGATCACTTGCACACTAAGGAGGTGAATACAACGATGTCGGCCGGAGACTCACGAGTCCGCTAGAAATGGCAGAAATGGCGGTAACGGCCAGAAATGGCAGAAATGGCGGTAACGGCCAGAAATGGGAAAGACGACTCAACTTGGCGAATATATGCAGGAATCGCCTACTTAGCGGTGGTTTATAACACGCAGGACCAAGAGGTACAGGATGACACACGAAAAATAGGATAGAGCTCACTAGAGAAGGGAAGACACAACGATTGCGATCGATGCGCTTGCCGGAGTTGAAGACGACGACGTGGATCTCGTCGTATAAGTCCTCAATTGTGACACCATCCAAGAGAAAGGCATCAAAGAGGTAAGAGCTGAGTTTGGACACGGATGTCAAGGAAAAAGAAGGTCAACTGTGCGGTTGCAATTGGGTGGCATGCTCGCGGGCGCTCATGGCACACCTCACGTGCCCCCTACCCCGCATTACAGAGCAATGAGCTCGGGTTTGAGAGAAAATAGAATGAGGGTGAGCTAAAGAAGAAGATGACGCAGTTGGATGGGTAAATTACTGATGAGAATTGTGCAAGATGAGCGACGAGAAGTTGACGGCCCACAACAAGAAAAAATGGGAGCGTGCTCTTGTTTCTCCGCTGATCGGACAAGAATAGAGGACAAGGCAGAAGATAGCCTCTGCCACAACAGGACAGCAATGCAGAGGCGACACCTTGCTAGTCAACAGAAAATGGTGGGCGGCGGTCACATTACGGGGGTGGATGAGCGGAGCTGGCGCGTGTGCAGGCGAACGGGCTAGCACGAGGTGGAAGAAGGGCTCTGGTGCGTGGATCCCACGCGTCAGCAGCTGCGGGAATGGGCGATGGTGTGCGAACCATAGCTCGGCCAGAACAGGTATGGGCTGGTCCAACAGTAGAAGAATTTGGCCCACTATCCGATTCAAGATTTTAAATTAATTTTCCAATTGATTCAATCCCAGAAATTAAGTTTGGATTTTAAAAAATAGTAAACCAACTCCAAAAATTATGATTTTTTGGAGAGGCTCTTTATATTATTTTGAACCTAAATAAAGTATCACCAGGTTCTGTTAAAGTTTTAATTAATTTTAAAATTTCAAAAACAATGGCTGAAAATTAAGACAACATTTTCTTTAATGTAGAAAATTTCAAAAATTGCTCAAAAATTCATAAAAGCACACTTTCAAATTACTCAAGCATGCTTTGAAATTTTGGGGTGTTCTGAAATACACTATGTGACTAATATATATTCATTGTAGAAGATCCTCGAATCGGTTGCATTCGGCGAGAGACCTGCGCTATGAGACACGCTTCAAAGGGGCATCATGAGTCGATTCGGTTCAAGTTTAGCTCGTAGGGGACAACTTGACGGGTGTCACGAGAAGCGGGGTGAGATAATTTTCCCTAAAAACTTGACAGGTGCTACGAGAAGCCTACCCTACCCTAGTCATATGGGGCCACAATTTCTGCGACGAAATTTTTCCAAGGGAAGGAGGATGTGAGAACCCAAACAATTAGACTAAACTAAATAACAATAATCGGTAATTTAACGGTAATTAAAATCCATTAAGTCAAGAACAAAATGTAATCCCAGTTGGGTAGCGAACGCTTAATCAACGCAGTTAACAACAAGATTGGTTACAACAATACCTCATTAACGCTAAAACTCAAAATCTTATACAAAAGAATTACGTTACAAGCGAAAGTGAAACATTTTCATGAACTCAATATTAATTACATAAGCCCAATACATCAAGGACTCTGCAATGTTACAATCTTGAACGCGTTACAACAAGCCACAGTGTACCTTACAAGAGCTAATTAATTTACAATCCAATTCTTGCATTCATGTTGTAGAAGCCCTCCTTACCACCTTGTCCATATACCATCAAACTATTAAACCACCCCTCGTCCCGCAGTCCATCGTTCGCCAAAAACTCTGGATGCAGTTAGTAAACCAAAAAGGTAGTAGCAATGAGTTAGAATAAAAAGGTGCCGTCAGATTTCCCGAAGTACAGTCGGTTCCCAAACCAACCTAAGTCCGCCGACACCATGATCGTCAAGGTTCCCAAACCCACCTTAGTTAGTTGGCGCCTTGATCGTCAAAATATCAGGACAACCTAAGTTAGTTAGCACCGTATTATTTCTGTGAGTTTCCTTATTCGGCGTTTATCAAAATCCAACACCCACATTCGCAAAAACCAAACAGTAATTGAAGCACTCGTTTGACCAAAGGTCCAGGAGGTAAACAGTGTTCAGTGAGGAGGGAGGGGATAAGAGCAAAGGACAACCCCACAGCCGAACATCCCCCTGCATGAGCCTCTCTCCTGCCACCCCCACAAGGCCTCCCAGCAGCACAGCATCACCATTGCACATCCCCAAGAACGGCCAGAAGGTCAAGAGCAAGGAGCCCGAAGGCAAGGAAGAAAGGAGTCCAGAAGGCAGGAGCAAGGAGGGAAGGAGCCAGACGAGGAGGCGGCTGGGTACCCTCAAGCCGACCACCAGCCGCATCAACCCAAGAAAGTGACCGGCGAAAGCAACCCCGACTTCTTCTCAAAACAGAGCCGACCATCGATCATCAGGTAGCCACCCTTTTTCCCCACCATTTTTAGGCTCAAGCAAGAACTCGTCACTTCAAACCATTTGCTTCATTCATCCATTTCTTGGCACATCCAAAATACCCATATATCGCAAACCATAACCCCCATAGTGGCCTAGACCCTCAGTTCATCACATCACAGAGCACTAACCCCAGAATCCATATGCACCGAAAGCCACATCATCCAGCCATTTCCCCCACCATCGTTGTGCTCAAGAACACGTCATGTTGAGCCAACCAGCTGCATTCATCCAGTTCATGACACACCCCAGAATCCCCCTTTTTGCACTAACCCATGTAGTAGTAGCTCTCAGTTCAGCATCACAGAGCAAGGGAGGGATCAGTGAGGAGAAAGGGATGGGGGTTGAATATATTCATACCTCAGTAGATCATCGCAGCAGCATCATCCCCACCATGCTTAATACCATCTCCTTCAGCATGTGCATACATACATAAAAGAAAATCAAGTAGCACCAGAACTGAAATCAACCTCAAGCACTAAAAATCGGTTACCAAAATCGAAGGGTGGGTGGTGACTAGCGTAGCCGGTAGGACGAGCCAGTGGTAGGCCGGGTCTTAGACCAGGGAGCGCTCGGGCGCGGGGCTGAGCAGGGGCCGAGTCGGGCCGCAGCAGCACCATGAGAGGACCTGACCGGGCGCCAGCGGCCGAAGGCCGGACCGGCAAGCGGCAGCGGCGCAGGTGGCGACCGGGAGCCGGGGCGACGCCATAAGGGAAGCCGGACCAGGGGACGATAGGAGGAAGAGATCTAGGGGGTTAGATCTGAGTAGGAGAGAAGGAGGTAGAACCGGAGAAGAGGGCCGGAAGGGCTGGGCGCAGAGGAGGGCTCGGGTTGGCGGCGCCGTGGAGCTGCAGCGCCGGGCGAGCCGGAGCCGGAGGCCGGGGAGACGCCGGAGGAGAGCCGAGCAGCGGTGGCGGCGCAGGGGGCCGGCGTCACCAGCGGCACAGGGCGAGGAGCCGGTAGCGCCGTGGGGAGGTGGCGGCGTTGTGGGCACCTGAGAGTAAGAGGAAGGGAGCCAAGAAAGAACTAGAGGAAGAGAGGTTGGGGGAAGAAGCAGTGAGCTCCTAGGGGTTCAGCCGTGAGGGGAAAAGCCAGAGGGAGAGTGAGATTTGGTGGAGAGTTGGGATTAGGGAAAAGAAGATTAAGTGGGGAGGTGATTAAGTAAATCTTATGGAGGGTGATTATTGTTGGATTTGGCAGTATGGAGCGCTATTAGTAGTATTTGTTAGGAAACCGGGCCCAGGATGGAGTCTGGCCCAGTGCTCTCCATCTCAAACCCTGCTGAGGTCGTAGCGCATAAATAGGGTGTACTATTCATTGTAAAAGATTGATGGATGGATGAAGGAATAAAGAAAGCAAGACGTCCCTATATCTCTGTGTTCAATCTCTTATTCTGTTCTTATTGTTCATGCATTGTTCTTACGATTCTACGCTTGTCTCGAGGTAATCGCTCGACCGACTCGCCAAATGACGGTTCCTCAACACGTTATCGGCCGATCGACTCTTCGCATCGAAAGGTAACCGTCGATGAACGACACTCGTAGATTGAATCGTTTTCTAGATTGCTTTCAATTACGTAAATTTGGCTTTCTAGATTGGTTTTCTACGGTGCAAATTTGCTCTAATCTATCGCGAGCCGACTTGGAGTCGCGGCACAATGTCGATCGATAGATTGCATGAAAGAGCGGATGTCGATTGTACCATAGGCATGAACTACAATTGAATCGGATGAGCGAAGACATTACATGAATAAAATGCATCGCATAAATAGTACGCACTACATTGTAGCTACATGAATAACAAAAAGGGAGGGTGTCTTTGCCATATAGCGCGAACCTCGCCAGATCACCGCCGGCCAGCGGCCGGCGCCGCGTCATCGCCGTCGGCGCGGCGCGCCAGACCGACCATGCCGCCACGCCGCGCCACTGCATCGCAAGAAAAAAGAAGAAGTGGGCGATGACACGGCGGACCGCAACCGCCGCGCCGGCCACCGACGCGCCCGCACCGCCGTGCTCATCCGCAATCGGCGCACACGGCGCACCGCCCGCCCGAAAAAACAAAAAACGGCGGGGATGACTCGCTGCCGGACCGCGCATGGGCGCCGCCGCCGAGAGCGCCGCCGCATGGCGCCGGCGCCCGGCGCCGGCTCGACGGCCTGCCACTCGACGCCGCCGGACTTCGGACCACGCCCTTGCCGACGCTGCGTGCCGCAAAGACACCCGCCGCGCCCGCATGCGCGCCGCGCGCGCCACGCCGCGCTGCCGCCGGTCCTCTGCCCGAGCCGCGCGCCGAAAAGGCGCGCCGCGCCTCCGACTCGGCCGTCGCCCGCGGTGCCACGCGCCTCTGCCGCCGCCGCCGCATGGCTAGGATCAAAGCGCGCCGACGCCTTACGGCCGCGCCGCGCGCCACGCAACCTCCTCCGCGCGCCGCGCCGCCCGCAAGGCCGCTGCGCTGTGCGCTCCGCATGAGCCGCCGCCACCTGCGAAAAAGGCAAGGCGAAACCCTACCCACCCGTGCGTGCTTCAGTGGTAAAAACAAATGTGACCCAAAGAAAAAACGGAAAAAGAAAAGAAAGGAATTTGCACAAAGGACCCTCGTGATTACGAAAATTACGAGGATAAGTATGTGAATAATGAAATTTTGCAGTAAGGCCCTCGTAGTTTTGAAAATTACGAGATTTTGCTGCGAATAAGAAAAATTTGCAGAAAGCCCCCTGAAAATTGGAAAATTACGCGCGAATTTTTCTCTGAACTGAAATATCGCGTTTTAACCCCTAGAAATTGCAGATTTCGCCGAGAAAGTCATTTTCCAGCAGAAAAGTGCCTCGGGAATCCAATTTTTGCATATTTTTGAGCATTTGAAGCATGTTTAATTTTGTTATTGTTATTTCTATGCAATTCATTTATTGTATTTGCTGTTTTGATTATTTGTGATTGTTAATATTGCTTTTAATCACTGAAAATTGCAGTAAATCATGAAAAATGCATAGAAAAATACGGGAACACGAACTAGGAGTTCGAAGAGCATTATGAGAATTTTGCAACCATTTTATGCAGATTACTAGCAGTAATCCTTTGAACTTTTTGCATGAATATGAATATGACTGGCATCACGAACCAGTAGTTCGAAGAATTGACCCAACATGGCCAGATTTTGTATAAAAATTTGTATCAGTCTTCAATTTTGTGGTAATGTAATCACGGATAAGCAGAAGATGGAGAAGATTTCTCTACCTTTCACCCGAACGCGGTGCAATCCGCAAGCAACTATCGTCAAGACGGCTACATGAAGTATGCCAAATTAATCGACATCATGCAAGTTGCGAAACTCAAGATGATATTCTAAGAAAGAACTTCATCTCGCAACCACCTAGTAGCAATGTTGGCCATGAAGCCACTCCTGCAGCTACAAGGTGATGAAGCCTCTCACGAATGAGAGGAACAAGAAGGGTAAGGTCGTATGCGTCGCACATTATTGATGTTTTCGGTCTAAGAAGAAAGGCAAATGATAGCATGAGGCACACCTCGCCATTGCGAGCAGAGGATTCACATCCATTAGTTGCACTTATGAATGTGGATGACCCGATGCGACCCCATCATCCCTCCTTTGGATATCGCGGCCGCCACGTACCGTAGTCGCCCAAAAGGAGAAGATCGTGCATGGAGCCGATTGAGGCGAAGTTCTGAATACCGTCTATTAGATCTAGTGCACGCATTGCACTCGAATCTTTTATAGTAACTGCGGTTTGCAATTGAAGCGAATTTTGAATTATTGAATAATGGTTGCAAGCTCTAGCAGAGCAAAACATTAAATTCTTATCATGAGTTACGCAAGGCTTATTTTCCGTCTTTATAATAGCAAGTTATGTTCTGATATTTGAAGTATTTTATTTATGTGTTGCTTGCTTTCTGCTACATATTAATAAAGTACATTATATTAGAACGCGTGTGGCGCCCTATGGAGGAAGTGTGCTTAGCGGTGGCGGCTGCACAACGAATACCATCTGAGAGAAATGAAAATTTTTCGGTCAAACAAAGCAAGAATCTTTGGTAGTCTTACGACAATCGCAGATACGATACTTGTATAATAAGCTCGGAAGGGCCATAATTATACTCCCAATGGGCACAACTTTGGTCATTGAAGAAGACTTGTTGTACCAGAATCGACTAGAACTCTCAAGGATATTTGCTACGGTTTCCGTGTAGAGATCAAGAAGAGTATGGTGCAGAATACTGCTCATTACAAAGCGTGAAGAAAGTGAAAAATAGCATTAGAATGTCTTCCTTCATATGAAACTGGGCTATACTACACTAATTTTAAGGCATCTGCAGCCTATACTGCCTTGAAAATCGAATTTAGAAGCTCTGAACTTTTCTATCTCTGGCATGATAGATTATGCTGACTAGGTCTTAGGATAATGAGAGATATTATTAACAATTCACAGGGACATAATATGAATGTAAAGAATTTCCCGAATCAGGAAGATTTTGTGTGCCCCGCATGTGCCACCGGAAAATTAATTACTAGACCTTCCGCTCTAAAAGCGAAAGATGAAGTCCCTGCATCCCTGGACCGTATCCCGGGAGAACTTTTTGCGGTCCTATACAGCCCCTGTAAGGGCCATTTAGGTCTTTTATAGTGCTCATCAATGCTTCCTCGGAATGGTCGCACGTATGTTTATTGTCTACGAGAAACCATGCTTTTGCAAAGCCAATCTCGTAGATAACTAAATTAGAAATATTTTCCCTGATCATCATATGAAGTCCACCTGAATGGACAACGCCGGAGAATGTACTTCGAAGGCATCTGATGATTATTGTATGAAAATGGGAATTAAAGTTGAGCATTCTATACCGCACATCCGCACCCAGAATGGACTAGCAGAACTTTGAAGAATTGTAATTTACCAACTATATGTTGGGGACACGCAGTCCTGCTCGTAGCAGCTCTCATCAATTTTAGACCGTCGGCCTATAACATCCATCCAACTATGCAACTAGCGCAAGGGTCAGCACTGAAAACTTCTCATCTTCGCATGTTGGTTTACAAGGGTTATATACCTATACCACCACCGCAGCGAACTGCAATGGGTCTTCTCCGAAAGTGCAGGATATCGTTGGTTATGAGGCGGCATCCATAATCAAATATTTGGACCATATGACCGAGATTTGAATAATGCCCGATTCACGATAATACATTAGATGAGGTTAGTTTCCGTCATTAGGGAGAAATCAACCCTTGATGATAATGTCGGAAATAATTGAAGTCTAGAAGACAATTGAAGTCCGAAGATAATTGAAATATATGCATATGACCGCACTAGTGAAGCAAATAGAAAGTCCGTAAGATAATTGCGATCCGAAGATAATTGAATTGAAGTCTAGAAGACAATTGAAGTCCAAAAAATAATTGATTTGCAAGTATTAGCGAATCAACTGTCAGACTACTTTAGTGATTTGAAGAGCGTGAATAAGTAGCATTTGCACGCAAGCAATGCACCGGAGAGGGTTGAAATACCATTGAAGGTATCCTAATCCCGTCGAGGCCTCGGAATAAAAGGGCGAGAACTCCGGTCCCTCGAATTGAAGTAACCGGGGCGCTGGTGAAAAAGGATAAGAAGGATTTGACACAACCGATCACCAAGTGCCCCGAGAACTAGAAGGGAGCGGTTGAGACACGGCATCGGTATGGAACCTTCAAAAGGCATACAATTAAACATCCCCATGAAGGAGACATCGGCATGGATGTGTGCGCACACATCGGAGCTGAAAAACTAAAGGACTTGCCCGCAATAGGAAGCGTGGTGAGCAAGTAGAAGCATTAAAAATCGCCCCTTGAAGAAATAGTTATAAACTTTATGACCTCGGGGAATCTTTGAATATGACAACGACCAATGTCGACATTTACTTTGCAAAGAAACTTGCCACAATCATCAATCTTGATTGAGCTCATCATCGCTCGCTAAATGAAAGAAAAGATCAGATTGAGAAGATTGGAAGAAGGCAATAGAAACTGAATTATTCTCTCCGAATAAAAGAAAGACGTTTGGGCACATGGCATCGTCTCCCTTGTGCACCTGTAAGGTATAAGTGGGTATTTGTTCGAAGAGAAATGAAAAGAAGCAAGGCTCGTTGTACAAGTTTTCATTGGACATCCGTAAGATGATTATGAAGAAACATATTCACCGGTCATGGCGTAACTCTCTTTTAAATATTTATCTCAATGGCGGTGAACTTGAAGTTTGAAGTGAAATTGATGGATGGGGTACCAAATACCTTTATGAAATATTGGATTCGGACATTTATATGAAGATACACGAATGTATCATCGTCCGAATCAAAACAGAGCAAATAGAAATATATACAGTGTGAAACTCGAGAAAGTCATTATACGAACTTAAGCAATCGAGCGAATGTGGTATAATCGCTTGAAGCGACTTTCTATGCAAGAAAGGCTACACGAACAATGAGAATAATCTCTGTGTATTTATACGACAATCCCAGAATGGATTTTGTATAATCTCAGTGTATGAAAATGATCTGAATATCATTGGAACCTGAAGGATATTAAGAAAGCAAGCTCTTACACGAGTCGAGTCCGAAAAGAAAGGTTTGGGTAAAACCAAATATTGCTTAGGCTTGCAGCTTGAGCATGCCCCTGAAGGGATATTAGTGCATCAGTCAGCCTACACTCAGAAGGTGTTAGAAAGGTTCGACTTTGCAAAGGCGTACCCTTTGAAAGTGTCAATGGTCGGAGATCTTTGCAACAAGACAAAGACCCGTCTGGACCTAAAGAAGAGGGGAGGAAGTCACGGGACCGAATTCCCATATTTAAGTGTGATAGAAACACTCATGTATTGAATAAAGCGTACTAGACTAGGCATTGCATTTGCCGTGAACCTATTAGTAAGGTATAGTACGTAACCTACCAAAGACATTGGCGGGAATGAAGGACATCTCCGATACCTCTAAGGAAGCAAAGAACTTGGTCTGCATTCTACGAAAGAACAAAGACTTAACTATGAATGGCAATGCGGATAACGGTACTTGTAGGACCCGTGATACACCAAATAGCAAGCAGACTATGTATTCCTATGTGGTGGAACCGTAATTCCATAAAATCGTCTAGCGGTGTCTTGTACCGATTTCGACGAACCACTCGGAAACAATAGCACTACACGAGGCCTCACGAGAATGTGCTTGGCCGGCGGATGATTCACTACATCCAGCAGTTATGTGGATTGAATACCGCACAAACTCCCACTATTATCTATGAAGATAATACAACTTGTGTTGCACAAGTGCAGATGGGTTATTGTGAAGAATCCTCTTACAAAAGCATATCAACCCCAAGTTCTTCTATGCTCATGAATTGCAAAAGATGAACTTAATCAAAGTACTGCATACTAGGTCATGTGAGAATCTTGCACATTTATTCACTAAGTCACTTCCAGCGTCTAGCTTTGAAAGATGCATATGTGGAATTGGAATGATGAGACTTAGAGAAGTGCAGAATTCAGGGGGAGAACCTTCACGAACTCATTACTAAAGCTTGATCACGAAGACCGAGTACCCAAAAGGTAAATCCTGGAGATTAAATGAAATTGGGTGGATTGTACTCTTTTCCCTTGACGAGTTTTCTGAAGTTTCTCGCTAAGGTTTTTAATGAGGCAATTAAAAGACATAGCGTAACATGATTCATGTACTCTTTCTCTAAATTTTTTCCACTGGGTTTTTATGGAGTTTTGATGAGACATGGACATGAAGGATGAGTGCCCAATGGGGAGTGTTAGGAAACCGGGCGCAGGACCGGGAGTCCTGGCCCAAGGTGGGCTCCCCATCCCAAACCCTAGCAGGGTCGTAGCCTATAAATAGGGGGTACTATTCATTGTAAAAGATTGATGGATGGATGAAGGAATAAAGAGAAGCAAGACGTCCCCTATATCTCTGTGTTCAATCTCTTATTCTGTTCTTATTGTTCATGCATTGTTCTTACGATTCTACGCTTGTCTACAAGGTAATCGCTCGGACTGGACTCGCCAGCGACGGTTCCTCAACAGTATTAAGCTTCGGCGTCGTGAGTAGTTCTGTAGTTAAGCTTATAAAAATCTGTTCGCAGTGCGGTCAGATGCCAATAGATAGATCGGTCCAAATAAAAATAGGAAAAATTGTGAGTATAATAAATCTGAGACTTCTTAATTGAATTAATCACCTTTGTGAACCACTAACTTGCAATAGATAGCCTGATGCGTTAGAAGTGTTTTAGTCTCGAGAAAACTTGTTAAATTAATAGCACCAAGATTAATTGGAAAAAAATTTAGCAAACATGTTCGTACTTAAAGAAAGTCAATTAGGCGTTTGTGCGCAAATAAAATTGGTAGGCTTGGTAGCATACGAGTATAGGTAGCACTTTATTTTACAGACGCTTAACGCTTGTTTCAGTAGCTTAGACCCTAGGGTGAATAGACCGTAGAACAACCACCCCTGAGGAGTGCTAACTTAGCGGGGACTGAAAAATGTTAATTTAATTAAAATGTGCTAACAAAATTAAACCTACTAACCTTATGTATGTACAATATCACTCAAAACTCAACTAAGTATTTGTTTATATTATTTGTGCTATCACATTGCTTCAGAGGATGAAACCACGCAGACCGGAGTACCTGATACCGATCTCATCAGCACCGACCAGTTCTAACTACGAAGGCAAGCTATTCTCTTGATCACAAATATAGTTATATTAAATGTAAACTGTATACTACTTTACTATATCTATATATATTGCATCAAAATTATGTCTCAAAATCAAATAAGATGAACGAGATTAAGATGAAATATATGAGAATGATGATAGAGATGAGAAAGAGAATTATATGGCTGGTAAAGGGGGCCCGTGGCAGGTAGAGATGATGGCAAGAGGTGGGACCCTTTACATAGAGCTAAAATATAAGGACCAATAAAACTCTCACCGGATAAGAGGCCGTAAATCAAGTACCAACCATTTTCCCGTTGCGACAGGCAGAAAATGCTACCTTGTTACGTGATTAAAATCTTCACATCGGGTAAGTACTATGTGTGAGTGTGATGGAGGAACCCAGAGCCGGTAGAGAGTCCGGGAGTGGGTGATCCAAGGCGCTATAGCGCTAAGGTGGAGTGTTGGGTGCGGGGAGGCCGGCCCAACCAACATTACTGGAACTCGGTGGGTGATTAGGCTAGCATCGTGGCAAGGTCAGCACCGACAGAAGGTAATGGGTGGAGACTTAATCACGTAACCTGAAAAATGTTCTATATTCTGATCTCTGGCCTGCATCACAGGAAATGCAGGGGACCCAGTTAAGTAGGGGTCAGAGTAGCTGTGGGTAAAGTGGTACAAGCCTGCGCAGTGCTAAATAAAATCATGAATTCATGCGTGTTCCTGGATTGGAACTTACGGGAACCACTGGGGGTCTATCTTCTATTCGTGTGACAAGTAGTCTTTTCAGTATTAAAATTTGCCACCTAAAGATTTGAATGAGTTGATTTATTTTCCAGAAAAGAGATGATTATAAATTGTGAAAACGAACAGATATGTCATACAGTGCATTTTTGCTATTAATGCTTGCTGAGTACACTAGTACTCACTCTTGCTATTTCTCCCCTTGCTTAGATCCTAGTCCGGCCGGGAGATACCCCGAGTGGGATGAGGGATTTTGCAGGTACCGATGAGGCTGCAGGAGGCGAGGGCGCCGACTACGAGAACCAGGGCGAGATGGGTGCCATATTCGACACGTGGGACGAGTAGACAACAGGAAGATCAAGTCAGGCGAGCGAAGGGAAATCTGTTTCCCATTGTAATTAGGTAATTGTAATGTAAGACTATAGCCTTGTGTGGCTAATGCTGTAATAAAGATGTACAATTTCTATCTATTGTTCTGCTATGCTAACTCTGGTAAAGGCTTGCTATTCGTCGGGGCGATGTTTTACCGGGCAGACGAATAGTAATCAGTATGCCTAAGTGTGATTACCCCTGGGGTAATAACACGGGGCGCCACAGCTAGTATCAGAGCAATCGGTTAGGGCCACGCTAATAAATAGAAACTGTAAAAGACTTAAGGATGCTATTTCTCGCTTGCTATATGGCACTAGTTAAATTATTAATTCTCATCTTCATGTCAAGTTCTATTTCTCATCTCATCCTAAAAGTACTATGTTAAAAGCTTACCTCATCTTAGAGTGACAGCCTACTAACGTAGAACCGTCTCTAGGTTTAGTTTTCCTGTCCGAGGGTTAGGGGGGAAACGTGTGCCTTGTCAAAGGATTCGGGGTGTTAATTCCTGCTAAATAATTTGTCAAGTTAGCAATTCAACCTAGGATAGATCGCTTGTGAATGTAAGTGTGGGTGTATCAATATAAGATTTAGACAGTAGTGCCTGGGTTAGAGGCAAAAAGTAGAATTCTGGCAAGGACCCGCTTTTCCATTCTTGGAGAAGTATGAACCATATCTATAGTATTCCTTATCTTTTTATCTTTATAACTCAAAAGAACCGTCAGCCTTCCTAAAACAAGCAAGTATAATCAAAGAAGGCAAATAAAGGCTGACGATGTAAAAGAATATGACTTATCCCATTTCTGCATATCAAATTTTTCCGAACGAGTGGTTCGTGGCACTCCAAGCGTGTAGCTTTAGCGTACCCAGGAGCGAAGTCCTGGGCGTACTCAGGAATGAACCCTGAGCGCTCCCCAACACGTAGTTGGGCGGTCTCGAGAACGGGATCTCGAGCGTACCTGGGCACGTGGATCCGAGGATAGTGTAGGTTCGCACTCGAGGCAAGCTTTGAGCGGTCCCAAACACGTGGTTTGGGCGGTCTCGAGAACGGGTACTCAAGCGTGACTGGGCACGAAACTCAGATAGAATAGGATCTGGATCTTTTTGCCTCTCATTGTTTCATGGTGTTATTTGACTATCTGTGTATGTCATAATACAACTCACTCCGGGTTAATTTCTACCAGATAAATATGATACCCTCTTTCCTACTACAAATCACTGCTGAAGAAGTAAAGAATTTGTATAACCAACGAAAAGATTCTTCAAGATAAAGCTTTCTCCACATTAAACAAAAAGTGCAACCACGTTCTTAACACCTTCCCCACAAGACGCCAGGTCAGCTATAAATGGCAGATATTATGGAAATGGGCAGACCTCAGGGAAAGCCTTCTAGCATGCCTGTGGTTACAGCGGAAAGGATATGCTGGGTAGTACCCATCCTTGCCAAGCACCATAAGCCACAATTGGAAACAGTCTACAAGCACCGTCCCGCAACAAAGCTTAACCAGTTGTTATCTTCTGCGCAAGATTCGATGGTGGTTGAGGACCACAGTCTCTTAGCTGCTGACAATAAGCGTACATATGATAATGATTGGTCTCCACAGGATGAGCCACCGTTAGAAAATCAATCTATCCTCCCTGAGACTTCTAGTTACCCATCGTTATATTAGGCACCACCATAGTCATCTACATAGGTTGCTGATGCGGCTAACTCACATGAAAATTCTTATTCAGATGGAAACAACCCAACTATAATTAGAACCATAAATGCTCATGGAAGACACCTGGAACATCATGAAGGTAACCCCGAATATAATGATGGATTATTGCAGAACCCGAGTACCTATCTGCCTCAGAAGCATTCTCACATAGAGGACGAAGCTAAGGAGTCCAATGTTAATGTATCATCATCAGTAGCAAACTTCCAGGGTCTCAGCATACATAACGACGAGTTAGCTGCCACCAAGTTAGCAGATAATAACCCTGCAGTTATAATTTCTGATTATTTGCAAGTTACGAACACCTAGTAAACCAAGTTGAGCTTTGGCAGTTTTAAATCCAATGAATTTTTCTGGGCTTTTCCCACCAAAGAGCAACGATAACAGTGTAGAGTTGTCTGTTGTTGGGGAATCTGTACCTTTCGATCAAATAACTACGAGGGGGTCAAGATTCCCAATTTCAGTAGTGAAGTGAATTCGTCAGCAAATGAGAACCGTAAGACCATTATGGGAACTAACATATAGAGTCTTGGTGTACCTTTTGTTTCACATCCGGATATCATGAGACAAGAAGTACTCGATAATCTTTCTGATCTTAAATATAACCTGCCATCAGTCTTGAGTCATGCATATTCCAAACCCAACCCAGCCAAGTACAGTGGAGGCCCCACAAGGAAACACCCAAGCACATAATCTTTCCCATTTGTCAAGCTTGCTACCAACAGATTTGTTACACAACAACCTTTTGGGAATCGAATATTGCACCTCTTCGAGACTTGGATTTAAAATTATTACCTTGTTGGCAACACAATCAATGGCTGCAAAATATAACTCAGACGCACCAAGTAGTACTGGACCATCCATCTCCTTGCAGAATCAAAATTGGGACTATTGCTGCAGGACACACCCATAGAAAATCTACCAGCAAACTTTAATGAGAGAGCACCTAACCAATCCAGGACAACCACCATACCAGCAGCCTATGGCCATAGCCCGTAGATGTGCGACGTGTAGAGGACGCTTCCTGATGAACGATTGCATGCTTGCGGAATATCGGATTAAAGGATTACATGATTGTTGGATACTTGATTTTTAGAAGTATATCGTTGTGGGAGATTAGATTATAGAATTAAATTATTGTTGGATACTGGATTAATGAATTGTTGGATGTTGGATCATAAAAATAGATGACGGTTGGATATTGGATTATAGACAAAGATTACCAATGGATTATTGGATATTGGACTAGTGAAGGTTGAATTATAGAAATGGATGGTTGTGATATTGGATTGATGGATACTGGATTACTAGAAATACATGATTATTGAATTATGGTTGGGTATTGGATTATTGAATTATTGGATATTGGACTGATGAATGTCGGATTATAGAAATGGGTTATTGATGATATTGGGTTGATGGGGGTTGGATTATTACAAATACATGATTATTAAATATTAGATTATTGACAGATATAAGAATGAATGTTGGCTACTAGACTATAGAAGTACATTTGTTGGATTTATGGATACTGGATTATGGAGATAGATCATTGTTGAATATTGGATTGTGGGAATTATATAATTGTTGAAGTTGGATTATTGGAATTCATCATTGTTGGATCATAGGATTGAATCGGGATCGGATTATCAGAAAGATGTTACTGTTAGACTTTAGGAATACAATGGCTGGATACTGGAAGATGTTATTGTTGGATGATAGACGTATATCTTTGTTGAAATATAGAAATGAATTTTGATTGGATTATAGAAATACATATTTTCGTACGTCATTGGATTTTGAAATTGATGGGGAATTAGTATTGAGAAACTGATCCAGTAAGGGTGGTGATTAAAATGTGAAAAAGTTGGATTTTCATGGCAATACATGATGTAATTTTTGAAGAATTAATTGAATCATGATATATGGGTAACCTTTGTGGGATTAATTGGATGACTTGGTTATGCTGGATTTAGTGGGTATGATTGAATAATGAATTGAGATTTTGATGTATTATTAGTGATTGTTGGAAATCTAGTGTTGGCAATCGGATCAAAGTATAGGTGATGAATAAAGAATGAAGTGAGATTGTTATCATAAGTTATGATTGGAATTCAGGTGCATTGGTCGAATTATAAAGAATTAATGAAATTGGTGGAGTTAATTGAATAGTATCGATCGATTGATCTACAGTTGTCGGTGGATTAATGTGAACAACGACGTGGTGGATCAACAAGCATAATAGCTTGATTTGGAGAGTAGGATTTTAATATGGATTCTCGGCTTACTGATCTTAGGAATGATAAAAAGATTAAATTTGGAGACTTTAGCCAAATGATCAATTACAATTTAAAATGAGGCAAATGATTTAACTCAAAGGGGAAATAAAAGTTGGTTTAGAATTGGGCGAAATGAATGGGTGGATGGTGCAAGTTGATGCATAGGATCAATTCATTTCTGTGATCGAGATCAGATGTTATTAGAAATTGCCCAACTCAATTAGAGATCAGGTGTTTTACCGGGTAGACGAATAGTAATCCATATGCCTAAGTGTGATTACCCTTGGGGTAATAACACGGGGCGCCACATTCGAGGAGATCGTCGAACGCCGGGATGATTGGCTATGGGCTTGCAGACGTATCTTGATCAGCAATTAGATCTTGATCTCGAACCGACATTAGATTGAACCGATGATTATTGTCCCACCGGACGTGCCAAGAGTGTGTTACCGTCGGGAGATTTCCTGACACGGAAGCATCGCGTCCCTACGAAGGGGCGGAACTGAGTTGATGGACCCGGTGTCACAGGACACCGGGTCAAAAAAATAATTTAGCGGTGTTAAATTTTTTTTTTAGCAGAGACTAGCTCATAAATACTATGTGTGCACCCCCTGATCCAAAAGTTGTGTACCCTGGTTCAGCCCAATCTCCGGTTAGATGATGCATTTTGTCAATGTTTGCCGTATAAATTACTATTTAGTACTCCCTCCGTTTTTAAATACATGACGTTTGATCAAACGTACAGTCAAACTTATATAACTTTGACCATTACTTTTTATATGATTTTGTTAGTAAAAAATTACAAAATTATTATATTATGAAAATATTTATCATAACAAATCTAATGATACTATTCACTCATGATCAATCTAAATAGTTTTTCATATATTATTAGTCAAAGTTAGATAAGTTTGACTGCACGTTTGGTCAAACGTCATGTATTTAAAAACGGAGGGAGTACATTGTTACTTCAAAATTATATATGTTGTTATATATATATAGTGAAGTGGTGAACCCTGGTTATTTTTGTTCTAGTTCCGCCCCTGTCCCTACGGAGGGAGGGTGTTTCTATGCGATGTTTGTTAGGCGACCCGATTTATTTCAAATCGGCAAAGGGGGTGTGAATTGGCCAAAGATGGTCTGATTCCGAGGGTCAGAAGTCGATCTCCGGTCGAAACAGCGATGCATAACAATATCGATCAAACGGCAAGTTACAGAAGTACTGGATACAAGCTACTTCTAAGGATAAGAAAAGGTAAATGCATGATAGGTAGTAAAAGGTTCAGAAGTAGATGCGTTGGCCATATAAGCCATGTACGGACAAATTACAATAAGTAATGGATACATGCACTGTTCGGAGGCGAGTTCCAGTCCATGACGGAAAGGAACGCGTGCGCCGGAGCAGAAATTGGAGTACTGGATTTGACAATCTAATCCGACTATAGTTCGCATCAGGTACCGAAAAGCATCCCGTTATGGTGACCACGTCTTCGTTCAAACAACGCAGCTGATAACTAAAATAAGCATCTCGCTCAGGCGTTACCAGTGTTTTTTTTTTACCAGAGGTGGCCGCTGAAATTTTCAAATCAAAATTTAAAATTTTCGGATTTTAAATTAAAAAAATCAAATTCAAACAAAATTCAATCAAATTAGTTTTTTTTTTTTTGCATCTGAACCAAATTTTTTAGGACCGGTTTGTATTCCTACTTGCCCCACCGGAAGCACCGAAATTTCTGATTTTCGGCCGAAATTCGGAACCTGGGCGTCACACATCACTTCTATTTTGATTCATAAACCCGAGTAAATTAACCAGATGTCCTAGCATGTTTACATCATTATTCTCCGAAACTTGCACTTTGCAGCAACCCCAGCTCCCAAACTAAAGTTAGGAAAAGACATTTCCCGTTGCTCCACGTCTGGCTTGAAAGCCTTATTCTATGTTGGACAAAACACCAGGCAGGGTTACAAACATCAGGACAACTTACATGCACTTCTGAAGTTACAATCAAACCAGCATATCATCACAGTTACTGCTCCCAGTGGTCAGTGGAAATTCTTATCCACCGTTGTATCAGCTATCAAATTTCTTTCTACTCACTTGGCGACGACACCATTGGCGACGGTGGCGACGGCGACAGCAGGGTGGATGAAGTGGACATCGGCTCATGGAGGACACTGTTGGTCGAAACAGAGATCGGATTGCCGTCTAGCTGCAGCATCACTGCCCCAAGGATCTCAGTGAGCAATTTCTTGAACTCGGCTTCGTCCACCGCCTTCCCGTCGTCGGCTTTCGCCATCTTGAATGCCTCGTTCACCACAGCATCCACCTGTGTTGTGTTTAGAAGTTGTTAGAATTTTGTCCACTGTGTTGTGTTTAGAAGTTGTTAGAATTTTGTCCAAATTCAGAATATTTCATTGCTGCTGCTATACATGGGAGGAAGTTTTTAGCATTTGTCAGGTTTGGCCAATCTACGGTCCGGATTAGGCCATAAAGTTTTACACGGAAACAATCTTTTTTACCTGATCAACAGCTCCATAAGGTGGTAGACTTGCCGAGTCGGCCATCCTGTCAAGTGCAACCCGAAGGTACTCCTTGGATGTTTTGTCTTTGTGTTCTTTTGGTACATCTCTCCAGACAGAATCCAACAGCTAGAACAAATTCAGTGATGTATGTTGATCAGTATCGTACAATTGATGATTTGCCGTGAAACTCAACTGCTCATGTATGAATCTCAATGTTAATATACCTTGTCAAACTCGAACTTGTTTGACAGCACCCTCCTGATTCCACTCCCATCAAAGGTGTTCTCAGT
Source organism: Ampelocalamus luodianensis (assembly GCA_036346255.1). Lineage (NCBI taxonomy): Eukaryota > Viridiplantae > Streptophyta > Magnoliopsida > Poales > Poaceae > Ampelocalamus > Ampelocalamus luodianensis. Next base: position 103,244 of record JAYEVH010000536.1, on the reverse strand, counting down.
GTGCGCGACAATTACTGGGTGCTCTTGGAGTCTCCGAATGATGATTCCCAAAAACTTCTTGAATTCTTGGAAGAAGACCTCTTGTGAGACGGCTTGATCAAGCTGATCTGCCGGCAGTTCTTGCAATGCAGGTTGTATGATATTTTCCACAACCTATCACAAATACTCATTCTTAGTAACTGTCCATATGTCTTGTTATAAAACTGAATTATGGTTCATAGTTCTTTAGAAAAAAGAAAACTGAATTATGGTGTTGACTCTGTTTTCTAACATAGAAATTCCTTTCTCTGTTGTTTGTTATAGAGGAGCTAATGTCAATTACCAAGGAGTCAGAAGCCGGTGGCATTCCATGGTCGACTGTCAGTTGTCGAAGAGCAGCTAACAAGCATTGTCGCAACGGCGCATTTCCAGACTTTACTTGTGAAAATATGGCGACCACTTCTGGCTCGTATCTTGGGCTGTCAACAAATTCAGTCAGATCTTCACCATTTATCCTCAGGATCACAATTGGGTCCCTCTTCAACCCCGCCGCCATACCGAGAAGTATGTCAGACAGGACGCGCTGGAACTCCGACTTGCTCACCGACTCTTGCTTCCCGTGAGTGAACTCGTTAAGAACCTGCAGCACACATTGCACAATGTATAACAGAACAATAGTTTTGCCCTGTTCTCATGAATCACATACTTACCATACTGCTTTCCTTTCTCAATTATCAGATGCTATAATTTAAACATCTTGTCAAGGTGACTACAATTTTGGCTCGTTGGCAATAACAATGGAACGAAAGCTCATCTATTGTCACCGTTCAGCAATTACAGACTACGGCTGTGGATCATTCCAGAGAGATCAAACGTGTCAAAAGAAACAAAACAATACGCTACTGTCATAATGTTCTGGGATAAGGTCATGTCATGTAGACTTCCCGAACTTCCTAGACATATTGAATCGAAATTGCAAGGATAATAATGTTGGCAACACAAGAGTTTTCACTTTCACAAAAATTTAGCTGTTTTTGTCATCTACAAGGCTAGGGTGAGAATGCAACATTGTTTGTTCGAGTGAGACATATTCCAGTCACTCTCTGATGGCAAGTTAAAGATTGCCTGTAGTGCGCTTGTTGGCAATCTTAGATATATTTTCCTTTTCAATCCAACATTGTTTTTTATTTCGTGAGAACCACATTAATAAGCACCCTCTCTGCCTCTATTAAGATATTGTCATGGCTGTCGTATAGTAACCTTATCAGTTTCCTTGTCAACCCAGCATCATTTTTCTTGTGAAAACCACATTAGTAAGAGCACACTCTACCTCTTACTAAAATGTTATCGTGTTAAAAATGCAGTCAATCTTTTCAAAATGTAGTAACCAATACATAAAAGAACTATATCTAGATATCTACATATGAATGATAATAATAACTTGGTCATCCATAGTATTGTCACCGTATTAAAAATTTACATTTTTACTAAACATACTATAATAAAAACTGATGGTTTAAAACTCAAAATTGTAGCTCGGAGACCACAAAAAGTAAGATTTTAGTAATAAATTTAAGTTATTTTAATAAATTAATTCATAAGATTAGCATTTCCATGGCATATAATATTTGTTATGGTGCCAAGAGTTTCTTTTTGACTTGACATCCTAGGATAAGTGGTGTCAAACTTTCACCACTAATAGGTTCAGAACTATCTAAATTGCTATATAAAAATATATCATTCGATTGGGTTGTTGAAACTAATTTTATATTATTATAATTTTATTAGTGTATCCTAATCTAAAGTTATAAAGATTAATGTTCTTGCATCTCAGAGGGTGAAAAGTCAAAATCATCAAGTAAGAAAGTACGGAGGGAGTACTTAGCGAAACAAAATTGTGCATCTTAGCCAATAGTAAGTGCAAGTGTGCAACTATTTGATTCACCTTCGCCACTTGAGATGAGCACATTCAAAATAATTTTACTCCTGGCTAGTCCTTGACTGCTTGTGAAATATTTATTGAAATACACTACTTTGTTTGGCCAATTATGCAACACAGAATTTCCGAACACAGTAACTAACGATAAATGACAGTTATAAACTAAGCAACTAATTGTAAGGACTAAAGTAAAATCATCAGCAGCATCATTTAAACCCCAAATATTCATCAGCATACCTCTGAGTAGATGTGGTCCGCCTGCGCCGACGACCCCGCGCGGGCAGCCCGATGGCGGCGCCGATGTCCGCGACGGCCGGCTGGAGCTCCCTCAGCGACAGCCTCCCGTCGCCGTCGCCGTCGAGCTGCCGGAACTTCTGCTCGATGAACCTCCCGAACGCCCCCTTGTTCTCCACCAGCTCCGACCCGTCCAACACCTGCACCTCGCCGTTCCTCCTGCCCCTCGTCGTCCTCACCTGCTGCTGCTGGCCGCTCTCCATCCTCTGCGCCCTTCGCAAGCTCTTTTATTCCACGAGAAAAAGTCTGGCAAGTTGCAGCAATGGCGCCGGCCGTGGGTTCCTCGTGACACAACCTAGATAGGTACTGATCGGTCGCTGGATCGATCAGTGTCATATTAAAGCGATCACAGCTTCACAAGCTGAAACTTCTAGCTTTTCTGCCTTTTCTTGGTGTGTGACGATATGGCCTAATTTTTCGTGTTGATATGCTAGCTTGTTGTCTAGTCGGTCCTTTTATAGATCGATCTGTGACTGCTTCTGGTTGTGTGTGGAAGTGAGACGCAAAGAGAGAAAGGAGAGAGACACACCACGATCTAAAATGAACGGTCTATATTGAGAGCTACAACACAAAAAAAAAACAGTAAAATAGTGTTTTTGCGTTATAGCAAACACGCGCTGTTCCTGTATCCACATGACACTGCTCATATAATATTCTCTACAGTATTTTAGAGAATTCGGATCCCAGAGGGAGAGTGCTCATACAATGTGGTTTGGGCAACCGGATCGGAATGGTGTGCATGGGACAGGTGTGAGGGCGCGCGGCATGCCGAGGTGCATGCATGCAGCTTTGCTTTCTCTCTCTTCTTCTTTCCTACTATTTTTTGTTTTGGGGTTTTCCACACTTTGATATCTTCCGTGATAGACTTGTTGTGATCGACATGATGAACAAGTCAGCGAAAAGATGGGTTGCGAATATGTTCCGTATGTGCGGAGCATGGACACCTTGCATGCATGTGTGTACATTTTGTACTCGTAGAGACAACACTGAATCTCTATTGTTCTCTGGATATATCAAGCATATATATTCTAAATGTGTCGTCTTCTTCTCTATTTGGTAGTAGTGCAGTACTCATTCCCGGGGAAAGATGAGGGGTTACTATATTACCTGAGCCCAATCTTATCTTTTACATACACTACCTACAAGTACATAACTTTGACCTTGTACAGTTGTACTCACCATGGGAAAGGTAATATACGGTGTAGAATAAGATGATTATCGTTCAATATCATTAGAAGGTGGAAGACTATAATTACACATTGGAGTAATTCTGATTTTGTAAGACCTCGCAAAAAAAGAAATTTTTTAAAGAAAATGTTAGTGGCTTCCAGTGGTTTATTCCGTCCAATCAGATTGAATTAATTCAGCGACTAAAAATACTCAATTGGATGAAAAAACTCAGATCAGGCATTTCGACGGTACCTGGATGACACAAAAGATTTCTAACTTTCCTGACGATTATTACCATATTGCGAACAGTGATAAACCTTTTGTATTTTTTTTAGGTGCCCGTCATTTTACCGGGTATCACTTTGTCCATTGTCCTGGAAGATTCCGATGACACTAGAAACACCGTCGACTATATGAAAAAAAAAAGAAGTATAATAACCATCGGTCTTTCACAAATAACTGTCAGAAAAGTTGTAAATCTTGGTAGTGTGCGGGGGCAATCCCAAAAAAAAAAAAGTCTATGCCGGAACTTTGAAACGACCTCATTTTTCAAACAACTTGTATCCAGTTTGCACAATCATCCAGGATTTAGATTGTAGAACGGAATAGTACCAAACTTGCTTACGAACATGTAAAAAGTATTAATTTGATTAAATAATAGCATAACGGCTATTTTGCAACAATAAAATGAGCATCTCAAGCTCAAAGCTTATACTTACATTCAGAAAAACCAAATAGCCTTCATAGAAAAGCTTGAGTGCGGTTGCAACCCTAATATGTTCTCCAAAGTGTTCATATCTTCTGATACACCTTCTGATGAAAATTAAACAAGATTGAGTACACAACGTACTCAACAAGCCACTGGGAAAGCTATTAAACTACATACCAAGAGTTCAATTGAATGTTGAAGGTTTACCATATCAGGTATACGTGGATGCATCATTTGAATTAAAGCAATTTGCCTTTAAAACAGTAAAATCATACTAATAACATCAGAGGTTTACTCAACAATTGTAATTACCATCTTACCATCTCAAAATCTCTACTTATGTTTCATATATTGGAATCACTCATGAACACAGCTTCATTAACATGAAGCACGATGTATCTGAATACCATTAATTGTACTCTACAGAGTTGCCGAACTTTACCCGCAAAATACATCATACTCATACTATCATGCAATATACAGTCAACCAGATAGTGTACGACTGAGTGGAGATAACAAAGCTTTTTCACTGCTCAACCTTTCTATTCTCTACCTGGTAGGTTCAAGGTCAATACAGCCATCTGGAAACCACCAGCCAATGGTAGAGTGTGCGGTCCAATGCTGACTTGTCCATACCATTGTGTAGTTCAGCGAGTGCCCTAACCGACCCACTCCTGACTCACCCCCAATCCGCGGCTGCCCTATACAACAAGACCAGTTGATATCTTATAGATATTCAATCGAAAGAGTAGTATACTAAGAAAAGTTGGATATACCAAATCCGTGGTTGAGCAATTTCTGTGTTTGTTATTTGGCACAAGCTTCTATGTGAGGACCCGGAATATTTAACTAGTAACACTTAACCTCCAAATGGTTCTAGCATTACTAATTAAACATTCTAAGCCTCGATGGACATATGCTTCCTGACTGCAAGATATGCACATCATCACAAAATTACACATCATTTCCATACACCATACGTCACTAAGTTCAACAATGACATACACAAAGTTATTACAAAAGAGCCGACCGGCCAAATAGAACAATATACAAGAAAGACAGCGGAAGCAAAAGGTGCCATAAGATGGCCAGAACAAAAGTCGACCGGTTAGCCAACATAACCCACAAGGCAACCGACCGGGCCGCCAAGCTAGTCGCCCCGCAAGCTACCACAACAAAGCTCACAAAAGTGAGGCCCCTCGAGCTCACCTTCTTCCTCTGCAACAAATACATTTAAGCAAGATAACTGAGTACACAAAGGTACTCGCAAGACTGACGTGTGGAATAGCAGACCTATTCATAAACTACATGCAAGCTTATTTAGGTGGAGGTTGTATGTCTCATTTTGCATAAAGCCAACTTTATTTGCAATAATGTAATACATTTAAAAGCAAGTTTGCAAATCTATTTTGTTGTCAACATAAAAGCGTAATAAAGATACATACAAGTAACCACCTGGAAGTGACTATCCCAATAGCCACCACAACATAGCACGAATCCCCGATTCGTACCACCCATCAAGTTTTAATTAAAAAGGTCGTAGTCTAACTCTTGAAAGACCTTGCCAAGCGTGTCCATAACCTACGACGAGGCTATTCGAATAGTTTTAACCCTGCAGGGGTGTACCAATGTACCCACACTTGGATCGCCTTTAAGCCACAAAGCACACTTCCAAGGTATGCAGCACACGCTAAGTCCTACGAGACATTTCCAATCTGTGCATTAACTACGAGCCGCTCGTATGGATAGAAATCCATATGCTTACATTGCCAGTCGAAAGACAACCCACCGTTACGGGGGGGAAGCCTTTCGGACTCTACAATGCTCCCAACACCATCCCTCCTGCGACTCCCTGCGACCCGCAGCTAATACACGCCAAAGTACTAAGTCAAGAGAAGTCCCATACCCTCTAGTGTGGTTAGCACGCTAAAATGCTTGGTTTAGTGTAACAAGATGTTCGGTCCTTGTTGACTCGGGCACCATTCCAGTCACACCCTAAAGCACACCAACATACCATTGTGCCCAAGTCTAAATCATTTTATTTTCAGTTTTTAGTTTTCATAAGTAGGCATGGCACAAGGCTGAATTCATAATCACAATAAGTTTTATGTGATCAAGGTTATCGACAAGTCGATAACCGCCCATTTCTACCGGAAACTAAGCATGGCTAAGCAATTAATTCGCAAACTACTAAGTGACAAGAGCTCATCCACGAACTCTAAATCACAGCAATAACCTAGGCTCACGGTAGTAGAGGATAATCATTTGCCTAAGGAAATGCATCTACTAGGTCAACTAACGACAATAGTTTAACACAAACTAGCAATGCATACATAGAATTTGTAAACAACATAAATACTTAAAATACTGGAATTATCATGATCAAACTGCTTGCCTTGCTGGATTTGTTCTTGCTGCAGAGGGGAGTGCTCAGGTTCAATAAATTCTTCGGAACCTAACGCGAAAAGGCGATAAAAACCGATAAGAACGAAGAACACCAAAAGGAACTCAACAGCAAAGCACATCCAAATCCAATTAAATTTCTACAGCAGCTAGAGGTTGATTTTAGACAATTTTAGAAACAAGAATCACTTCATTTGGACTTAGCATGAAAAAGTTATGCCCTAAACAATTTTGCTCAGCCTGATAAATCCAGTTTAATTCCTATCTGTTACTGTTCATGGCGAAAATTTCCAGAATGATCTAAGGTCTGAAATTTTGATGGTAGGTAGATAATAGTATCCTAACAACAGCAAAACAGAGTTTGCACAATTTGGAGCTCTAATGAATTAGTTATGATTTTTCTAAGCTCTAAATCTAGCATATATCATTTTTCAGGAACATGAATAAAGACAAAGCCTAGTTCATCATAAAGCATGTCTATAGACAAATTTTACCAGGTTGAGTTCGCTCAGAAAGGATTGACAGAGAAAAGGTTATGTATTTTACAAATTTTCAATGAATTTCTAGACATCATTTTTCACTAAACAAGATCATGTAGTTAAAATCATTTCCTGCTACATAACAGTGCCTAAATTCATTCTCAGATTAAAGTTCATACTATAACAGAGCTACAGCAACTGGAATCATTCAAAAAGGAATTAAAATGACAAAGTTATGCACTTTTGAAATTCGAAACATTAAAGGACTTAGGAAATTTTGAGCTCTCGGGAGGTCCAAACGAACTGAAGGAAAAGGAGAGGTCGTGGGCCGTTAGATCAAGATCTGACGGCTACGGGCCTCGAAGCACAGCGCACACAAGACCTCCTCCCGCACTGGGGAGGTCTGGACCGCTGAGATCGGATCCAACGGTCACGACCAGTGCATACACAGCGCACGCAAAGGAGGTCCTCGCGCCTAACAGAGGTCGTGATCGTCAGATCAAGATCTGGCGTTCCCGAGCATTAGGGGAGGTCTAAAGGTCAACGATTGAACAGGTGAGACCTCAACGGCTCAGATCTCCCTTAGGAGGTCCTGAACGGTTGAGATCTACTCGAGGAGGTCCTGGACGGCTAAGATCAAGCGAGGGAGGTCCTTAACGGTCAAGATCTCACGGGGGAGGTCCTGAACGGTTAAAATCAAGCGAGGGAGGTCTGAGCGCTAAGGATTTTACAAAATGAGATCTAACGCTCAGATCTAAACCGGGGAGGTCGTGAACGGCTAGGATTGAGCCTAAGAGGTCCTGAGCGGGGTTTTCTTTGTAAAAGGCCAGGGGTGGCTTTTTACAAAGAGGACCCCGAGGGTGGTCTTTGCAAAAATGACCGAGGGGAGGTCTTTTTGCAAAGAGGACCTCGGTGGAGGTCCAGGGGGTGGTTTTGGCAAAATGACCCAAAGGAGGTCCTTTTGCGCAGGAGTGGTCCTAGCGGCTAGGATTTAACTAGGGTGGTACTAGACGGTTAGGATCAACTCAAGAGGGGAGGTCCTGGCGCTAGTTTTTAACAGAGAAGGATCCGACGACCAAGAGCTAATCCGAGGAGGTCTTCGACGGCCAAGATTAACTCTAGGAGGTCCTAAGATTTAGTGTTCTCACAGATAACGCTCTACGGCACAGATCTAATCCTGGGGTGATCTTAGACGGCTGAGATCAAACTAGGGGGAGGTCCTGAGGAGGGAGGTCTTTGCGGGCGTGCGAGAAGAGGTCCGACGGCTAAGATTAACCACAGAGGTCTTTAACGGTCAGATCTTCTCAAGGAGGTCGAGCGGGGAGGTCTGGGTGGGGTTTTACCGAACGACAACAGGAGCCTAAACCGATAGCACTAAATGCTCATGATTGGTAATAACAGAATCTAAAAGGGACATTAATGACTTCTGGATTTTAATTCTAAGCCTAAGGCCCACACGCCGGTGACACATGGCACAGTTTAATACATGACCAATGCACCAAGATTAGCAATAAATGGGGCATTAATGCCGTCCTAAGAAAATGATGAAAACGGGAGTTTGTACCAGCAAAAATCCCGAGCGCGTTTAACGGCTTGCCGCCGGCGACAGGGACCACGCCGGCGCCAACTAAATACTGGAATGGAACCGCAATATCATCACAGAGCTAAAGGTGGCAACCTCGTCGGCGGCAATGGCCTTGAACGCCGGCGAGCCGGAGATAGGCTAGGAAGGCTTACTACGAAACTACACGAGCTCTAGAAAACAAGGCTAAGGGATGGGCACCTGAGGGCAGAGAGGGGACCAGGGAGGTCGGAGGAACTTGGAGAAGGTCGACGAAGTCCGGCGGTGATGTGTTTGCCGGCGATGGAGAAGAAGATGATCTCGACCCCGAAAAGCAGCTCCCCAAATTGTCAACCTCTGTGAATGTTAAACACAACAAGTTACGGAGGCTTGAGAAGACCAAGATGACAAAGTGACAGCCAATATAACAATATTGAACCCCTGGAGCTCGAAGGTGGTCTTGGGGAGCTCCAAAACCGACAATGGTGGCAGAGAGAGGGTGTGTTCTTAGGTGTTTGAGTTTGGGAACCAGCTCAACTGAGGGAGCTCAAGCACCACAAGAATGGAGAAGAAAAAGGAGAAGGGAGGTTTCAGGCTATTCATAGCCTGGAAGCTTGGCAATGGCATGGGCAAGTTCACTGTGAACAATGTCCATGCCCCTGCCAAAAAGCACGCATGGTAGGTAGGGGCAGAGCAGGGTGGAAACTTTGGAGGTTAAAGCTGACTGGCAATAAATGCATGGCAGCAAAAAGAGCCGTTGACAAGAGGCAAAAGGTGACATCTCACTGCCCCCAACTGCTCTGGTCCTGACACCAATGCATGTGCATGAAAATCATGACGACCAGAATTCGAGGAGGTCTAGAGGAAGAAGAACAGGGCTGAGGGGGAGGTCCTGGACGATCTCGATTTGCATGGGGTGGTCCTGGACGTCCCAGATCACCCGAGCAGAGGAGGTCTTTGCGGGTGAGGAGGTCCAGGGGAGGTCGTGACCGCGGGATGGAGATCCAGTGGCCTGGACCACCCCGAGGCGCTGAGATCAGAGGGGAGGTCTGAGCAGCTGGATGGAGATCCAACGACCCAAAGGAAACGAGCCCGAGGAGGTTGAGTGGACTGGGTCCAACCGTGTCGGTTGAGTTAGGCTCGGGCTCGAGCCCGAGTCTGACTCAAACCATATTCGATTTTTCTGGTTTTTGAGAAGGGCTGACATTTGGAGAATTGTTTGAGGTAGCAAGAGAACTCCAAAAATTATGAAATTTTTACAGGATCTTGCTAGCTGAGGAATTGACCTTGAATAAAATTTTCAGAGGTTTTGGTGCTGTGGATTTTCCTCCAAAAATTTACCAAGGTACTAGTCCAAGGTTTGACCAGATTTTGAATTGGGTTGACTTTCCTCCAACAGCATTCAAACAATTTCTAAAAATTGTGGAATTTTTCAGAGGAGTCACATACCAACCCAAGAATTTAGGAAAAATATTTTCAGGAGATTATCACAAGATGGAACAAGAATGTTTTTGAAGGATCAAGATTTGGATCAAAGACTTGTGACAATGCATTTCCATAACTTCTTGTACAATAATTGTTTAGTACATACAGGAAATACATGATGTAAGAAAAAGTTTTAATTTCTACTCATTTTCTTACATTTGAAACACAAGCCCAAAATTGGGATGTTACAACTCTCCCCCCCCCCCTTACAAGAATCTCGACCCGAGATTCTGTTTACTCGGAGAAGAAAGAAGGAAAATATGCACAAAGGCGATCTTCTCGCTCCCAAGTTGTCTCATCTTCAGAATGGTTTGACCACTGCACTTTAAGGAACTTGTTGAAACGGTTCCTTGTTCTTCGTTCAGATTCCTCAAGGATACGAACAGGATGCTCGCGGTAGGTCAAATTCTCTTGCACATCAAGAACCTCCAAAGGAGTTTCCTCAGTTGGGACACGGAGGCACTTCTTTAGGTGTGACACATGAAACACGTCATGCACACCCTCAAGTGCAGCTGGTAGCTCCAATCTGTATGCCACAGCCCCAACTCTCTCGATGATGCGATAAGGCCCAACATAGCGAGGAGCCAACTTGCCCTTGACACCAAACCGCTGATGGCCCTTAAAGGGTGAGACTTTGAGATACACAAAGTCATTGGGCTCAAAGCTCAACTCACGGCGACGGCGATCTGCATAACTCTTACGCTGGATCGGGCCGTGCGCGATGCTCGCGATCAACGAACGACCTTCGCCTCATTAATCGACTCGGCCGAAAATCGCCGCTCACCGATCTCGACCAGTTCAATGGGTTCGCATCTCCTCCCATACAAGGCCTCAAATGGTGTCATGCCAAGATCGGCTCAAAATCGTTGTTGTAGGAGAACTCAAAGAAATGGTAGGCACTTCTCCCACTTCTTCCCATAGGAAAGAACACAAGCACTGAGCATATCTTCCAACACTTGGTTGACTCGCTCTGTCGCCATCACCCGAGGATGAAAGGTCAGACCAAATGAAGCCGGGTCCCCATAGCCTCTTGCGACTATGCCAAAACCGCGAGGTGAAAAGCGCACCACGATCGAAATAATCGTCTTGGTACACCCTGAAGACTCACAATCCTCGAGACATAAAGTTCGGCCAAAGGCCCCACACGGCCGAGTCTTGATGGGAAGGAAATGTGCCACTTTAGTTAACCTGTCAATCACGACCCAAATAGCATCATTTCCTTTGGACGAGCGGGGCAACCCAGTGATGAAATCCATGCCCACAGAATCCCACTTCCACTCAGGCACTGGCAGAGGCTGAAGAAGGCCTGTTGGACGCTGATGCTCGGCCTTCACACGACAGCATACGTCGCACTCGGCAACGAACTTAGCAATCTCGCGCTTCATTCGGGTCCACCAGAATCTCTGACGAAGGTCCTGATACATCTTGGTAGCCCCGGGATGGATGGACAAAGGAGAATCATGGGCTTCGCAGAGAATCAAATCCCGCAATTCCATGACCTTAGGAACCACAAGACGCTGCCCAAACCACACAACGCCATGCTCATCCTCTGAAAAGCACTTGGCTATCCCATCCTTGATGTTCTGCTTGATCTGGCTCACACCCACATCATGCTGTCAGCGCGCTTGATTTGGTCCACCAAGGTTGGTTGCACAACCAAGGTAGCGAGAGAACTGTCTTTGGATCAAACCCAAATTAAGGCGCTGAAATTCGAATGAGAGCAGTGCCGCTTCTTGGAGCATCAACATGTTGCAATACACCTTCCGACTGAGTGCATCCGCGACGACATTGGCCTTGCCCGGATGGTACTGAATACCCATGTCATAATCCTTGATCAATTCCAACCATCTTCTTTGCCTGAGGTTCAAATCTGTTTGGGTGAACAAGTACTTCAAGCTCTTGTGGTCGAATACACCTCACAACGGTTACCAATCGATAATGCCGCCAAATCTTGAGTGCATGAACCACGCAGCTAACTCAAGTCATGAGTAGGATAGTTGAGTTCATGAGGCCTCAATCGCCGCGATGAATAGGCCACAACCTTGCCTTCTGCATAAGAACACAACCAAGACCACGACGAGAAGCGTCACAAAAGATATCAAAGCTCTTGTGAATATCCGGGAGAACAAGCACTGGGGCTGAGGTCAACCGATTCTTGAGTTCCTGAAAACTCACATCACAAGCAGTGGACCACTCAAACTTCTTGTCTTTCTTGAGCAATTCGGTCATAGGCTTCGCAATCTTGGAGAAATTCTCGATAAAGCGGCGATAATAGCCAGCCAAACCAAGAAAACTCCGCACATCGGTGACTGACTTGGGCTGATCCCAAGATAGCACATCACTGACCTTGCTAGGATCTACAGCCACACCTCCTGCTGAAAGAACATGGCCCAAGAATGCCACTTCCTTCAACCAGAACTCGCACTTGCTGAACTTTGCATACAGCTGGTGCTCGCGCAGCTTGCCCAACACAAGCTTAAGATGCTCAGCATGCTCTTCTTCACTCTTGGAGTAGATAAGGATATCATTGATGAATACCACCACAAACCTATCCAAATACTCCATGTATACCGAGTTCATAAGGTTCATGAATAAAGCAGGAGCATTAGTCAAACCAAAAGATATGACGGTGTACTCGTAAAGACCATAACGAGTAGCAAAGGCCGTCTTAGGAATATCCTCGGTCCTGATCCTGACTTGATGATAGCCCAATCTCAAGTCAATCTTGAGAAGACACGCGCTCCGGTCAACCGATCGAAAAGATCATCAATATGGGGCAAAGGATACTTGTTCTTCACCGTCACTTCATTGCTTGACGGTAATCAATACACATGCGCAAGGTCTTGTCCTTCTTCTTCACAAAAATAATCGGACAACCCCAAGGAGATGAGCTAGGACGAATGAAACCCTTCTCTTGTAGCTCACCTAGTTGCTTCTTCACTCCTCCAACTCATTAGGAGGCATACGATCGGCCTCTTTGAAATAGGGGCGTGCACGGCAGCAACTCTATCACGAACTCTGTGTCTCGAACGGAGGCATCCCGAGCAAATCTTCAGAAAGACATCCGTGAAGTCACACACGTGGGGACATCGCGAATCTCAATCTGGCTTTGCTTCAAGGGCAAAAGATGGGGCTCTCGAATCGCGCGAAAACCCAACCTGTTCACCTGAAGGGCTGGTGAGGTAGACAACCTTCCTGGCACAATCGATTTGCCCCAAATGTTGGGACAACCAATCCATGCCAAGAATCACATCCAAGCGCGCCGAATCGAGTAGGATAAGACTCGCCAAGAATCCCACTCCTTCGATGTGGATAGGAACGTCCCGGCACACTTGGTCAGCTCTCATTTCCGAACCCGGAGAGCGAATAAGTAGTGGAATCCCCAAAGGAACACAGTGGAGACCACTATCAACCGCAAACGACCTCGAAATAAAAGAATGCGAAGCTCCAGAGTCAAATAAAACTGTAGCAGGACGTAAATTAACAAGAAGCGTACCCAACACCACGTCGGGCGCCTCCTGTGCCTCCTCAGCCGAGATATGGTTGACTCGGCCGCTCCCCAAGCCCGGGGTCTTCTGGTCAGGTGGGTGACCACTCCCCTGCCCGCGTCCTCCATTAGGACGAGGGGCCGCTCCAGTCTTCTTAGGACAACTACTCGCGTAGTGGCCCTTGTTGTGGCAGTAGAAGCAGGTGACGTCGGTCGCGGGGTTGCGGTGAGCAACCTGTTGCTGGATCGCAGGCGCACGTGACTGAGTCACGGCTTGCGGAGGACGTGGAGCTGGTGCCAAAAGCCTCGGCGGTGGTGAAGCCAAAGAACGGGCCACCAGTGCAGGCCCAACTCGGGGACGAACGAGGTCGGCCTGTGCAGACCGCTGGGCCTCCCACTTGCGCTTGCGGGACTCGCCCAACTCTCTCGCCTTGTGCTCGGCGACGATGGCCTTGTCCACCAAGGTCTGGAAGTCGGGGAAGTCCACAATAGAGAGCTTGTCCTGCAGCTCCTCAGACAAGCCCTCCATGAACTTCTCCTGCTTGGCCTCATCAGTGGCCACCTCAGCAGGAGCGTACCTCGCGAGATGGTTGAACTCGTGGAGGTACCCAGTCATAGATTTGCGCCCCTGTTTGAGCGTAAGGAACTCCTTCTTCTTCAGCTTCATCAGGCCGGCGGGAACATGGGCCCGACGAAAAGCCGACCTGAACTCCTCCCATGAGACCACGTGTCCCGCAGGCTGCATGGCGAGGAAGTTCTCCCACCATGAGAGTGCCGCACCCTCCAGCTGATGGGATGCGAAAAGTGCCCGCTCCTGCTCCTGGCACTGAGCAACGTTGAGCTTCCGCTCAACTAGACGCAGCCAGTCGTCTGCGTCCAAGGGATCCTCGGACCGGGAGAAGGTGGGAGGCTGCGTGTGAAGGAACTCCGCAAGTCCCCCACGAGACTGGTGACCACCTCCAGATCCAGAGGCACCAGAGGGAGTGGAGATGTTCCTCGCGATAACCTCCAACACCCTACAGTCCTCCGAACGATTGCGTTCGATCCGCATGAGGACTTCCGCCATGGTCGGAGGAGGGGAAGCTCCTCATCGGGACTACAGGCCGTTCCGACCACTACGTGTCCCTCCAGCCATCCTGTTTCACTAAGACAAGTTAGCTACAAGCCCGAGATCAAAAGGCAAAGAAATCCAAACTCAATTAACAGGGCTCAAGAACAACCACCAAAGATCACAAGACCATAAGTCACCAAATCAACTTCCCGAAACGACTAACCCGTATGGAAGAACGAGTAATCGTTTGAGAAGACCCAAAATTTCAGAACTAAATTCTAGCTCAAAACAGCCCAAAATCAAGGTATAACCATCTAATAGAGTATAGGCATTTAGCTAATTTCATATCACTTCTTACCCTTTTATTCCCATAAGTTTTAATTGAATTAACCTGTCATTTCCTACCTCCTATACTAATTACTAGCTAGTTGTCCAAATTTCCTTTCTCCAAGCTCTCATGGTTCTCCCAAAACCAACTTAACCGATAAATAGCTAGCTTTTGAAAGGAAGAGAGGAACAACTTTTCCAAAACTTGATCAAGAGTAAGGTGAGATGAGCAAACTAAGACAGGTAAGGAGTAAAATCAGAGAACTTACTTAAGTTTTGTAAGCCTTTTGAAAGTAAGTTTCCAAAATATCCTAGAGGCGACTAAGCTAGGGTTTCTACAGTCGAGATGGCTCTGATACCAACTTTGTGAGGACCGAAATATTTAACTAGTAACACTTAACCTCCAAATGGTTCTAGCATTACTAATTAAACATTCTAAGCCTCGATGGACATATGCTTCCTGCACTGCAGCATATGCACATCATCACAAAATTACACATCATTTCCATACACCATACATCACTAAGTTCAACAATGACAAACATAAAGTAAAGTTATTACAAAAGAGCCGACCGCCAAATAGAACAATATACAAGAAAGACAAATGGAAGCAAAAGGTGTCATAAGATGGCTGAACAAAAGTCGACCGGTTAGCCAACATAACCCACAAGGCAACCGAAGGCCGCCAAGCTAGTCGCCCATAGCTACCACAACAAAGCTCACAAAAGTGAGGCCCTCGAGCTCACCTTCTTCCTCTCGCAACAAATACATTTAAGCAAGATAATGAGTACACAAAGGTACTCGCAAGATTGACGTGTGGAATAGCGACCTATTCATAAACTACATGCAAGCTTATTTAGGTGGAGGTTGTATGTCTCATTTTGCATAAAGCCAACTTTATTTGCAATAATGTAATACATTTAAAAGCAAGTTTGCAAATCTATTTTGTTGTCAACATAAAAGCGTAATAAAGATACATACAAGTAACCACCTGGAAGTGACTATCCCAATAGCCACCACAACATAGCACGAATCCCCGATTCGTACCACCCATCAAGTTTTAATTAAAAAGGTCGTAGTCTAACTCTTGAAAGACCTTGCCAAGCGTGTCCATAACCTACGACGAGGCTATTCGAATAGTTTTAACCCTGCAGGGGTGTACCAATGTACCCACACTTCAGACCGCCTTTAAGCCACAAAGCACACTTCCGAAGGTATGCCGGCACGGCTAAGTCCTACGAGACATTTCCAATCTGTGCATTAACTACGAGCCGCTCGTATGGATAGAAATCCATATGCTTACATTGCCAGTCGAAAGACAACCCACCGTCTACAATGCTCCCAACACCATCCCTCCTGCGAAGCCTTCGGACTCTCTAGTGTGGTTAGCACGCTAAAATGCTTGGTTTAGTGTAACAAGATGTTCGGTCCTTGTTGACTGCTCCCAACACCATCCCTCCCAAGTGCGACTCTTCTCAAACAACGCGTTTCTTAATGAATTTCCTTTTGTTGCCAATGAGAATTGGTTACTAATACAATACTTGGTGCATTCAAAGTACTAAGTCAAGAGAAGTCCCATACCCTAGACATGGCAACAAGGGTTACATTGGCATAAAAGAAGCATCAAGAGCATCGAACAAATTCGCGCAAGCTAAGAGAAGGAAAGCTCACAATACAAGGAAACCAGAGGGAGACTAGTGTAGGTTTTTGAATGGATTCTTGTTCGCGTGAACGATGTCGGTCTCGGATCTTACAGTGATGAAACGCGGACTCGGATTATCTAAAATGCTTGGTTTAGTGTAACAAGATGTTCATAGCTATTGGTCCTCCATTTGTTTTGTTCTCCAAGGTCAAGCCGCACCATTCTCGCGACAACAACTACACACCATAAAGCACACATATGGTATCATTCTAGGTTTACTCATACCATTGTGCCCTATCGTCCAATAAACCAAAATTGCAATACCAAAACCGTAGTTTAATCTGTTATTTCTTGTGCGTTTAGTTAAGTTTTCATCCATTAGAGTTTTTGTTTTTAGTCTTGATCCATGTGTTCCTTTTTGCGTTGTTAATCGTTGTGTTCACATAAATCGTACCAAATTCTGATTGAACTCCTCAATTAGCACCCAAAAAGAGATAGTGGCCAAGAAACACTTTGGGTTTCTTGAGCTTCACTTCTATTCTTTCATCCTTGAGACTAGCTTTGTACATTGCACTAGGGCTGTTCTTTGGTTTATTTACACGTTGTTGAATTGTGAGACTTGTGCAATCAAGAGGAGCAAACCCTATTTAGCCATTGCAATAAGAAAAGAGGAAAAGGCACTGGTTACAAGAAAAAGCCACGGCTTGAAAAGGTATTAAAAACAAAAAGATCAAACCCGCAAATACCAGTACCAAATTTTTTCCTTCGGTTTCCTTAATAGCCAAGGACGAAGAGCTTTGTTCATGCGGTTTTGAGAAAAAAACAAACAAAAAGGGGTCACGAAATTGGGAAGAGTACAAGTCTAAATCATTTTATTTTCAGTTTTTAGTTTTCATAAGTAGGCATGGCACAAACAACAAGAATGTCACAACAATTGGTATATACGTTGTTCTGAATTCATAATCACTACTTATGAGGTTATTCAATAAGTTTTATGTGATCAAGGTTATCGACAAATCGATAACCGCCCATTTCTTCATCCAAGGAAACTAAGCATGGCTAAGCAATTAATTTGAGAGAGAATTAGGCGATCCATTTGTTTTGTTCGCAATCCAAGGTCAAGCCGCTGTTCCATTGGGAATTGGGGACTTGGCGTTAAAACGAACAACTACCCGGTGTGTTTGGGCATATTCAAGAGTTGAGGGTTCTACTAAGTGACAAGAGCTCATCCACGAACTCTAAATCACAGCAATAACCTAGGCTCACGGTAGTAGAGGATAATCATTTGCCTAAGGAAATGCATCTACTAGATCAACTAACGACAATAGTTTAACACAAACTAGCAATGCATACATAGAATTTGTAAACAACATAAATACTTAAAATACTGGGATTATCATGATCAAACTGCTTGCCTTGCTGGATTTGTTCTTGCTGCAGAGGGGAGTGCTCAGGTTCAATAAATTCTTTGGAACCTAACGCGAAAAGGCGATAAAAACCGATAAGAACGAAGAACACCAAAAGGAACTCAACAGCCAAGCACATCCAAATCCAATGAAATTTCTACAGCGACTAGAGGTTGATTTTAGACAATTTTAGAAACAAGAATCACTTCATTTGGACTTAGCATGAAAAAGTTATGCCATAAACAATTTTGCTCAGCCTGATAAATCCAGTTTAATTGCTATCTGTTACTGTTCATGGCGAAAATTTTCAGAATGATCTAAGGTCTGAAATTTTGATGGTAGGTAGATAATAGTATCCTAACAACAGCAAAACAGAGTTTGCACAATTTGGAGTTCTAATGAATTAGTTATGATTTTTCTAAGCTCTAAATCTAGCATATATCATTTTTCAGGAACATGAATAAAGACAAAGCCTAGTTCATCATAAAGCATGTCTATAGACAAATTTTACCAGGTTGAGTTCGCTCAGAAAGGATTGACAGAGAAAAGGTTATGTATTTTACAAATTTTCAATGAATTTCTAGACATCATTTTTCACTAAACAAGATCATGTAGTTAAAATCATTTCCTGCTACATAACAGTGCCTAAATTCATTCTCAGATTAAAGTTCATACTATAACAGAGCTACAACAACTGGAATCATTCAAAAAGGAATTAAAATGACAAAGTTATGCACTTTTGAAATTAGAAACATTAAAGGACTTAGGAAATTTTGAGCTCTCGGGAGGTCCAAACGAACTGAAGGAAAAGGAGAGGTCGTGGGCCGTTAGATCAAGATCGGCGGCTCACGGCCTCGGCACACAAGCACACAAGACCTCCTCCCGCCTCGGGAGGTGCGGACCGCCGAGATCGGATCCAACGGTCACGACGCAAAGGAGGTCCTCGGCCATCAGCATCGCATCAAGATCGCGCACGCAATTAGGGGAGGTCCTCGCGATTGAGCAGTGAGACCTCAGCGGCTCAGATCTCCCTTAGGAGGTCCCGAGCGGTTGAGATCTACTCGAGGAGGTCTGGGCGGCTAAGATCAGCGAGGAGGTCCTTAACGGTCAAGATCTCACGGGAGGTCCCGAGCGGTTAAGATCAGCGAGGAGGTCCGAGCGCTAAGGATTTTACAAAATGAGATCTAACGCTCGGATCTAAACCGGGAGGTCGTGAGCGGCTAGGATTGAGCCTAAGAGGTCTGGCGGGGTTTTCTTTGTAAAAGGCCGGGTGGCTTTTACAAAGATGACCCGAGGTGGTCTTTGCAAAAATGACCAGGAGGTCTTTTGCAAAGAGGACCTCGGTGGAGGTCCAGGATGGTTTTGGCAAAATGACCCAAAGATGAGGTCCTTTTGCGAGAGTGGTCCTAGCGGCTAGGATTTAGCCGGGTGGTCCTAGACGGTTAGGATCAACTCAAGAGGGGAGGTCCTGGCGCTAGTTTTTAGCAGAGAAGGATCCGACGACCAAGAGCTAATTCGAGGAGGTCTTCGACGGCCAAGATTAACTCTAGGAGGTCCTAAGATTTAGAGTTCTCACAGATAACGCTCTACGGCACAGATCTAATCTGGGGTGATCTTAGGCGGTGAGATCAAACTAGGGGAGGTCACGAGGAGGAGGTCTTTGCGGGCGTGCGAGAAGAGGTCCGACGGCTAAGATTAACCACGAGAGGTCTTTAACGGTCGATCTTCTCAAGGAGGTCGGCGGGAGGTGCAGGCGGGGTTTTACCGAACGACAACAGAGCCTAAACCGATAGCACTAAATGCTCATGATTGGTAATAACATAATCTAAAAGGACATTAATGGCTTCGGATTTTAATTCTAAGCCTAAGGCCCACACGGTGACATACGACACGATTTAAGACATGACCAATGCACCAATGATTAGCAATAAATGGGGCATTAATGCTGTCCTAAGAAAATGACAAAAACGGGAGTTTGTACCGGCAAAAATCCCGATCGTGTTTAACGGCTTGCCGCCGGCGACAGGGACCACGCCGGCGCCAACTAAATACTGGAATGGAACCGCAATATCATCACGGAGCTAAAGGTGGCAACCTCGTCGGCGGCGACGCTTGAGCAGCCGCGGCCGAGATAGGCTAGGAAGGCTTACTACGAAACTACACGAGCTCTAGAAAACAAGGCTAAGGGATGGGCACCTGAGGGCAGAGCGGGGACCAGGGAGGTCGGAGGAACTTGGAGAAAGTCGACGAAGTCCGGCGGTGATGTGTTTGCCGGCGATGGAGAAGAAGATGATCTCGACCCCGAAAAGCAGCTCCCCAAATTGTCAACCTCTGTGAAGGTTAAACACAACAAGTTAGGGAGGCTTGAGGAGACCAAGATGACAAAGTGACAGCCAATATAGCAATATTGAACCCCTGGAGCTCGAAGGTGGTCTTGGGGAGCTCCAAAACCGACAATGGTGGCAAAGAGAGGGTGTGTTCTTAGGTGTTTGAGTTTGGGAACCAGCTCAACTGAGGGAGCTCAAGCACCACAAGAACGGAGAAGAAAAAGGAGAATGGAGGTTTCAGGCTATTCATAGCCTGGAAGCTTGGCAATGGCATGGGCAAGTTCACTGTGAACAATGTCCATGCCCCTGCCAAAAAGCACGCATGGTAGGTAGGGGCAGAGCAGGGTGGAGGCTTTGGAGGTTAAAGCTGACTGGCAATAAATGCATGGCAGCAAAAAGAGCCGTTGACAAGAGGCAAAAGGTGACATCTCACTGCCCCCAACTGCTCTGGTCCTGACACCAGTGCAGGTGCATGAAAATCATGACGACCAGAATTCGAGGAGGTATAGAGGAAGAAGAACAGGTGAGGGGAGGTCTGGGCGATCTCGATTTGCATGGGGTGGTCTGGACGTCCCGCATCACCCGAGGAGGAGGAGGTCTTTGCGGTGAGGAGGTCCAGGGGAGGTCGTGACCGCAGGATGGAGATCCAGTGGCTGGACCACCCGAGGCGCCGAGATCGGAGGAGGTCTCGAGCGGTGGATGGAGATCCAACGACCCAAAGGAAGCGAGCCCAGGAGGTTGAGTGGACTGGGTCCAACCGTGTCGGTTGAGTTAGGCTCGGGCTCGAGCGAGTCCGACTCAAACCATATTCGATTTTTCTGGTTTTTGAGAAGGGCTGACATTTGGAGAATTGTTTGAGGTAGCAAGAGAACTCCAAAAATTATGAAATTTTTACAGGAGCTTGCTAGCTGAGGGATTGACCTTGAATAAAAGTTTCAGAGGTTTTGGTGCTGTGGATTTTCCTCCAAAAATTTACCAAGGTACTGGTCCAAGGTTTGACCAGATTTTGAATTGGGTTGACTTTCCTCCAACAGCATTCAAACAATTTCTAAAAATTGTGGAATTTTTCAGAGGAGTCACATACCAACCCAAGAATTTAGGAAAAATATTTCCAGGAGATTATCACAAGTTGGAACAAGAATGTTTTTGAAGGATCAAGATTTGGATCAAGACTTGTGACAATGCATTTCCATAACTTCTTGTACAATAATTGTTTAGTACATACAGGAAATACATGATGTAAGAAAAAGTTTTAATTTCTACTCATTTTCTTACATTTGAAACACAAGCCCAAAATTGGGATGTTACATTCTAGTCCTTACCTATCTTTCAGTGAGGTGATGGACCAACATCCAACTCGTGGTTGTCCACCTCTTGATCTCACATTCGACTCACTTTTGTCAAGTCTATTGGGTTGTCCAACCTCTTAGTCTCAACCCTCAACTCTCCACCAAAACCATTGGCGGTTAGTCAATACTCTATTCAGTGTTTGTAAACACATTGTGTGACAATGTCGAACATCTATTATTATTTATGTATCTTAAACTTGTCAAGGTGAATATGTCCTATAATGAATATGTGGGGGTGTGTGGGGGTAATAGGATTTATCTAAGTATCATGACTTTTGAAAATATTATTTCACTAAAGAAATAATTAGCATAAATAAGATAATAAAAGTAATAATATTAGTACATGAAATATAGGCTCAAAATAATCAAAGAATGCAACTTGCGTCCACATCCGCAATCCTTGACTGGATTTACCTCTCCTGTGTCTTGACCAATTCCTTTTGTAACTTAATCAATAGATTTCGGATCTAATGTGGAAGAAAATCAAATAAATAATTTCGGGCTCAACAAGAGGCAAGCTGGGAACAAAATGAATTAAATAAATTAAAAAAGAATTGAAAAGAAAGGTGGTGGGTGGTTGGGATTTATTTGGTGCTTGATTTGGCTAAAGAGTCAAACAAATAAATGTAAATATATATATATATATATATATATATATATATGAATAGTATTGGGTTGGGATGAATAGATTGAACGGGTTTGGATTGAATAGAAATGGGTCTAGTAAACAATGACGGGTTTGGGTGAACAGTGTCGAATTTGGGTTGAATAGTAATGGGTCTAGTGAATACTGCTAGGTCAATACTATTCATGCGTGTTGGGTTTGATGAATAGTAATGGGTTGGCTATTTACTGTTGGGCCTCGATGAACATTGTTGGGCTAGTCGGATTAGGCTTGGAATAGTGCTGGACTTATAGTGGAAATTGCATTGGGCCGCCCACTTGGCTCGCCAGGCCCGAAAGCAATCGAGCTGGCTTTGCCAGCCCGGTTCAGTGGCCCATCAAGGGCATGTAACCTAGTTTGTGCTTAAGCGAGCTAGAGCTCGCCCCCATGGTGGCCAAGCAGGAAATTGGCGACGATGGCAATTTTAGCGAGGGCGGTGGTCGACAGTAGTGCCAGGTGGTGCCCCGAAGCGTGGGCAACCCATTTGGGATTTTACACAGCTAGAGGAGGTCTGGTGAGTGGCGAGCGGTGGTGGAGACGCCCGACCAAAATAGGGGAATGGGACGGGGGCACTTCAGCGTGTTTCAGCCAAATTGGCCAGGGCTTGAGCATCAGTGGAGCGAGGGGAGTCCGGTGGTGGGGTTGGTGGAGCTTGTGGTTGCCCGAGGGGGCATGGCGGCATGAGTCGTGGGTGATGGAGCCATGGCACACAACAATGGCGAGCTAGGGTTGGTAGGGATGGGCTTGGAGCTAGGGGATGAGTTCGTGATGGGGAGGCAAAGCTGATGGTTGGGTCAACTTGACGAATGCGTGGATGGTGGCGGTGAATTGAAGAAGGGGGCTTTCCGATCGTTTCTCTAGTACAGTGACGATTAGTGGCGATGACCGGCTTTGGGGAAGAAGGAATGTGATGTTGGTATTGGTTTGAGGTCGTGGATGAAGATGGTGCGGTGGCTTGGGCTTTTATAGCCGGTGGAGGGTGGTGGCGCTAGTAGCAGAGCGAAAGCGGACCCAGCACATGGATGGAGGCTGTACAGCTGCATGGGATCGGCGTTAGAGGGGATGGTGCCGGCGCGCAAGGTAGCGGGGTGAGGTGGCAAAGTCTTGGTATGGTGCGAGGGCGGCGCGAGGACTGAGATGATGAGTACGAAGGTGGAGAAGAATTGAGGCGATGTGACACGGGCGTAGGGCGAGGCGACACGACGAAGAAGAAGAACAGGGGAGACACGCACGAGAGGATGACGCCTTCCGGCTGGAAAAGCGAAAAAGTGAAAGCAGCAAGCGGGAAATGGGTGAAACTTTCTGAATTAGGCAAGAAAACTGAATTTGAACCAAACTTCAAACAAGTTTTGAAAATTTTAAAATTTTTGGTCTTTTCAACCTACCCCTCTTAGAAAGAATCTCGTCCTTGAGATTCACTAAAAATGGGGAACAGGAATACAGAAGTTGCTATAGTTCAGATTCCCATTTGTCCTTTCTTTTATTCAGAGTGAACTCCGTTGATGTTTGTCAATATCTGATAAATCTATCAGTGTCTATATTTCCCTACCACAATTATGTTTCTGCAATACTCCTTCCCTTTCTTGTCGATACCTGTATATCATCCTTGTTATTCTTTTTCTTGACATTATCTACCAAATATATTTGTCTATTTCCCTTTTCATATTTTTCCACCAAAATCTCTTTTCAAGTCTTGGTGCATCTTTGTTTCTCCTTGATGTATTGAGGATTGTGATGAATGAGCTTCTGAGAAAATTAACTCTTTCAGCTCTTTCTTATTTGGAACACACAGATGGTCGTGAAATCGTATTATTCTTTGCTCATCTTTATTGAATTCCATTGAATTATTCTTTTGGTCATCCTTCTTATGTTGTTAAATTTCCTAATCTTCCTGTTGTGAGTGTTTAACTTGTTTTGTCAACTTTGGCTGCATTGCTAAAGCTAATACTGATCCTTGTTCAACCATCTCCAAGTTCAATTATTGCATTTCCATCTGTAGCTGAGATTGATATTTCTGTATTATGTTTAGACTGTGATATATTTTTCTATTGAGTATATCTGCTACAACATTTGCCATTCCCGGATGATACTGAATATCTCGCAATAGATAGTGTCTTCAAATCTTCAATGAATGTATAGTGTCTTCAAATCTTCAATGAATGTACTACTACTACTAATTCGAATGGCTGGATGTTTCTGTTGGTTATTTGGGTATCTAATGTTGTCTTCTTTAGTCCCTGCCTGACCGTGTTGGTTTTCTTGACACTTTTATGATGTCTCGAGAATCGTGTCTTTCCTTTATTTCTGCTAGTATCTTGGAACAAACTATTCTCCTGTCATGGTTGAATGTGAAGATAAATTTTCTTTTGAATCTCTCGTTGGACCAATAAAAACTATTAACTTGAAAAGTCTTTGTTGCTATCCCTAATCAAAGTTGTTCTTGTAATACTCCAAATTTAATTAAATGAGAAGAAATAAATTAGAGAGAAGGACCAATTAGCAAAGTGATTTAACAGAGGATTAGAGGGGGATTACTGTAAAAGGTAGACAACCTGGGCCGGGGCTTTTAGCCCACTTGATTTTGGCCCAAAGGTGGAAGAGGGGGCCGCCAGCTACAAACAAAAGGAGGAGGGGGAAACCCTAGCTTTGCTACAGTACTACTGTGCTACAGTACTGCACATGTTACTGTAGCACGTCCTCCCCCCTGCTACCGCCCCCTCCATGCTGCCTTTCCCTAGCCAAGCTCCTTCCCTGTTGTTGCCAAGGGATCAAGAAGAAGGAAGAAAGAAGAGGAAGAAGGAAGGGGGAGAAGAGAGAAGGGAGGGGAAGAGGGATCGTGTGGTATTCATCATGTTCTTCAGCGGTTCTACAAGGGTAAAGCCCGTTCCCCTTTGATTAGTCGTTTAATTGAGTAATTAGGCAATATCGATATTAGATCGGTAATCTGGCAGTGTATACTGTTCTTCTGATTTAGGGCTATTAATGAAAAAATAAGGTCTGGACGTCTCCTAGAGAATTGTAGGCGACGTCGACACCTTTCTGTAGAGTACAAGATCATGTCGTTTGGACAAGCTGTTCAAAAGTTATGAATTTCGTAGCGCTGTTGTCTCGTGAATCTGCTTCAATTCTTACAGTCTTTAGTAATCAGACATATGCGGGTAGCTAAAGGAATTTCTAGGAGGTCTCACTATAACTAAAGATGTAGATAATTGTCTTAGATTTTGAGAAAGCTAAAGAACATGAAATTTGGATAACTGTACTGAACGTTATGATGGTTTTAAGGTTGTTGTCCAGAAACCCTGACGTGAAATAGTTGCTCTGTTAATCTGTTTGGTAAGGGTATTAGATGGCTGAATCAGGAAGGCTCACCAAATAGGTTTAGGTGGGGAATTTGATAAGCTTTCCAGAAAGTCTTAGAACGTGTCATTTGGATCTCGGATCCAAAAGTTATGGATTTAGAATATGACTATCTGTTAAGGGAACAGACAACAGTTTAAGATTTTGGGAGTTGAGTTTGCGCTATTGAACGTAGTGTTTTCATAATTACTTCTAGTTTTGTTTTATCCAATATTATTGTCTTAGCGTGCTTTATAATTATATTCAGGTGGGGGACTGGTCCCAGGGGTAGCGCCCTCTTCGCGTCCTTCGTTCCCGCACGGTTGAGGCAAGTATTCTGGTTGTTGATATAATTATGAATGTTTGACAGTGAGTGCTTGTGTTTTATACATACTAGCTATGCATGAATAATAGTGTGATGTGTATGTATAAGATTTGCGAATGCTTGTGTTATGGTTAAAGGTTATTCATGTATGTTGATGATGCAATGCATGTTATTTAAAGTTGGAGATTTTGGTATATAATTGTGGATTCACATGTTATTGAAAGATAGAGCAATAGTACATGTGCATGTTCAGAACATACTTGAGACTTGGTCACGTGATGACCAAGTATTATAATTGAGGTCCCCGTCATGTAGAGGTGCCCTATAAGTAGAGGTCCCCATCATGAAGATGATGGGCTGTGGTTCCTATACTTGTGGAGTATAGGCTCTTGGTCCCTGTGCTAGAGGGCACAGGCAAGGGTATACATCGACGGTTGTATACCCCGCATTACCGGTAAAATACGAAAAGAGTAAAAGAGAAAATGGTGCATTGCACGTTCGCATTACATAAACATGTGAGTTACTTTAGTGTAATGTTTCTTATGGTATGTTGATGTTATAACTGTGAGCTTAATGTTTCCTTTTAGATACTTGCTGAGTCTTTGGGCTCATTCTTGCTTTGTTGTGCTTTTAGGTACCACCTGCAAGATCGGCATGCATGGGAGGGTGTAGGCTTGCTTTGGATGCACTCGCTACCACACATCTTTAAAGATGAATATCATTTAGATCGTATCTTAATAATAAGCACAAATTGCTTAAGAATTAATTATGGCTATGTTTGAATGCATTGGATTATTTGTAATACGGAGAATAGCAAATTTTGATTGTGCTTGTTTATGCTTTAGCTGAATCGATTATTCTTTTGAATGTTTTGATGAATTTGGATGTTGGAATATTGATTATGTTATATGCAACTGTTGGAACCTCCGGTATACTTAGTTATACAAAGGAGGTTCTGCCAAAAATTTAGATCTATGCCTTATGTTTAAATTGTTATTTTATTTATTTAGTAGCATTCCAGGCTCTAGTTAGGCTGGGGTGTTATAGTTCTTGTTCGAATAATGTTTTTACTTTTCTTGGTGTTGTCCTCATCTTTCCTTCATCAAAGATAGTTCATAAACTTTGTCCATTGTATCTCAAAAATTCTATTGAGGCGACTTGCATGGGTACTATTCCAGTATACTCAAGGTTAAGCTTTCAAATACTGCTTACCACTTCACTGATCTGATTGATGTCTTGGCATTGCCTTCAAGTACTTCTGAAATTTTTTACTTGATCACGCACACACATATATCTCACTATTAAATTCATGAAGAATGTGGATGTGCCTTTTTTGTTACTCCAAGAGTGTCATTACTGTTGCTTCCAGATTTCTTCAATAATCGTTGTTAGGTAAAGTCTTGATAAATAGTGAACAAGTATCCCTTGCTGTTTCATGTGTAGATATATTGAATTCCATTATCTTAAAGTGGGTGGTTCAACCAGCTTGACTTTTCTTGAAGAGTAGAATGTCTGAACGGATGTCGATCGCGCTTTTGTAGTTCTATTGGGGTTTTCACACTGAAATGTACATTCTGACTTTCTATTGAAGGTTTTTTTCATGAGTGGTGTACTGCTCCATTATCTTGGCGAAATTCTGCAAATCTTCCTTCTCTAGAATTTGGGGCTCACTAACCAAGGTGTTCCATTCCGGATGTTCCTCCCTAACTACCATTATAGTGTCATAGTTAAACTATCTTTGAGGTTTGATTATTGGGGTCCTTCTACTTCTCTTTTTAAATCTGACAGTGGCTATAGTAGTTCCGTTGGCTATCAAGTTGTCTTCATCTTCTTGTGCATGTCATAGTTTGTGTTTCACAAATATCTTGTAAAAATTTTAATCCTGCTTGCTAAACTTCTGTCGATATTGACCTAGTATAACACTGTTATCTTAATAATTTCTTCTATTATTTCTCGTACGTCTTTGATTTGTCTTGATTAGATTCTCCCTTGTTGTGGTAATATCTAAGAAAAAGAGGCTTCACATAATGTCTTCACAAAATATTCCTTTATAATATCTTTTTTTATTTGGATGCATCCGCTGAGTGATATTTTGCCAAGTAACTATCAATCTTGATAGTTGATACGTAGCACAAAGAATCCCTCCATATTCATTCATTGAGTGATGAGGACATCACTTCGACTGATATGAACACTCCTCTTGCTACTGCCATGAATGATGTTCAAGGTTCAATTACTCGGGCATGTGCTCGTCAACTAAATTATCAGGTAAATTCGTTTCTAGAGCTGAGTGTATCACTTAAGAACTCTATGATGCTGCCTAATGGAGATGATTTGCTTATGCTTAGGAATCTAGGACGGGATAGCAAGGAGTTGATGATATGCATCAAGGAAGAAGAAGGGAATAACAATGGCCAAAGGAGATGAAGAATTTGTGGCCTCCAACTCAAAGAGCTTCGGCCACCCTTTACTTGGTGATGTGTCACCTTTTTTTTAGCCTACAAAGCTTGTATCCGAGTCCTATGGGCTGTCTTGGCCCATATGTGGAACAGCCACCCCAGGCCCGTTACTGTTCATGTGAATAGTAACCATCCATGTGAACAGTACCTCACCTAGGTTTTCCACCTCCTGGTCGCCCTCCTCATATAGGAGCCGTCGCCCTTTAGTCCAATTGGGTTTTTCTTAGATTATTCTGCTACTTTGCAGTTTCGCCGTTTGTTCGGTTTGAGGAACCCCACTCTGTGAACTTCATTATTATTCATAATACAGATTGCATCTTCTACTCTCTTGCTTGTGTTCTCGATTCGCTTGCAGGAGATAGCCTTCTTGGCGAGGTCAACCGCGTTCGGCACGGTTGATAACCAACGAGCAGTGGTGTAGTGATTGCGAGGGGATCGATCTGTTCGGGTCGGAGCCTTTGGATCATCAACGTCGTGTTCTCCACAATCGACTTATCTCTACCTATCGAAAGATCTGACCAACACTCACATCATAGAGTGATGTCAATTCTTGATTTCAATATCCTCTAATCAATATCTATACTCAGTGATTCTGTGGTTTATGAGAATTCCAGAGGTTGAGTCTTCATAAGAGCTACAAATGTTGATGTAGTTTCACTTGATGTTGATATTGATCCTTCTGGTGACATTTCTGTAACAAACTGTTCCAAAAATTATACTTACGGCTTCAGTATCTTGACTTGTCTTTGCTAAAATTTAACCCAATTTTCTTAATGACATCTAGAATTTTCTTCATACTGAGTTGCCTTTCAGGATCACTTCCCTTCATTTGTAATGCCACAATACATCTATTGTATGTTGCAATCCACTTTCAATGGTGATCGGGAATCAGAAATCAGATCTGTAGCACCTTCCGTGTTTTGGAAATGAAAACTCGGTTGGCTTAAGAACAAGGGTAGAAAAGAAGGTGGAGATATTTAGAAAGAAGTGAGGTTGTTCTCCCTATTATTACCAATTGTAATACCCCGTTCAATCTTTAGAACTATAATTGAACTTCAAACCTTTTTATCAGGATTTAAAAAAGGATTTCAGAATTTCTCTTGAAGGGGGATTAAATCTTGGGCCAAGGGCCTATAGCCTTGGCCCATTAGGTGTAATACCCTGGCTATTTGGAAGCTAAAATGTTACCTAAAAGCCTAACCTACAACAATTCTGCAAAAGAATTTCAACAAAACTCATCAACTAATATAAAAAGATCAACATGTTTTTGAACCTAAACAAGTATTAACACTGTATCCAACAACAGTTCACAAATTCTGAATAATTAAGTCTACTACATCCATTAAGATAAACATGTCAAACGAATGAGTAGGGAACATAAGCAGTTATTTAAACAACCTTAGCAAGAAGAAAAGGAAATGTCATCCACATCTGAGTCTATTTAATACAGTCCATCACTTAATAAAAGAAGAACAAAATCTAATTCTTTTATTGGAGCTGGTGTAAGGTTAAGTGAATGAGTGGTGCGTGTCTACTCCCGCCCAAGAGGAACAACTTCATTGATCACCTAAAATAGATAAATAAAGCAAGAGTGAGTCCAGGACTCAGCAAGTACATGGAATAAGTTAACATACAACCAATATGGACAAGACAACCTCTTCACAATTTCTGAACATACCACGAACGAATATTTAGGAATGCATAAAATAAATGAATGTAATCAAAGGATGGACTGCACACATGCTTATACCGGTATAGCTAGTGACACACCCGTCGGTGTTCACTTAAGCCCGCACCTTAACAAAAGTGCGGGGATCCAAGTCCCGTATGAAGAACGTTTCATACGGGTGTCCACATCTGCCCATACTGGAATTGATGGGTCTTACGTGCCCATACTTGAATTGATGGGTCTTTCTATCCACTCCCGTGGACGGGACATGACAATGTCCAAATCTGTCCACATTGGAATGGTGGGACTTACAATCCACTCCCGTGGATAACACATGAATTATGGATGCATGAAATGAATACGAACAATGAAAAACATCATCTCTTAGCATAGATTCAACACATATGAAGGAACATAGACAATTCATTATCTCTTATATCACAAGATGTCACAACATATTCATGTAAGCATTCAACAGTCACAACCATTAAGATTAGAAAAGTACTTGTCTTTAGCGTTGCGATGCGTTGGGAGGCAACGATGATGCTGCTAACCTCAGCGACTCACCCCCTACACCAATAAGTTACTTCAATTAGAACCAAGGCATCAAGACACTACTCGCATCGCCCCTAACTCATACCCCAACCCCATAACTTAATTGTACACGTTGCATTCTAGCAGAAAACCTTATAGGACAGCAGCAGTAAAAGTAGCATAACTTTTGCTCTAAAACTCGAAAAGGGGTGTTTTCGGGTTTGTTTGAAAGGTAACAAAAGTATCTACAATAACCTAGTTGAGCAAAAGTCTTGAATCTGCCATTATCTTGTGCATATAATAACAGGAAATCTGACATTCTATTCTCATCAAGATTCTAGACAGTCAACTTACAACGTGCATAACTTTTGTTCCATAACTCCGATTAGAGCATTCTTTACCAATCTGAAAAGGTTATAAAATTCTATACAATAACCTAGTTGAGTGAAAACCCTGAATCGTCCATTATAATAAACATATTTTAGGAGACAACTTGAAAGGTAGACCTCGTCAGAATTCTGGACAGCAGAAACTAAAACGACTATAACTTTTGATCCGTACGTCAGAATCAGGTGTTCTTGGCGGCCACCGAAAGCTAAGAATATTATCTAAATATCTCTAGGAGATCACCACTTCTGATTCGGCCTCTAAGAAGCCGAAACAGCCCCCGCAACACACAGGACAGAATCAAAACTACTGCAGACAGACTTTGATCCAATCAAAACTAATCGGTTTCCCTTCTACGACTAATCGAATAACAACAATCAACGTTCGTTACCCTTGGAGCACCCAGGAAGATGAAGGTTGATCCACGAAGAGGTTCACCTCCTTCTTGGTCAGAATTCCCTTGGAGATCCAATCGATCCTTCGCGAGATGCCGGCAAAAGGGGAGATCGGCACCACAAGCAGCTCCAGGAGATGGGGGCGCAGCACCATGGCCTTGGGGCGGCAGCAAGGGAGGTGGAGGAGGGGCGGCACCTTGCTGGAGGTGCAAGATGGAGGGGGAGGGGAGAGGAAGGGGACGGCGGCCACTAGAGGGAGGAGGTGGGAGATGTGGGGGGTTAGGGTTTGCCCCGCCCCCCTTGTTGGCCGGCCACTAAATGGGCCCCACGGCTGCTCCCCCCTTGGGCTCAAG
Source organism: Ampelocalamus luodianensis (assembly GCA_036346255.1). NCBI lineage: Eukaryota > Viridiplantae > Streptophyta > Magnoliopsida > Poales > Poaceae > Ampelocalamus > Ampelocalamus luodianensis. Next base: position 71,514 of record JAYEVH010000536.1, on the reverse strand, counting down.
GCTGCCCCCCTTGGCCCACAAGGCCCCCTCTTGGGCTCTGCTGGCCAAATGCCCAGGCCCAAAACTGGAAGAACAGACGAAACGTCGAGAATTTTCTCTGTTAAATTTTGAATTCGAACATAATTCTTTCTAAACGAAAACGGGGTATTACATTAGGGGTAGCCAAAAAACCCTAGATGCTTCTATTGTACGGCTATGCTACAGTGCCGTCACTGCTACAGTACCACCACCTCCCTTGCTGCTGTCCAAGAAGGAGGGAGGGAAAAGAACCTTTCGGGTGTCGCCGACCAAGGAGAAAAGAAGAGGAAGAGAGAGAAGGAAGGGGAGAAGAGATCCTCATGGGGATTTCAGCGGGTTCCTTCATGTCCTCAAGGGTTATCCTCAACTCCCCATTGTTTTGATTAATTCTTTTCTATGCGATTGATGTCGAATAGCGTATTGTTGTTCCTATTGCAATGGATACATTAATGTGTAGTCACGTTGATCAGTAGTTTTTAAATAGTTCAATGCACAATTAGGATTTTGTGTCTCCTAAATAATTGTGGAAAATTTTGTTAGGTTTCAATAGGATCTGAGATCGCATTATTTGGAGTTGTAGTTTTTGAGTTATGAATTTTGCAATGCAGTTGTCTAGAACCTCTGTCAGGTTATAGCAGTCGTGGTATTAAATTGATTGAAAATAGATAACGGCCGAATCAGGGATGTTGCCCAAAACGACTTCTGTAGGTAACTCAATTAGCTTTCAGGATTGTCAGATAACACCATTTTTGGCTCTTTAGAATGAAAGTTATGTATGTTTCAATCTTACTGTCCAAAATATCAGTCAGTTTCTAACAATTGTTTTGATCTGTGTGCTAAAATTTGTTAAAGGCAAAATCTGAGAATCTAACCAACTAGATTAATGTGGGTAATTCCGTAAGCTTTTTAGAAAATACAAGAATACCATTTTTGAGTAAACAAAAGAAAAGATACAATTTTTGGAAGAGGACTGCCCTGTTTTGGAATAGAACGATGTTCATGGGAAACGATGTTCTGGGTTGCGCTAGGGAGCGTAGATAGTTATGTAATTTTTATATAATGTTGTATGCTCTGAAATGTCCCCTTAGTGTGGTTATTAATTGTTCAGGTAGGGGTGTGAATCCGGGGATAACATCCTCTTCCCGTCATCCTACTCCACACGGTTGAGGCAAGTACAATAGTGGGTAGAATATGTTCATTGGTATCCATGGAATGTTAATGCTTTGCGATTGTGAATTCTTACTCATAGCCTTATAGTTGGTGTTACATGCATATGTTGATTAGTATTCATGGAATGTTAATGCTTTGAGAATGTGAATTCTTATTCATAGACCTACAGTTGTTATATACATATGCTGATTAAGTGTAGTGGCTCATGTGCATCAATACACTATCCTTAAGTATTGGACTATGTGGTAGCCAAGTGTTGATATAGTTGAGGTCCCCATCATGTTTTAGATAGCATGAGGTCTTGAGGTCCCTGTGCTAGAAGGCACAAGCATGGGTATGCATCGACGGATGCATACTCCGCATTACCGGTATATCCCTACAATTTCAACTATCATTGCTATGCAATGCAAATACCACAAATGCGATACGGGTAGGCTACGCTAGCAACAATTTAAAATTTCTACCACGTAAACCAGGAAGCCAAGCAACATAGATGATCATAGATCATTACCACCAGACACGCTGATGAGGACATCCCTAATTTGGATACAACCGCGCCTACACACACAGCTGATCCACAACCAATATTACAAGGACCAATTACTCGAGCTCGTGCTCGCCAACTTAATCACCAGGTGTATTCGTTCATAGGGTTATATATTACTGAGAATAGATCGCTACCTAATGCAAGTGATTTAATTGTGCTTAGGAACATGGGAAAGGACCAAGGAGAGGTATGTGGAGTCATGGACAAGCATAGGAGCCATAATGGAGGACATCACGTCACTTTGGGTCCGAGCCAAGCAAGAGTTCGAGTTGGGCTCGTTCTGAATTCGAGTTCGGACTGCTGCGACAGCACTAAGTTCAAACGGCCGTAACTTCTTCATACGGACTCCGTTTGGGATGTTCTTGGACTTCATTGAAAGCTTATCAAGTCTACTTTCCAATGGATCCAACCTCAGCTTCAAATTCCAACCGAGCTGACCACAATAAACAAAACAATCCACGTCTGTTTTTTTTACCGAGTCAAAAAGGGTGCTGCGCCACCTCCTCTTGGGCCCATGGGCCTTGTAACCCTAGGGGCGTGCGTCCACTTTCCTGGCCGCCACCCCTGGTCGTCTTCCCATATAGGAGCCGATGTCCCCCTGGCTAGAACTCGGATTTCGTTGAATTTAGGTTTAGCCATTGTGCAAACTTCTGTTCTTCAGTTGTGTCGGACGACCACCTGTCAAGACAGCCTTCGGGATCCCACTTTTGTTTTCAATACCATCTATACTACAATTTTATTCGCAATATCAGATTGCATACATCTTATTCTTGCTAGTTCTTCGATTGCTCGCAGGAATTGAACCTCGTGTTCAGGTTGATCGCGCTTCCATCACGGTCAATAACGTCTCGGAGTTGGTTCAACGATTGCTAAGGCGCAAGCGCCGTCGACGGCCGTAGTCGGATCGCGAGTCACCTCCACCCAAAATCGATAGTTATCAATCTCATCGAAAGATCGGGCACCCGTCTCCATCACGCCGCAGCGCGCGAAGTAGAGTCGGGCGACCTAGTCCGACGATGAACGCGCCGATGTAGTGGTCGAGATGATCGCCCAACGCCCTCGTAGTCGATCGTCTCCTCCAAAGAGCCTCCACGGTTCCTTGTGAAGATCACGGATCGTCCTCGGCGCAACAAATGACCGCAGAGCGCCTCGGTATCCACGCTCTCGAGAAGGAACAACCGTACGCCGGTGTGCTAGCACCAAGTCGCACGGGAAGGCTCTCTCAAGAAGATGGCGGCTAGGGTTTCGGTGGAAACAACACACGTGTCTATCTTTCTTCTCCTGTACTAGCCTCAAGCATCTCCTTATATAGTGCCCCCGTGTCGGATTCTATCCGAACACGTTTTACGAATCGTATTCGTACTGGTTTGTTCCATCCCATTAAGTGTGTGACCCGTTAGATTTATGTAACACCCCATCTCAGCATTGAGCCTGGAATGCTACTAAAATTAAATTAGACTAAACTAAACTAAGACCAATTACAAATTTTCGGCAAAACCTCCTTTATATAGTCAACAATACCGAGGTTCCAACAATTAATCATGACAGTTATCAATATCTTCATAATCAAGGTTACACAAGCTTGCAAGATGATCGAATAAACAAAATCCAGACTTGCTATTCTCATTATCACAATTAACATAAATACTCAAAACCATCTATGAGTGATTCTCAAACAATTTACTTAATCTTGATGTGTAATTAAATGGCAAACGCCTTATGGTCGTGAAGTAGTGAGTGCATCCAACATCTACTCCCTCCCATGCATGTCGTTCCTGCCAGTTGTACCTAAAACATATCAAAGCAAGGGTGAGCCCAAAGACTCAGCAAGTATCAACAAGGCTATAAACAAGAACACAAGCATAGCAACAATGATCCACAATAACGTTACACTAATCATAGCTTTCATACTCATGGAATGCGATCAATGCAATGCACCTTTTGAACTTTATCTCTTTTCGCATTTTACCGGTAATGCGGGGTATACATCCGTCGATGTATACCCTTGCCTGTGCCCTCTGGCACAGGGACCAAGAGCCTATACACCACATGTATACGGACCTTTGCCCATCATCTCTATGATGGGGACCTCTTTATTCATTGCCCACATTCCACGAATATGGGGACCTCAAGCCCGTCATCTACATGACGGGGACCTCGAACATGCATAGTCACCACGTGACCAATCCTCCAATATGATTGCATGATGCACATGAACAAAACTTTAAACCATCATACATATGGATTCACAACAACGACGTGCATGAATAAACTTATTCATACTTCTAGCATTCCTCATCATTGACATTCTTAGCATTCTAGTATCCATGAATAGCACATATATTCATAATACTAGCAAACATGAACAATCATTCATGAATAATAATTAATCATATCTCAAATATTTACCATCCTTAATCATACATGTCACACTATCAACCTTGCATGGTTAGTACGCATCAAAGTACTAGCACCTTCTATCAAACATTCATACATATTCTCTCAATCAGTACTTGCATTCACCAGATAAAATTGGAACTCATCACAATAACATCAACTTTAACCATAACTAGCATTCATCAAGATAAATGGAAACTCATCACATTAACATTCATGCATGGCTATTACGAGCAAAACACAAACACTCTCAGCATACAAGCATAAATATGCTATAACCCGAATACTTGCCTCAACCGTGCGAGAACGGTGGACGCGAAGAGGGCGCTGCCCGTAGGATCACGCTCCCACCTGAACATAAAGATAACCCCAATCTAAGACCAACATACTGGATCAAAAGCATAAATAACAACACAAACGAACTCGCTAATCTCCCAAGCGTTTTCCAATCTTCCAATTTCTAGCGATCGCTTTGGTGATCACTGCGGACAGTCAACTTCTAAAATACATAACTTCCTGCTCAGGAGTCCAAATGAGGTGTTCTCAGACTTTCTGGAAAAGTAATTAAATTACCCAAATAAACTTAGTTGGGGAGCCCTTTTGATTATGCCATCTACAGCCCCTACCAAGCCAAACTACAGAACAACAATTTTCACGTCGGCTTCTCTGGACAGTACACTAAAACCATCATAACTTTTGCTAAGAAAGTCCAAATCTTGCGTTCTTTATCTCTCTGAAAAGGTATGGAAATTACCTACAATTTTCGTTATATTGAGATCCTCTGATTTCGTCTTTAACTAATAGATTAACTCAGTTTTCTACAGACTGTTAGGATGTTGACAGATTAACCAGACAGCGGCACTAAACAATTCATAACTTTCTAACCGTTAATCGGATTTTGGCGTTCTTGGTGGCCACTGAAAGCTAAGAACATTATCTACATAACTATAGGAGACCAAAACTCCTAATTCGGCCTCTAAATACACGAAACTGACCGCGCAATAATCTGGACAGAACGCGATCTATTAAACCGACGCAAATCAATCTACCAAACGACATCAACCGCAACTATTACGTATCAAACAACGAAGAACACGCGACGTTACCCTTGTAGAATCGCAGCAAGATGATGAACTCTCCCCACGAAGTTGATCTCCTCTCCTTTCTTCACTTGATCGGCAGCAGGGAGCACCGACGGCGAGGAAGGGAGGCACCAATGGAGGGGGGCACCACCATGGAGGAGAGGTGTGCTACAGTAACTGTGCTACAGTGTGGCGGCACTGTAGCTACAGTGCATCTAGGGTTTTCCCCCTTCCTTTTATTGGTGGCCGACCCCTCATGGGCCTCCCGGCCCAAGGCCCAAGGCCCAAGTTGCCGAAAAACTGCAGAAACCCCCCTTTTTTATGTCTAATTTCTCTTTTGAATGCTTTCTTTCGTAGAATAAATTGGAGTATTACATTAAAACCCCTCTTTCTCCTGTTCAATCGCTTTGCTAAAAGAAATATTCCCCCGATTTTAATTATTCTCTCCCGATTTAATTTTTGGGGTATTACAGTTTATGTGTAATCGGTTGTGACTCGGAAACCCTTTCCGACCACGAGTCGTAGCGGTCCCTAGCAGGACATAGCGATTCCCGAATACACACAAATTATATCGGACGAACCTTAATGCAATATGATCTACGACTAGGTCCTCATCACTTACGACCAGGTACTATCTTTATATGACCGATTCGCATTCGGTCACGACCAGATTCGTAACTCCTTACGACCGTGTTTCACCACTCTGTGATTTCGTTCGATCGCCTACGACTTGCTCGTATCACCATATGACTTGTCTGGATCTGATCGAACTAAGCGACTTACTCTAGTATTCTCCCTTTGCCTCACGATATCTGGTTTGAACTCCAGGTGAGATAATGTGTCATCCATGGACTGTTCAATATTTTCTCGATCAAGTTGTCGGATAACCTTATGTGGTCGAACACTTCGACTACTAGTGGCATGACCATGCACTTTCTTTATCCGATCACTTCGAGGGGCCCAGAGACATCTCTCCCGTTATGTTAGGAGGGCAAATCCCATATCCGACCAGTCACATCCCTCCGCATGTTTCATAGCATATCCTAAAGCTACCTTTATAACTACCCAGTTACGAGCAGCGTTTGGCAACCCCTAAGAGTGCTATTACACATGTAGGGAACCATGCTGATCTCAGGTCTAAGGATTATACATCATCATTGCTTGAGACCAACTAATGACACATAGAATCATAACAATCTTTATAGTATCTCAAGGTGGGTCAATCCAACCCCATGTTCTCTAACATGTGTTTACATTATTGATTCGATATCCCTATATCCATGACCGGTGAAACATGATCATCAATCAATACATGTACTGGTCGTAGAGTCACTGGTGTTCCGATCGGTGACATTCGACCAGGGATACTTTTAGAACGACATCATATAAGTCGAAGTGTTTCACCAACAAGTCACATACTCGTTGATCTTCAGAACTAATGATTCATTCAAGGAACAGAATAACATTTATTCAAGAACTCATAAACATAGACGTGATACAATCATCTCCATGTTTCACCAACAAGTCACATAGCAGTGACATGAGAAATTTGATAGTACTATGACCTCAATCAACTTTTGGGTAAACAAAGCTGATAAATGTGCCTACTATCGGTTCAGTGGGGTCGAAGGTGTCATTCTCTGTCTTTACGTGGATGACATAATGATTTTTGGGACCAACATGGATGCAATCAATAAAATAAAGTCTTTCCTTTCCTGGAATTTCGATATGAAAGACCTCGATGAAGCTGATGTTATCTTAAACATCAAGCTGATAAAGGGTGAGAATGGGATTATTCTATCACAATCCCATTTTGTGGATAGGGTCCTAACCAGATTTGGATTCATGGACTGTAAGTCAGTAGCCATACCCTATAATACAAATGTTAAACTACATAAAAACACCGGATATGAAAAAGACCAGCTTAAATATTCCCAAATAATGGGATCCTTAATGTATCTAACTTGTGCAACGAGATATGACATCTCTTATGATGTAAGCAGATTGAGTTGTTATACGTTCAATCTAGGAGATGATCATTGGATAACACTAGAGAGGGTACTTAGGTACTTAAAGGGGACCACAAACTTGGGAATACATTATTCTGGCCATCCGATAGTCTTAGAAGGATTAAGTGGTTCTAACTAGGTCAGATCAGTGACTCAGATGACATGAAGGCTACGAGTGGCTATGTTTTCACTCTAGTAGGTGACGCTATTTTGTGGAAGTCTTCTTAACAAACTATCCTTACACGGTCCACCATGGAGGCTGAGTTAGTAGCACTTGACTCAACGGCTGTAGAGGCAGAATGGATTAGAGAACTCCTTTCTAACTTACCAGTGTTGGAAAAGCCAATTCTAGTTATTTTAACCTACTGCGATAACCAAATCATTTTGGTTAAGACGAAGAGTAGGAAGAACAATATGAAGTCCTCAAAACATATAAAAAGATGACTTAAGTCGGTAAGGCATGCCAGAGAGACGTGTGTTATTTCTGTAGAATACATTTAGTCTGAAAGGAACTTGGCAAATTCTTTGACCAAAGGATTAGCGCGGAAGGCCATCTTTGCAGCGTCAAACGGAATGGGGCTCATACCCGTGTAAAGGCTCACATTGGTGGTAACCTATCCTAGTAGATCAAAGATCTCGTGAACTAGGCTCTAGGACAACAAACTTTTTGGGATTAGAGAACATAACTAAGGGTCCATTAGCTGAGTGTTCTTTCTATATGGGAGGTTGAGCAATAGCTCTTAATGAATTCAATACCTATATGGTATCGGGAATTGTCGTACAGGATTCCCTGAAGAATTCATCTACTTGAGTATGATCGTGAGGTCGTGATCAAAGGAAGATAAGGGTATACTTTCTTAAATACTCATGAGCTAGATACAGAGACATGATCGTAACATCCCAACCTGAGAGAGAAAAGGGCAAACCGCCCAGTACAGAATGTAATTTGGGCAAAAAAAATTCACACCAAGGTATTGGATCAAGGCGAAGTCCTCCTCTGTCTATGCAGAGTTGTAGTCCTTGTTGCTAAGCTTTGGTTCAAACCCGCAAGGTACCCATCGTTGAATAGCTATATATTAAACAAGACTTTGAGCATCTTTTATCAAATTGATAAACTGGTGGGGATTGTTGGATATTTTGAGGGTTGTTTAGTAATTTCTCATTTGATAAAATAAGAAATAGAAAAGGAAAATAAAATAGAGAGTGGAGCCCACCTATCAGTTTGAGAGAGGAAGAGATAGGGTTGGAGACTTCCCTCTCGGCAGCACGTTCGGCTTGAGGCTCTTGCGAGCGACGCAACGGCGCAGGAGGCGTGTGCTGGCTCGGGTTCTTTGGAGACGGCCATTTTCTACCACCGCACCGTGTGCTCCAGTTCTCCTCTTCAAAAGGTCACCCCCTTCTCTTCTTTTCAGCACCCCAAAATCCAGTGATTTTTTCCCTTTTGATAGTTCTTCTTCTTCTCCGTTTTGGTCTTTGGTTTTGGGGTCTTGGAGTTCCCATGCCTCTGTGGTATAACTAGCACCGTTGGTGGTGAGATCTGAACCTTCCTCTATGCGCATCCCACCAGTTCCCCACTTGTGGCCTCTCCTCTCTAGGTCTTCTATTCAGAAAATTGGTGCTTGCGCATCTTGGAGGCTTGATCTGGTTGGTTTTGACTTGACTTCGGTGTTGTAACACCCTAGCTATTCGGAAGCTAAGATGTTACCTAAAGGACAAATATACAACAACAATGCGGAATAATTTCAAACAATAAACAATTAATCTCGAATAAAGATCAACATCTAATGGAACAAATGTAGGAATTTAATCTGAATTCATCGACGACTCACATTCTCTAAATATCTAAGTATATTGAGTCAATTAAGATATTACCATCAATAATCTAGCCAAGGATCACATGCAGTTATTGGATCAATTATAAACATAAAGAAAGATAACATACTCCATTTATTACAATCCAATACTTAACGAATGATCGAAAAGAACAAGTTCATATGATTAATAGTGAACAAGGTGAAGTGAAAGAAAGAATGTGAAGTGAATGATGTGATCCACGTGACTAAGCTTACCCATGCATACCGTCTTCAATGGTTATCTTACATCTTCGTAACACAATGCACCACGTACAATGCACCACGTACAACCATCAGTAGCATCTTCGTAACACAATGCACCACGTACAACCATCAGTAGCATCCTTAAATAGAAAAGTTCACCTATACCTGGATGTACATGCATCATTCTACCAATTTTGGTTCCTTTTTTCCTAGGGGACCAAACCTTACGATTAGAGTTCCATGTCCATGCTGTGGGGAACTCACAGTAGGTAAGAGCCCTTGCCGATACGCTACGCTGATTTGCAACAAACCATTCAGTTAGTGTGGTCTTCGATGCGTCGGGGTCAGCAAGAACATTAGGCAGAGTGGAATCCTCTATAAAAGATACCCTAGACATATCGGGTAAATGCACAGCCAAGCGTTCGACAGAAGGTGTCCTAGCATGAATCTCAAAACCAAAAAGTCTCCAACTCGTCTCACAGCCGGAGAGATATCTAGACTTGATATATTCATCTATCTCATCAACACAAATAGGCTGCTCACTGGATGTGGCAGACTGTGAGTTGTTGCTGGTTCGTAATGCCATGTTTGCGCAATCATGTCCTTTCATGACATATTTGAACAGATATTTCACAAGATTTGTTTTATTGCACCACTCAACATTGAGGTGAGCTTGGTATTTCTTCAGCAACGGGAGGTTGTGTGGAACAACAAATCTGTTATCCAATCTGACACCGTGTTTTACGATAAACCTTCCATCGTCCCGACGACGATATATTGGAAAACCATCTGTATCGATTGTTGTCTCAGCCTGGAACTCTTTTGGATACCATTTTGAACACCTGCCTTTTTTCATACAAGGACATCTAGGGTTCTGGTCTCCACAAGGGCTGTGCATCATGAATTCTTCGACAAGAGCATAGCCTAGCGGATCAATAGCCACATCCGGTATCTCCGCTGAAATAAGGGTGTCAATAAAATCGGGCGTAGGTACATCCCCACGATCTTTGAGCCACTTAAGCACATGAATATGTGGTAGGCCTCTCTTCTGGAATTCCGTAGTATAAATCACTGGAAAAGTCGAGGGAAAAAAGAGGGTCCCAATAGTTAGAAGAAATATGTTGGTGGTGTGAAGGAAGGATGAGAGGTCTGAAATACCTGCACGAACAGGGCCGAAAGAAGAACCATCTTTAATGTCCATTAGGTATTCTTGGAGCTTCATATGATATACCCTAGTGACTATGTCAGATCTATCAGAGGGACACTGTCCTGCTCAGCACGAAGTGCCTCAGCTATTTCTGGCCATTTTGGATTGCATGTGAATGTGCTAAATAAGTCCGGAGCACCGTACGTCCTACACAGAGCCATGGAATCATGGTAATTTTGAACCATGTATCTTCTGCCTCTAGTGAAGCTAGCAGGCAAGATCATTTTTATCCCAACATCTCTACCAGTTTGAGCGCCTTTGGCAACCGCATCTGTTATACCTTGATATGTCTTAGATCTGAGTTTGTCTTGATTGAAAAAATGGAAGCTAAGACGATTTGACTCAACGCAGGAGTAAGCATTAACAATAATCTGATCGGAGAGTCTCCCAGAGCAAGTGAAAGGATTAAGCTCCCCTGTACGATAGTGCAGGTAATAGCAGTAGAACTGCAGCATGGAGACAAATTCTCAGATTCCTAGAGGGGAATCATCGACCTCTCTATATTTAATACTGAGATGGAATCCTTTATCACCATACGGAAAGAGAAGGGGGTATTGTAAAGACATCAAAGCTGGATGAAGCAGTGATATTTGTTTGCAAGGTCCTGCATTTGTTTGGACAACAATGTCAAACGTTGAGACATCAGTAGGGAAGTCACCAACAAGCAAAGCTGCCAACTCTGAGGAAGTTGGTAGGCCGTAACGACTGTCGTGTGATGAATCCGAACCAATGAGCTGGATGGATATGTTCGGTGCATCTGGAGAAAGCAGCCGATCTCGAGCCATTCTGAAGCTTTGAACCAAAGGATTGCAACAATCAAGCATAGCAATGAGAGCGCTGAGAATTGAAGGATCAGGCTGTTCACGATGGCCTTCGGCAGCGTCGAAAATGCTGATTCTATTATGCAACTCATTTTCGGTATCATAGATATAAAGCTGAGCGTATTGTGGCTTGTTTCCATCTGATGGCAAAAGTGATCCAATATGGTGATGAACCACACCGTTGATTTGGAAAATATAAGGGTCGTTACCAGTATTGATACCTCTATCAATATGTACTCCAAGAGAAGTAAACGCGAAGAGTGAATTGTATTGCCGGATCAAACGCATGAAATGATTAGATCTAGACCCTCCGTTGAAACGTATAAGTTCTTTTAAGGCGCAGGTCATGACCTAGATGCTGGTAGTGAGATTCTTCCACCACGACAGCACAAATTATAGGCAATGTGCCGCTGAGTGACCGAACTTCTAGTAGACAACCATTCCTGGTACCAGAAAATTGCGGAACAATACTGACATGCGTAGTCCGGTGCACCATAGTAAGAACGATGTGGATAAGTGGCTGCAAGCAGGAGCAACAAAAGGACCTAAACATTATAACTATGAAAGCACGCATGTTTTTTTTTGGCTCTGGTATCAAGTAGCTCTAGCATCGAAACCTAACCTTTAGGAGTCACCGTGTATTGAATCGGCAAGGATGATATAGGGCCAATGGTTGGGCCACGTGGTATAGCACCTGTGGATTTAATTAGGAAAGATAGGCAATTGAGAAACACAAGGAATCCAAAAAGAGGCTGTTTGAATAGGGAAGTCTGTGCGGAATGCATGCAAAACTGTGGTGGGAAGAGAAAGTGAAGGAGAAACCTTGAGCAGCTAATAATCGGCGCTTATTAGCCAAGAGCCTCTTCCTACGATTCTGGCGTGCAAGTTCAGGGTGAACAGATGGGTAGTAACGCCCTCCTACAACAGGAAAGCATGGAAGAGTGTATAGTAGATGTATTTTCAAAATTGTATAGACCAAATGAAATGCTGAGTCGGTGGTAGGAAGTATTAAATGGTAATACCATGGTTATGAATAGGGGGTTGGCTGGGCCGAGCTGGAGCTGGTGTTTGTCCTACAGAAGACAAACATTAAGGAAAGAGAATGAAGTAGATGTGTTGGCTACAGGGAAAGTGCGTGAACAAATAGTCTTTGGCGTGCCAACAATAGAGGAAAGCTAAGAACAAATAGAAATGTATAGTGACAAGAGCGAGAACATAGATTGAGCAGTGCACCATTTTTTTCGTAAAACAAAACGAGCAAACGTCGGCGCATTGCGTGGCGATAGGTTAGCACAGGGCATCAGTCGGAGGCTGGCATAGGCATATCCAAAATAGACATACCTAGATGTGATGTAGAACCTAACCAAGTAGACGGCTCAGGACCTGACGGTGCACTGGCTGAGCAAGAGAGAATCAGCAAAGCGCATAGATTAAACGGATGTAACCGGCAGGCAGAAGCAAGAGGACATTGAAAGTCGACGAAATTAAGGACGCATCGGATACAACCGAACGTGCACGTCGCGTCGACATCTGTGCATATATCACACCTAAGAGAAAACCATGAACAACGCATACCGGAGTGTATGTTGTATATGTAATGGCAGTGATCACCGTAACCATAATCAGTTGGAAGCACAAGCCAATAAGGGGATATGAAGAGAGTAAACCAAGTATGAATCAGAATATATGCATCAAAAACATTTTGGTATTTCTAATCTAGAGAAGCGATGAGCGAAAACCAAGCATGAATCAGAATGTATGCACGGCCGACATCTTTGTATCCCTATTCTGGAGCAGCGGTGAGCGGCCAAGCATACGCAAACGGGAAGTAAAATAGGCAGCTAATCCATGCAGGGCATGGATGGAGCAGACATCTTGGCTGAGATGACTGGAAATCAAATACAGACAGGGAAAAACAAGGTGAAAGCACGGGCTGTTATATGGGTCAGCAGCAACGAGGAACAACTACAGAGCAGCAGACTGGCTAAGGAAGCAAACAGACGAATCCAAAATAGGAAAAGGAAGCTTAAATAGGAAAAGGAAGCTTACGTGAACGACAGCGACAAACGAAAACCGAAGACAAAAAGGAAAGAAAACACGAGACTGTTCTTAAATGCATTCGACGGCATGACGTGCGAAGCACGCATGAACAGCTAAGCATACCGGAACGCATTTCGTACAGGAAAGGAAAGAAATCAAGCTGGAAGGAACATAGAACCACATGAAAACCCGCAAACGGGTAACAAACCTAGCGTGCAAGGTACATACATGACAAGTACATGGGCTGAAAGCACAGAACATGAAGTAAGCACATAAATATTTTGTATAACCTAACTTAAGAAAGCAGAACAAAGGAGAATGTACGACCTGCGTTGTTTCTTTTAAGGAAGGTCGAACGGAGAGGATGCATAAAACCGGAACGTGTATGACTTAACGTGGCTAAGCGCACGAAGAGGATACCAGGAGGCACAACCTGTAAAACGATGAAGCACGCATAAGGCAAAAAGGTGAACAAAGGAAATCAGTAGTACAGACTAATAAAAGCACTAAACAAGAACTCGTCAGAAATGAAGAAGATAGGTAAAGAAACACCTGTTCTTCTGGACTGCGACGGAGGTCTCGCACGGCACCTGAAGATCGCAGAAACCAGATAAACGCGAAAAAGACAATTAAGAGTAGAGGACAATCAGGCACAACAACTGTAGAACGCAGACCCAAAAAAACAAGCACATGCGTGTACCCGAGGAAGGCAGGTCCGACCAACGACTCGCGGCCTAACCACCGTTGAACCAAGGGAGCCTACACCTACATAACGATCAACAGGCGAAACCTAAGGCCAAAACGAAGAGGTAATAACATAAAGCTCAGTTCGCAAGAACCGAGAGCAACAGAGAACAAGAAAGGCTAGAAATGGGGCACAAACTCGCTGAACAAGACCCTCGAGCAAAAAAAAACCGGGCTGGAGAAAGCACCAAACAGACGAGTCGAAAAGGCAGGTCGATGAGGAAAGAAAAGCAGTCAAACAACCGCAACCATATAAGCGACCCAACGCAGCAGGCTGACGAACACGCTGTAAAAACAGTGGCATGGCCCATCGGTCAGCGTGAAACGCTGAGTTGGCGAAGGATCACAAAACTAGCGACAAAAGAGCGTACAGGCACTGGGCTAGCGCAGCGACGGCCGAGTCGCACGAGCGCTTATGGCGAGGCACAACATCAAGGATAGGACTGTGCATTAAACGGCTGGGCATGGCGTGGCGAGCAGAGCAACATCTCGTACCAGGTCGTGGCGGTGAAGCCGGCGCCTCACGAAGGACATGATGTTCGTGTGCTGGATGACAGGACGGCGCATTAAATACGGCTCCACATCTATGTAGTCGGGAGAGACGAGCGAACGAGGCGGCCGAACGCGGAACGGCGTGAACCTGCACGTGTTGGCGACCGGGAAATGGCAGCGAGTGCTACTCCCGGACGAGCAAGGGTCGACGCGTGGGCTCACGATGGCGCGTGGGGTTGAACGGGCAAGAAGCGGCTCGGAGCGCGGACGTCGCGGTGGGACATTAAACGGAGTCTGAAGTACTCGAGCGGCTGACAATCGGACAGCAACGCGCACGACCACGGAGGCTCTCACGCGCGATCGGACGGGCGACGATTTCCGGGCGACGTGGCCGTGGTGAGAGATCGGCAATTCCACCAGCTTTAATAAATAAATAGATTCATATTAGATACGCACCCGTACGATTTTTGGTTAGTTTTGTTGTTCTTATAAGCTATGAATCATGACTACACAATGAGTTGGATATATAGGACAAGGGGAGAGCAATTGCTACACGGTAGTGCCGTGCAATATTGGTCACTCCAACTTCGAAAATACTCCGTGCGAGATGGCGCCATAGTCAGTGCTAGCTGGTCTTTGTGACTGACATGACACAAAAATTCAAAAGGGTCACGGCTACCCGTGTCTCACAGCTCTGGCCACCGTCTTCTTTTGACTTGGATAGGGTAATAACGACTGTGACAGAACAAGTTCACAGGAGGAGAAAGCACCTTTCTACAGTCTACAGTGTATATATATATATATATATATATATATATATATATATATATATATATATATATATATATATATATTTCCTACTCGGGTGTAGTTACTCCTATTCAGTATCTCACAACGTAGGGAGTATCTTGCAACTAAGAGTATGTATGTGTAGTATACAGTATGTAAGACCACCTAGGTGGTATTGACACCTTTCAGGTGGTATGTACAATTTTTTAGATATACTCCTTTTTATGTGCGAATATGAAGGTATTTACAAAATATACTAAAAACTATAGACTCTCTTGCAATTTTTTTGTGTGATTCACAATGGAGTATCTTATAATTAGTATATGAGTATACCCAAAGTGATAAAGGAGTATGTCAAGTTCTTTTAGGTGGTATATCAAAAGTGGGAGTAACTACACCCTGGAGTAGAAAGTATTTTTCATGATAATATATATATATATATATATATATATATATTTGATAATAGAAGTAAAACTCTCGACATCTGCACCAATTATCTATGGATGCAAGCTGGAAAAACAATTAGGTGAATAGTTTTTAGGGTGCTGTGGCCACTATATAAACTTTTTTTTACTCATGGAGTAGTTACTATGTCGTATCTCACGACGTAAGGAGTATCTTGCACAATTAAAAGCAATATACGAGTGTATAAGACAATTTAGGTGGTATTTACACTTTTTTTAGAGTGGTATGTATAATTTTTGAAACACACTCTTTTTTATATGTAAATACGAAGGTATTTATAAAATACATTAAAAACTATGTAATTGGATGGTATTTTCACCAAGCATAGAGCGAGAAATCGTAAGTTCAACCTTTCCCAAAAAAAAGGGGGGGATTAAGAATGTTATAAGATCAAAAGAATCCTAGACAAAAATGCTCGGTATTTAAGTCTTGAGACTAATTTAGAAAAAAAAAAGTTAGTATTACTCCCTCCGTTTTTTTTACTTGACACAGTTGACTTTTCACGGTCTTCGATATGTGACTTTAACCATAATTTTTTATAACTTTTATATTAAGATGTACTAATAAAATTATAATATTATAAAAATATTTTCAACGACAATTCTAATGATATAATTTTCATATAGTCAATCTAAATAGTTTTAAACTTATTGGCGGTCAAACTTTAGAAAATTTGACCGTGAAAAGTCAACTGTGTTAAGTAAAAAAGAACGGAGGAGTAATATTTACTCATAAATGTTGTAAAGGGGGATAAAATATCATTAGATTCCGTCACGTGCAAACTTATAATTTGAAATAAGATTGCAAACCAGTGTGTCCTATTTTGAAAAAAGGGATTGAACAAATTTCTGTACACTTATAGAGTTATTTCTGAACATATTAGATTTATCCTTTTGTCAAGGTACTAGTTTTTTTTAAAGGAAAAGATCCCAGCTTTTATAAAGCATATAACAATTTTACAAAAGCTGAGCCAAGTATTTGCACTACAAGCCTAAACAGTAGAAGGACAAGCAAAAAGATTACAGATTTCCAGAGACAGGTCTGTGCAGACTACAAAAGTCCCTAGACCAATCTTCAATGGCCTTCATGAAGTTGTCCAGTTTAGTGCGGTCAGCTCCGGTGATGAGGGTTTGCCAACACTGCAAATAAGATAGAAATTTGTATATCATATCCATAGATTGCCGAAGGTAAACCCCCTCAAATGCTACCCTGTTTCTAACATTCCAGAGAGTCCAAACGGAAGCTGCAAAACTAAACAAAATGATGTTGTAATCAGTAGCCCCTCCTATCTAGCCAATTCAACTGGAATTGTCAAGGTACTAGTTGTGTCGTTGAAGTGTGAATAGCGGAAAGAGGCATAGTAAATAATTTTGTAAAAATCTGTGGAACAGTACACCGTCAGAATTCGTTTTAACGGGACAAGTCTGGAACGTTAGATTTTCCGAACGAAGTGTCCGATCTCCTCCATATGTGTAAGAGAATCCAAGGCTTCAAGGCACTGAAATGCCCAGGGCGAGGCGGGCGAGGCGGCGCGAAGACCTGACGGCGGCGGCGAGCTAGCTCGGCGGTGGAGCGCGCAGGCGAAGCGGTGGCCCGGGTGCTGGAATAGGCGGCAGCACGCACGGGGTCGCTGCAAGCCGTGCCAATGGACAGACCTGGCCCAGGCGCCCAGCAGCGGAGAACCGAGAGCGCGAGCAAAGTAGCGACTCGAGCGTGCGGCGCACGCGCTTTGGTCCGACTTCGGTGCTATTGCGTGCTCCATCTCCGCGGTCTAGATGCCACCTCTTCGTCTCCGCGGGCGATCTCCAACCCAGCTGCACATCCATGAAACTTGTTTTTGATCTATGTATGATTCATCTTATTTTTTAAAACTCCGAAACTTGAAGTTTAGCCTTTTGGAACTTGGTTTGAGCTCTTCCGAACTTTGAAGTTCTAGTTTTTGAACCCTGAAAGTCACCTTCGAGATTTTGATATTTCAGTTCTAAAACTCCGTGAAACTCGCCCTAATTATTGAAACTTTTGCAAAACTCGCATGAATTTTGAATAACTTGAGGCATCAATGCAACTTGTTAAAACTTGCTGAAACATGGCATTTCAAAACTTGAAATTAGCTGAAACTTACTAAAACATGGCCTTTTTGAAACTTGAAATTTGTTGAAACCTTGCTAAATGAACTTGAAAGTTTCAGAAATCTTGTAAAATTTGGAACTTGAAACTCGTTGGAACCTCTCGACACCTAGAAATTTGAAATCTAAAACTTGTTAAAACTCACGTAACATATAACCCATGAAATTGCTATACCATTGGGCTAGCAGCTTGTGGCGACCCGACCTGGGGTCTCCTGAGAGACCCTCTAGGAGCTCCCGAAAAGTCCATCAGAACCTCCCAGGAGGTCCAGCAGGATCACCTGAGAGGACCTTCAGGATCACCCGGAGGTCTGAAGACCTGACCCAAGGAGGTCTTGAGACCCAATACCTCCCCAAATGCCACGACCTGACTTGAGGGAGGTCCAGAGACCAAACCCTGGGAGGTCGTGGGACTTAGAAAAGTCCTAAATCTCCTGTGATCTGAACTAGTCTCAAGGATCAATGGCTAACTCACATAGTAAGTACAAGTGGTAACATACATCAACGCAAACTTTATTAACAACAAAAGAATTGATTACAAAATTGACTTACAAGCCAGCAAAAGCAACTTTACACAGTGGAGGCAAAATGGCAAGTCCACCTGATACACCACAGGCAATCGGCTGGAGGATGCAGCCTAGTCGTCCAAAACCTCTTGGTTCTCAGCATAAATCTCTTCACCTGCTTTTGTAACAAAACAAGAATGAGCACAACAACCGTGCTCGCAAGTCACACCCGTCAAATAACAGATTTATGCATGCAAGGATATCACAAAAGAGAACTTATATGGTTGATTTGCATAAAGCCATGCTGTTGGTGATATACCCTAGAGGCAATCATGGAGATGATTGTATCACGTCTATGTTTATGAGTTCTTGAATAAATGTTATTCTGTTCCTTAAATGAATCATTAGTTCTGAAGATCAACGAGTATGTGACTTGTTGGTGAAACTCTTCGACTTATATGATGTCGTTCTAGAAGTATCTTTTGTCGAATGTCACTGATCGGAACACCAGTAACCCCACGACCAGCGCATGTATTGATTGATGATCATGTTTCACCGATCATGGATATATGGATATCGAATCAACAATGTGAACACATGTTAGAGAACATGGGGTTGGATTGACCCACCCTGAGACACTATTGAGATTATTATGATTCTGTGTGTCATTAGTTGGTCTCAAGCAATGATGATGTATAATCCTTAGACCTGAGATCAGCATGGTTCCCTACATGTGTAATAGCACTCTTAGGGGTTGCCAAACGTTGCTCGTAACTGGGTAGTTATAAAGGTAGCTTTCGGGTATGCTATGAAACATGCAGAGAGATGTGACTGGTCGGATATGAGATTTGCCCCTCCTAGCATAACGGGAGAGATGTCTCTGGGCCCCTCGAAGTAGTCAGATAAATAAAGTGCATGGCCGTGCCACTAGTGGTCGAAGTGTTCGACCACGTAAGGTTATCCGACGACTCGATCGAGAAAATATTGAACAGTCCATAGATGACACATTATCTCACCTAGAGTTCAAACCAGATATCGTGAGGCAAAGGAAAAATACTAGAGTAAGTCGCTTAGTTCGATCAGATCCAAACAAGTCGTATGGTGATACGAGCAAGTCGTAGACTGATCGAATGAAATCACTGAGTGGTCGAAACCTGGTCGTAAGGAGTTACGAATCGTCGTGGTAAGAAAAGTAGCCGGTCGTATAAAGATAGGACCTGGTTGTAAGTGATGAGGACCTAGTCGTAGATCATATTGCATTAAGATTCGTCTGATATAATTTGTGTGTATTCGGGAATCGTTATGTCCTACTAGGGACCGCTACGACTCGTGGTCGGAAAGGATTTCTGAGTCACAACTGATTACACATAAACCTAACGGGTCACACACTTAATGGGATGGAACAAACCAGTACGAATACGATCCATAAAACGTGTTTGGATAGAATCCGACACGGAGCACTATATATAAGGATATGCTTGAGGCTAAAGGAAGGGGACGAGAGTTTTTCCACCGAAACCCTAGCCGCCATCTTCTTGAGAGAGCCTTCCCGTGCGACTTGGTGCTAGCACACCGGCGTACGGTTGTTCCTTCTCTAGACGTGTGGATACCATAGAGGCGCTACTGCGATCGTTGTTGCGCTGAGGATGATCCGCGATCTTCACAAAGAACTGCAGAGGTTGCTGGAGGAGACGATCGACTGCAAGGATGTTGGATGATCTTCTACGACCACTACATCGGCGCGTTCTTCGTCGGACTAAGCTGCTCCGACTTTACTTTCGTTGCACTGCGCGTCTGGTGGTAATGATCTGTGATCATCTATCTTGCTTGGCATCCTGGTTTACGTGGTAGAATTTTTGAATTGTTGCTAGTGTAGCCTACCTGTATCCCTTCAGTGGTATCATAGCCATCCTGCATAGTTTTTGATCTAGATCGGTCGCATATATTGGATATGTGGCAGTAGTAGATTGGATCTATTACTGGTTTGGTCTGATAGCCTAGATTGCTTCATATGGATGAAACAATCTAGGCACTGGTCGATAGGATCGATCGTTGTTCGGCGATAGTAGATGGGTTTTTCGAGGAGGCACATATTAAGAGCACCATATGATTCGCTCGACTTGTTTTTCGACTATCTTGCATGATACTCCTACTGGTCGGAGTTCCGCCATCGGAGTACGTCGCAGTGTGTGGTCGTATCAAGGCAGTGATTAGATTGGTTCGGAATAGGGTTAATATGATTAATTTGATGATTTCTAAGGCTCGGATATGTGAATAAGATTCATGTCTCGGGAAAATTTTTCGAGAGCGCTGCCCTCGACCAGCGAGGGGCGCTGGCCCTTCGAACCCCGCCCGCTAACCGGCTAGCGGGACCGCCGTGCTGGTTTTTCGTACCGTGCGTTATAGATAGTATGTGTTCATGTCGCCCGATAGAATTGAATTCTATGCATAACTTATTTTTGCAGGGTTTGATGTGAATAGTATAGCCCATTGTGTATGTGATGCATGAATGGATTTTCATGGCCTGCGTGTCATGCTGTGAGATAGCCATCGAGCTACATATTATTGTATAACGGCCTGCGTACCGACTTGTGATGCTTGAAATTATCCTATGCAATTATTTACTAGCTTTAAGGAGTAAGTGCTTAGTAGATAAATGCGGTCGGAGACTTCAAGCATGGTGGTCAGAGAATAGGGAGCATGCTGATGGAGATCAACATGTTAAGCATGCTGATGGAGATCAACATGTTAAGGGCCATACTATTTCACAGTTTAATTTGATTATCTGTGAATGTTTATGTTTATTCCTGTTATGCTATTTAATCATGTTTTATCATTAGATGTTTTTGACATGATAGAATAGTATCCCTCAAGAAAAATTAAGTTAAATTGATGCATTTCCAATTGTTGCACCTATCATGATTGTGATCGTTAATTGGCAAGTCTACCAAAGTAGGGTGCCATCAACTATCTTAATAAGATGGGGTGGGTGTCGGACACCCACATGCATAGTGTTGGTTTGACTTGACAAGGCTATCAAAATAGTTTTAGGCCTTGAGGCATGGTGTTGGTAGCCGGGGCATCAAGATGCCATCCAACAAACAAGAGTCATATGTGATATGATTGGCAAGAGGTTACCTACCGTAAATCACTAGGTTTCTAGCAGTGATGCCAAAGCTCACTAGAACTTAATGACTTACGGATCTTGGACTCACTATATGTTGTTTGAGGGAAACATGGTGTAATACCCTAAAATATATTCGAAAGGATGTAATCAGGAGAGAATGTAATACTCCGAAAGCGAGAGAAGCAATTAATCGGGATAGAATAATTTAATCGGTAGAGATTAATTTAATCGGTGGAAGGTTTCTTTAGAAAAGCATCAAAGCAAGAAAAGAGAGGGGGTTTTCCGCATTTAGTTGGCAACCTGGGCTTGGGCCTAGGCTCATGTGGGGCAGGCCGGCCATAGGGGGGAGGCGCCACCCCCTCCCCCAAACCCAAGCCGCCCCCCATCTTTCCTCCCCCTCCACCCCTTGGCCGCCACTTCCTCTTCCCCCTTACGCCTCCTCCCTATCCAGCACCTCCCCCTTGCATCCCTTGCTGTCCATCTCCAACCATGGGTGGTCTTCCCTCCATTGATGCCAGCCAAAGGAAGGAGGGACAAGAGGAAGAAGGGGAGAAGAAGAGGGATGGGATGATCATCATCTTCGGGGGGCAAGATCTTGAACTTCCTGGTTGCTACAAGGGTAACGAGTGCTGATCCTCATCATTTGATTAGTGGTAGATGTGTTTTGGTTCAATTTCGATTAGATCGTATTGCTGCGAGTAGAAAGTTAATTCTGTCCAGAATGTTGCGTGGTCTGTTTCGTGACTTTAAAGGCCGAATTAGGAGTTTTGGTCTCCTAGATTTATGTAGGTCTTGTTCGTATCTTTCAATGGCCGCCAAGAACGCCCAAATCCGATTAACGGTTAGAAAGTTATGAATTTTTTAGTATCGTTGTCCTGCTGATCTGTCAGTATTGGGACAGTCTGTATAAATCTGAATTAATCTATTAGTTAAAGACGAAATCAGAGGATCTCAATATAACAACAAATGTGGGTAATTTCTATACCTTTTCAGAGAGATAAAGAACGCAAGATTTGGACTTTCGTAGCAAAAGTTATGGTGGTTTTAGTGCACTGTCCAGAGAACCCGACGTGAATTCTGATGTTCTGTATATTGGCTTGGTAGGGGAAGTAAATGGAAGAATCAAAAGGGATCCCCAACTAGGTTTATTTAGGTAATTTAATTACCTTTTCAGAAAGTCTAAGATCATATTATTTTTATTCCTGAGCAGAAAGTTATGTATTTTAGAATTTGACTGTCTACAGTGTGCGCCAAATCGATCGCTTGAAATTGGAAGTTGGGAAACACTTGGGGGGTTTAGCAAGTTCATTTGTATTGTTCTTATGCTCTTGGTTCAGTATGTTGGTCTTAGATTGGGTTATCTTAAAATTCAGGTGGGAGCGTGGTCCCAGGGGCAGCACCCTCGTCGCGTCCACCGTTCTCGCACGGTTGAGGCAAGTATTCGGGCTATAATATATGTATGCTTGCATGATATGATTGTGGTGTATCTTGATCGTATAGCCATGCATGCCTGTTTATGAGATGAGTTATCGCTTATTTTGATGATCGCTAGTTATGGTTAAAGGTTCTTTCGCATGTTGTTATTGCTTAGTGCAATGAGAATATGTTGTATTCCCGCATATAAAAATGTTATCATGGTGCATATGCATGTTGAGAGCATACAGTGCCTTGGTCACGTGGTGACCAAGCACATCTGATTGAGTCCCCGTCATGTAGATGACGGGCTTGAGGTCCCCACATTCGTGGAATGTGGGCTAATGAACAAAGAGGTCTCCATCATTAAGATGATGGGCAAAGGTCCCTATACATGTGGTGTATAGGTTATTGGTCCTGTGCGGAGGGCACGTGCAAGGGTATACAGCGACGGTTGTATACCCCGCATTACCGGTAAAATGCGAAAAGAGATAAAGTTCAAAGGAGCATTGCATTGGTTGCATATCATGAGTTAAATGGCTATGTTTTGTGTGATGTTAATTGAGGATCATCGATGCTATATTTGTGTTCTTGTTTATGGCCTTGTTGATACCTGCTGAGTCTTTAGGCTCACCCTTGCTTTAATGTGTTTTAGGTACCAGATGCAGGAACGACATGCATGGGAGGGAATAGAAGTTGTTGCACTCACTACCTCACACTCTTAAGGCGTTTGCCACTTAGCACCAATTTAGAAATAAATAAACTGTTTGGTTATCACCATATATGGTTTTGGTTTGAGTATCTGATTATTTGTAATAATGAGGTTGCCAGTCTTGGTATGTTCATTTGATTATCATGCATGAATGAGTAGACTTGATTATGAGAAATATTGTTAAAGACCATGTTTTATTGTTGAACTCTTAGTATAGCTGTTTAAACAAAGAAGATTCTGCCAAAAATTGGTAGTTTGTGCTAGAATAGTATAATTCCAGTAGCATTCCAGGCTCTTTGAGAGTTGGGGTGTTACAGTTGGTATCAGAGCGGGCGGTAGGTCCGTGGTAAATAAATTGTTAAATTGACACACTGTGCACAGTAAGTTGGGGATAGGTCAAACATTGCATTTACGTTTCTGTTGTATTGCTTTGATCATTTCTGATGTGAAATGGGTATGAATACTTATGGGTTGCCTTTAAGATTGTTATATTTGATGATAGTAGATGATGAGAGGGTAAGCTTGTGGTGTTAGCCTTGGGCTGCCAGGATTGCACCACCATCTGGGTTTCTTTGGGAAGGTTATTGTCTTCCTTGAGTTGGAATGGTTATTCTTGGTCTGACCCGGTGGATGAATTCTCTTGGGTCAGTGGTTATTTCAGTTGATGAGTGTTCATCGGTTGTTGTTGGCTCCTTAAAGCAAACATTTGTTCTCCCGAATGACGAGTTGTTTTGCTATTTTTAAACATAGATGGTCTATAAGATTGATCTTTTACTTGGAACTTTGGTCAATGGAAGCTTTATTTTATTTGTCCTTACAACGTGAGAAAGCTTTGGCCCCCATGCACTCTTTTCGGGATTTGAGTTCGAAGTTGATACTTCTCTTTTATGAGAGGAAGCATCAAAGTTCTTTTGACTATGTCGTGTCTTGGTTAAGTCGTAGATTGTAATAAAACAAATTGTTAGTGTTTTGGTTGCAATTGGTCCATCTTTGTTTTACTAAATAATTGTTGACTTGCCGAGTGTGAGCTATCTTTGCAACTTGCGAACGTTCTTTTTTTTTAGAATCTTACCTTTCCTGTTGATGAAGGTGACCCGGGTGTCTGTTTGATATTTTGGATATGGGAATTATCTTTCACAAAGTTCATTGAATAAAGTTTTGATTCTACTTATTTCTTTTGGAGTAGATGGAGTGTTGAAATTTAGACCCTCTTCATAGAGAAAGAGAGTGTCAACTCTCTTTTGCAATGATTTGTTGTGTTAAGTGAGAGTTTGTAAGTATGCGAGATAATTGATAGCGGTTGTGATGTCAAGTTGGATTAGTGGCAAGGTGCATGATTAGTCTTAACTAGTGTCTTTGGGAGTGAAATTGATTAAGTTGATGTTGTCTTCTACCAGTTCTTGATGAACTGTATATGAGTAGTGACTCAGAGTATGTCCACACCTATGTGGAGTCAAAAGAGATATCAAGAAGTATGGAACATTGATGAATTAGTCTGGTCATTAAAAATCGTTAGGTTGCTAAACTTGTTGGGTTCTTTGGTTCCCATGGATTAATTTAATTGTGTGGAAAGGAAAATTAGAGGGAATACCAGATTTACGTATTCCTTAGTATGATTAACTATCAGAATTGTGTTTAATCGGTTGAAGGGATTGAATATGGGTGGATCTAGAATTTATGAGGGAAGTTCTATATAGTTCCTCTATATAGAATGACGCAATGAATTTGGTTGTAACGTTGCTGAGACTTTTGATCGATAGAAGATTTCGATTTTTGAAGTTTTAGTGTACTTTTTGCCGAAATCCAAATGTGAGGAGAAACAGTTGAATATGTGTTTGTTAATTTCCATATGATTTGGGAATAAAAGTAGGTAGCAACTAGATTTCATAATGAAGCCAGTTGATAACAACAATGGTTGTGGTATAACTGTTGTGTGTTGAAGTTTGATGATGAGCATCGCTAAGAGTTGAACTGATATGGGCTTATGCCCACATGATTGTGAAATAATCGGATGATAATGTGTCCTTGTTGAAAGGGTTTTGGTAAGAGCTTTTCAATTGTGTAGTAGACCCCTTCTAAACTTAAGAGGTTGATGTAGTGATGTTGTATGGTTTTGGTATACTCTCATTTTGAAGATGGGATGAAAAGGTAGAATGGAACAATTTGATGAAACTTTGGAGGCTTTCTAATGGAATAGTTGATGATAAATATTTGTGTTCAAAGTATATTACTCTTGATGTTAGTAAGATTATCTGCAAGAGATTGTGACTTGTGTGTGAGGTGATGATTCTTTTAGAAATAAAGTAATTTGATCGTCTTTCGTAACTTGGATTCGAGAAGTGTTTGAGTTTTGCAATAGTGATCATTTGGATCGCTTGAATTATGTGGTGATTGAGTTGCTTTGATCATAGTGACATGTTGAAGGAATTTATTGGTTCTTAAGTTGTTCCTATGATTTGGTCTTAAGAGCTTATCTTGTTTAAGCTGGCAAGGTGATGTAGTAATCACAGAAAATAACCTTCCTTGTTAAAGGAAGGAGTGAAGTATAAGCAATTGAGATTCAAGTCACGTTTCGCATCTTGCAGTTTATTTGATAGTACTTAAACCTTATGCAGTTGTTCCATAAGAGTTTATCAATCTTCAAAGGGCATTACATTCTTCTCATTTGTGGTTTGGAATACGCTTTCAGTAGAGCTTGAGCCCTTGACTGTTGACTTTCCCTTATGTTTTTCGAGTTCTTGGCTTAAGTGACAGTTTTCCTTGGTCTTGTGTTCACTGCGGGTGGCACATGTTTTCCAAGTTGATAAGAAAAAAAATTTGATTCCATACGCTCTTTCTTTTGAGGAAGAATCGACCTATTCGTTTCACCTGAATCTTCTGAGGTGTTTTGTAACATCCTCATTTTCAACTTGTGTTTCAAATGTAAGAAAATGAGTAGAAATTAAAACTTTTTCTTACTCCCTTCTGTTGTCGAACTTTTCTGAAATTCTTGCAAAGGAATTTTGGGAAATGCAAAATCAAAACCTTCAATTCTCTCAAGGCAAAGATCATCTTGTCAAATCTTGTGATAATGCTCTGGAAATATTTTTCCTGGGTTCTAGGGTGGCT
The DNA here is from genome assembly GCA_036346255.1 of Ampelocalamus luodianensis. Classification (NCBI taxonomy): domain Eukaryota; kingdom Viridiplantae; phylum Streptophyta; class Magnoliopsida; order Poales; family Poaceae; genus Ampelocalamus; species Ampelocalamus luodianensis. Next base: position 44,684 of record JAYEVH010000536.1, on the reverse strand, counting down.
TGGTGGCACCTCTGAATTATTTCCTAATTTTTGGAAATGATTTGAAACAGTTTAGAGGCAAGTCAAACCCTGGTCAAACCCCGGAGATAACGTTCTGGAATTTCTTGAGAAAATTCTAGTGCACCAAAGTCACTGGAAATTTTATGGGAGGTTAATCCTAAACTCAGGAAGCTCCAGTTAAAATTTCATCAAGTTTGGAGTTGATTTGATACCTTAATTAATTCCCCAAAGTCTCAGCTGCAATTCGAACTCCAGCCAGGTGCACTGTTCCTCGGGCTCAAGTAAGACTCGAGCCTGTTCTACTTCGTGGTCCGACTCAGCCCTCTCGTGCACGTTTGGCTCGAGCCGTTTTCTATCTCTGACTGGTGGTCCCGCCTACCTCCTGGTCTTCTTCCTCCTCCCATCGCGCTTTCAGTGTTCGTGCCGAGCAAAGTCGTGGAGAGCGTGGCCTTGTCACCTCGATGAAGCCTTTAAACGGCTCCCTCTGCCCCGCATTTATTGCACACCATGCGACCACCCCCGAAGTCCATTTTCCACCTGCTCCTGTCACTCTGAGCGACCGCACGCTGCTACGGACTTGAGCTCGCCCATGAGCATGCGCCCGTTGCTCCTTTTTCCCTCTCTGCTACTTAGCACCCCGCTCTCCTTCTTTGCCCTCCTTTCACTTTTCCGCAACCCCCGGTTGGCACCCTCTCTTCTTGCTTGAGCTCAATCGCCAAGATCACCCTTGGCCGCCATTACTGGAGCTTCGAAGCTCCTGGTGCAGCCGGTGCTCCAGTGGCTCTTTTCTTCAAACTTTTGATCCGGCTCCTTCCTCTGGTTCCCTGGAGTGTTGACACTAATCCTATTTCAATTTGTGTCTTCAGGCCTCTTCTGAATTCGAGATTCCCCCTTTTTGGCTGAAAATCGCCGCTTTCGTCCTCCTCTCCGGTAAGGTGGCTCCTCCCTTCAATTATGTGTTCCAGGTCTTTCTGGTGGACCTCCTGAAGTTATCACCACCATTGCTTGGTCCTCTATTGCTCAGGATTGCTTGCCCCGCGTTGTCTTCCTCGGCTCCGGTGGCGGTCGTCGTCATTGGAACTCCTCGACCTCCTTGGACCTCCTCCGCCCGGTGAGTTCACAATGACCTCCTGTAGCTTAAGCACTCGATAGCTTAGGTCTCGGCGAAGTCTTTCTCGGTCTTCACTTTTCCGTACTTGATCTCGCCTCGTTAAATTCACGGCGATATGAGTCGTGTCCGCGACATTTGTGCCCTCAAAATGTTCGCAATAGTATTGCGAACATTTTTGCCCGTTGGACCGCGCCGCGGTCGTGGTCGCCGGCGACGAGCCGTGACCAAAGCCGTGTCCCGTCCTGTCGCATTTTTGTCAAGTCATCGACCTCCTCGTGGTCATCGTGACCCTCCAGACCTCCCGTGTTAGATTCGCACCGTGGGATCTTGTCGGCAAAAACTCTAGCTCCCAAGACCTCATCGATCTAATCCTAGCCCTTAATGACCTCTTCATTGTTGATCTGGACCCTTAGATCTCCTAGTCTAAGTCCTTAGCCGCCAGGACCTCCCACCATTTGGAATCTTGGCCGTTAAAGACCTCCATAGGTAAAATCCCAACCGATAAGATCACCCTCCGCCTTGAGGTCCTCTGTGCAAAAAGGTCACCCCGGTCGTTTTTGTCAAAACCACCCTCTTGAACCACCTCTCGAGGTCCTCGTTGCAAAAGACCACCCCTGGCCTTTTGTAAAGAAAACCTTCAAAACCACCCCCAGGGTCCTCTTTGCAAAATACTACCCCTTGGTCTTTTTGTAAAGAGAACCTCAGGACCTCCTCGTGCTGGTCTTAACTGTGAGGACCTCCCCGCCTAGATCTGGACCGCTCAGGACCTCTCCCATGGAGATCTGAGCCATCCAGATCTCTCTCTGTTAAAGCGCTGTGTTGGAGGACCTCCCCGAGGGAAATCTCGACCGTTAGGACCTCCTCGGTGAGATCCTAGTCGTCAAGACCTCTCGCTGTTAAGCTCACCGTTTAGGTCCTCTCTCCGCTCAGATCTAGACCGTTAAGACCTCCCCTCGGGAGATCTTAACCGTCCAGACCTCCCCCTTAGCGAGATAGCCTCAGGACCTCCTCGTGGAGCTCGGGGCCGCCAGATCCAGATCTGACGGCCACGACCTCCCTAGTGCGCGAGGACCTCATCCGTGTGTGCTGTGCATCCGGTGGTCGGAGCCGTTGGATTCAATATCAACGGCTAAGACCTCTCCTAGGCGCGGCAAGGTCTTTGCGCCCAGGTGCTCGTGCGGGTTTTGGCATCTGAGATCGTGAGCCGTGCGATCTTTGATCAACGGCCCACGACCTCCCCAGTTTTTATTGGTTTTCCAGATTTAGTTCCGAGAGCTTTTATTTGCACATATTAATTGTTTTAAACTTCAAAATTACATATCTTTTTCTCTGTAGCTCAAAATTTAACAAACTAAAGTTCTATAAATGCATCCATAAAGTACTTTAGCTTAGTATAGGTTTTGCAAGAGTCTTTAATCTTGAAATTAATCATGTCTTAGATTTATAACTTAGAAAAATCATAACTAAATCATTTTAACTCCAAATGACCTGAAATTTTATATGGGTTACCACTATACCAGTAGGTAGCTACCATAAAATTTCAGCTTAAAAATCTTTCTAGAAAATATTTTTGCTACAGTGCTAATTATGGTAAAAATAGGTTTTTAGAGAATATCTTTTGCACCACAAATCCAAATTAGGTTTTTGCAGTTTCTATGTCTAGGTATATTCGTACTTTACCTTGTGTATAAATTTCGTCGCAATTGGATAAGTTTTGCTTGCTCTTTTGTTTAAGTGTTGCCCGCCTTATTGGTTGTTCTCGCTTCTTTTGCTTTTAGCTTAGGATTCGACATTTGCGGTAACCACGAGAACGACCCTCGCAACAAATTGAGCAACGACAAGCAAGCGATTTGATCATTTCCCATTTGATCCCATTACTTTTAAAGTCTAATATTTTGTTTAACTTCTATGTATGCATTGCTAATTTGTTGTTAAATTGATTAGCTAATCCTCTAGTTGCATAATCTGTAGGTAAATAAGTATCCTCTACTACCCGAGCCTAGGTTATTTGGCTTTGTGATTAGAGTTCGTTGGATGAGCTCTTGTCACTTAGTAGATTTTCGAATAAATATTGCTTAGCCATGCCTAGTATCGGTAGTATTGGCGATCATCGACTTAGTCGATGGTCTTGATCACACAAATACTTATATTATTCCATTATGTCCAACCCTTGTGTTTTACCATTTTGCAAATCAAAAGCGAAAACAAAAATTATATCTTGGCTTGGGCACAATGGTATGTTGGGTGATCTGTTGGGTGTGAATGGAATGGTGCCTAAGTCCCTAAGGACCGAGTTACTTGTGCCATTGATCCAAGCAATTGTTGCGTGCTAACCACACGAGGGGGATATGGAACCTCTCTTGACTAAGTACTTTGGGAGGTGTTAATTATGAGCTGGTTGGTGGGTGTGTTCTTGTGTGTGTGTGTTGTGGTGTTGGAGGGGAGCATTAGCAGGCCGGTTAGGCTGTCTAATGTGTCTTTCTCCCATGGGTTGCGGCTCTTAATTAGCATCGTCCATTGGAAAGCGTCTTGTTAGACTTAGCCATGCCTGCATACCAAAGGAAGTGTGCTAACCGTGGCTGGTGGAAATGCGGTCTATCGTGTGGGTACATTGGTACTCCCCTGCAGGGTTAAAACTATTCGAATAGCCTCGTCCTAGGTTATGGACACGCTTGGTTATTTCCCACAAGAACTAGACTACAACCTTTTAAAAACTTAAACTTGACCTGGGTGGTATGAAGGGGTACTTCATGCTATTGTTGTGGTGACTATGGGTTAGTCACTTCTAGGTTGGTGTTGTTCTCTATCTATTGTTATTATTGCCTCTCTTTATTTGAACAATAAAAGTTAATTGTAAACTTGCTTTGAATCTATTACCCTATTGCAAATGAAAACTTACTTTATGCTGAAAATAAGTCCAGAGCCTCATCCACTTAAATAAAGCTTGCATGTAGTTAATTATAGTTCTGTTATCTCACACGTCAGTCTTGCGAGTACAAAAACAAGTTTTGTACTCATCTGCTTTGCTTAATATTAATTGTTGCAGAGGAAGAAGGTGAGCCCCAAGGGCCTCACTTTTGTGAGCTGTGTTGCGGCGCTGTTTGGGACGATTAGCTTGGCGGTCCGGTTGGTTGCCTTGTGGGTAAAGGCACACCGATTGGCTTTTGTTTATCGCCATCTTATGGCCATTTTGCTTCCGCTGTGTATTTACTTATCTTTATGACTTTTGGCCGGTCGGCCTCTCTTTTGTAATAACTCTCTTTATATTATGTATGTCTTTAAGTTATTGTTGCTTTTGCTTCGGCTCTATGTGTATGAATGGAATTGATGCATGATTTTGTAACGGGGTGTGTATACTGCAATTCTGGGAAGTATACATATCTCGAGGCTTGGTTTATTTGATTTGTACTGTTAGGACCAAGTGGATGGTTAAACAGTACAAGCCGAATAAATCGGGGTCCTCACATGTTTATTAATTGTAGTTGTGAAACTTGGGTTTTAAGTAATTCGACGAGCATTGGAGGATGAGATAATTTTGTAATATAGTTCTTTGAGAGAAGTCTATCTCAATGGAAGATTGTCTTATGGGGTTAAACTGATTGCATTGTTACAGCTAGTAGAACCTATAGTGATTGTGATCCAAGATCTTTTGTTCACTTCGGGTGGAACATTAGAATTACCGAAAGTATAGAAATCTTGATCAATTTTATAGAGTATCGCAATTTGATAGTATTGCGAGGTTGTGAATGGTTATTCTTGATGATGTGGTTTAATGAGAGTGGGATTACAAAGTAAACGAATCGTCATGTCAATTAATGGGATAATAGAAAATGTTGAGTAATGTCAAGAGTGATTTGGTTTTAAATGAGTAACCTTCTGAGAGTTATAATATTTGTAAAGGTAAACGGGTCAAGAAAATATTTTTATGATGATGTTAATGAGTGAGTATGTGGGAATTGTGGATTTTCAGGGGTTTAATCAGAGGATTTTCCTATCTTTTATATGAGAAGATAGTTGCAAGAGTCTTGGAGGTTAAATGTGGACTTTGCATTGTTATGCTAGGACTTTGAATCGCCCAAAGATTATGTGTAGAGGAAATAGAATAAGGGTGGATTGCGAACAGTGAGATGATCGTTGATAACACTCTTCTGATGTAGTACATGAGAGTGTGTGATGTGAAATCTGAGATGTTTGTTCTCAAAAGGGTTGAGGTGATATGATCGTGTGAGAGAACTAATTTGGGGATATTTTCTGAGTGCCATCTGTCAAATGAATTCTGTCAGTAAAGAAAATTGGTTAGAGAATGTTTTGTGAAATCATCAGAGTCCCTCTTCAAAGGTGTAGACGAGGTGTTTCGATTTGGGCTTAGCATTGAGATCGCCAAGTTAAGAGTAACAAGTTAGTGTGTTGTGCTATGATTGGGATTCCATAGCTTGAAGGAAATTTTGGTCTTAAAAGAGAAACTGATAAATTGATGATTCTTCAAGAAGTGAATCGTTTTCCTGATTCTCGTTTGAGTTCTGTGTTGTTGACCATTGTTTATCGTAAGTTGAGCTCGGCATTTACGTTGGCGTGTGTGATTCCTTCCAATTCAGATGGAATAAAGGAATATTTGATTTGGGCTTTCGAGTGATTTCTCATTTGGATTTCGTGACGCTTATTCACAAACTGCCACTTGGAAAATGGAAATGGTTTATGTGATGAAATTCCTATTTCTGGATTTGACTCTTCAATACTGAGCTGGTAATGCATAGTTGCGATGTGAGTCTTTCATTTTCAGATGGATTTTGTTAGTACAAGAGTTTGCTCAAAGAGAGTTTTGTTGTGTGTTTCTGGTTAAAGGAGGTGATCCTTGCTTCAGTGAAGAGTTCATTTGAAAGGTGGAACGATGGTTCGTGTTCTGTGTGTATGTTGTGTGGTTCGGTAACTTTGTGAAGTTTAACCCAAGATACTTTGGCTTGTTCTCGCTAGTTAGCGTATCGCCAGGACTGTCTCGAGTCCGTGCGCGGAGTACGTAACGTCATGTATGTTTTGGTGTTGAGTGAGTACCAGGGAAGGTCAGAGAGAGTGTTGTGGTATAGACATGGGTATACGTTTGGGTGATATGTTCACGTCGGGTACATCTTGTTGGTTATTGGTTTTCAGTTGTGGTTGTTGTTGTTTTCGAGTAGATGACAAGTAGAATTCGGGGTCGAATTCTGTTTAAAGGGGGTAGAATGTAATACCCTAAAATATATTCGAAAGGATGTAATCAGGAGAGAATGTAATACTTCGAAAGCGAGAGAAGCAATTAATCGAGATAGAATAATTTAATCGGTAGAGATTAATTTAATCGGGGGGAAGGTTTCTTTAGAAAAGCTTCAAAGCAAGAAAAGAGAGGGGGTTTTCCGTATTTAGTTGGCAACCTGGGCTTGGGCCTAGGCCCATGTGGGGCTGGCCGGCCATAGGGGGGGAGGCGCAACCCCCTCCCCCAAACCCTAGCCGCCCCCCATCTTTCCTCCCCCTCCACCCCTTGGCCGCCACTTCCTCTTTCCCCTTGCGCCTCCTCCTGTCCAGCACTCCCCTTGCATCCCTTGCTGTCCATCTCCAACCATGGGTGGTCTTCCCTCCATTGATGCCAGCCAAAGGAAGGAGGGACAAGAGGAAGAAGGGGAGAAGAAGAGGGATGGGATGATCATCATCTTCGCGGGGCAAGATCTTGAACTTCATGGTTGCCGATCCTCATCGTTTGAGTAGTGGTAGATGTGTTTTGGTTCAATTTCGATTAGATCGTATTGCTGCGAGTAGAAAGTTAATTCTGTCCAGAATGTTGCATGGTCTGTTTCGTGATTTTAAGGGCCGAATTAGGAGTTTTGGTATCCTAGAGTTATGTAGGTCTTGTTCGTAGCTTTCAATGGCCGCCAAGAACGCCCAAATCCGATTAACGGTTAGAAAGTTATGAATTTTTTAGTATCGCTGTCCTGCTGATCTGTCAGTATTGGGATAGTCTGTAGAAATCTGAATTAATATATTAGTTAAAATGAAATCAGAGGATCTCAATATAACGAAAAATGTGGGTAATTTCTATACCTTTTCAGAGAGATAAAGAACACAAGATTCGGACTTTCGTAGCAAAATTTATGGTGGTTTTAGTGCACTGTCCAGAGAACCCGACGTGAATTCTGATGTTCTATAGATTGGCTTGGTAGGGGAGGTAAATGGAAGAATCAAAAGGGATCCCCAACTAGGTTTATTTAGGTAATTTAATTACCTTTTCAGAAAGTCTAAGATCATATTATTTGTATTCCTGAGCAGAAAGTTATGTATTTTAGAAGTTGAGTGTCTACAGTGTGCGCCAAATCGATCGCTTGAAATTGGAAGTTGGGAAACACTTGGGGGGTTTAGCAAGTTCATTTGTATTGTTCTTATGCTCTTGGTTCAGTATGTTGGTCTTAGATTGGGTTATCTTAAAATTCAGCTGGGAGCGTGGTCCTGTGGGCAGCACCTCGTCGCGCTGCCCACCGCTTCGCACGGTTGAGGCAAGTATTCGGGCTATAATATATGTATGCTTGCATGATATGATTGTGGTGTATCTTGATCGTATAGCCATGCATGCCTGTTTATGAGATGAGTTACTGTTTATTTTGATGACTGCTAGTTATGGTTAAAGGTTCTTCCGCATGTTATTATTGCTTCCGTGCCAATGAGAATATGTTGTATTCCTGCATATAAAAATGTTATCATGGTGCATATGCATGTTGAGAGCATACAGGTGCCTTGGTCACGTGGTGACCAAGCACATACAGTTGAGGTCTCCGTCATGTAGATGACGGGCTTGAGGTCCCCACATTCGTGGAATGTGGGCTAATGAACAAAGAGGTCCCCATCATTAAGATGATGGCAAATGTCCCTATACATGTGTTGGACCGAAAAGGCGACTAGAGGGGGGTGAATAGGAGCACGAACTCTTTTTCTCCCAAATTCAATTTAATACGAATCTCACTCCAATAGCTATGAAAGCTATGATGATCAATCAATCATGCACAGCTGAAGACTTGTATTGAATCAACTCAAAACCCCGAAGTAAAATCAACACAAAACCAAAACACGAAGACTCGGGCGGTCTGACCTCTCACGGGGGCGGTCAGACCGGTCGGTCTAGCGGTCAGACCGATCCAAGCGGTCAGACCGATTCCTCGGGCGGTCAGACCGCTCGTTCGATGAACAGAGAAATCAGCCCGACAAACCGAAACGCAAATTGATCAAACTTTTGATTCGTGCGTCCAAACTTCGTGAAATTTGACACACACCTACCTAAGTATGTCAGGAACCTATTCCAAGCAACGATCGTGATAATTCTTGCCAAGATTCTTACCTTTTACAGTTTGAGCGAAGTTAGGTAAAAAACCGAGTCAAAACGAAAATATGATCTTGAGACTTGCTCGTGGGTGATTGATGATATTGATGATCCTAGATGTATTCCCACACGTCACAGCAAGCTAGATCACGTCCAGAAACTAAGCAAAAACTCGCGGATCAAAGAAAGACTCAAATCATCAAAAAGAGAGAAAGAAAGCAATTGACCTCATCTTGAAGAAACTTTCTTTGGATTGATTTGATATAGTATTGGTTTACAGCCACTCCATCAATGGATGACAAAGACTCAATACATGAGCACGAAATCCAATCCAACTCTCTAGAACCCTAACCTCCTCTAATCCTCTCCCTAAGCAAATTAGGGTTTCAAAAACAATGAAAGGGTCGAAGGGGGTGCAGCCACCTCCCTCCTCTATTTATAGTGGAGGCTTAGGGTTTCTAATAGAGTCTCCCTAATGGGCTCCCGTTAAGGCCCAAAACAAACGGGTGACACACGCACGCCTTTTAAAACGCCGTGTCCATATTGTGCGAAGCACTCGCTTGCTCCGCCACGTGTAGGTTGATCCAACGGCTCTTATCATGTCGGCAAGTCTCTCCCATCCGGCTCCCACCGAAACCACCATGGCACTTGCACCACCCCGCGCTGATTCAACCGGGCGCACCGAACGTCCGCTCGGTCACCTTTGTCCATCTTACACCATACTTGAGTCCAATGACTTCACCCGCATCGCCGATCGCTTTGAACCTCGCCTCTCAAGCCTAGTCCCGATCATCCTCGCCGTTGACCGCCGCTGACCACGAAGCAACCCGCACAACAATAGACAAGAAAATCGAAATCGGAACAAGTTCTTCACAACTTGACCCACGTTAGTCAAAACATGCATCATGCAACACATATGACATGAAACCCATGAACTTGACCTAATCAGCAACCATCGCCACCACATGGGTCGACGACGGTCATAGTGAAAACCGGTCGATCACCACCACGGCCCGACCGCCAATCAAGCCGGCCCGACCGCCACCAAGGACTTAGCCAAAATTTCAACACCAAATCCACAACCTCTCGGAAATTTAAAACGAATAGAACTTTTGACCGGAGGCTCCAAAATTATGGGACCAAGTGCGAGAGAATCTCCTCACTTGCCTACACCCTCTATTTTTGGCCCACCAAACTCCAATGCCACTCAACTTGCCGGTCCGATCGCTCATCGACTCCGGCCGATCCGCTACCAAGCGGTCGGACCGCCGACCGCCGGTCGACCGCCAAAGACAAAACACCGAGAGCATGGCGGTCCGACCGCCACCAAGGCCGGCCGACCGCTTGAGACCTGACAGAATCTGAACTTTGCCGAAAACTCGTGTTTCTACAAACCTTCAACGTCATTGCCAATTGTCACATCATCCTAAGAACATGAGCATATCCCCATGATATCCACAACATGTGGTGTATAGGCTATTGGTCCCTGTGCCAGAGGGCACAGGCAAGGGTATACAGCGACGGTTGTATACCCCGCATTACCGGTAAAATGCGAAAAGAGATAAAGTTCAAAGGAGCATTGCATTGGTTGCATATCATGAGTTAAATGGCTATGTTTAGTGTGATGTTAATTGAGGATCATCGATGTTATGTTTGTGTTCTTGTTTATGGCCTTGTTGATACTTGCTGAGTCTTTAGGCTCACCCTTGCTTTAATGTGTTTTAGGTACCAGATGCAGGAACGACATGCATGGGAGGGAATAGAAGTTGTTGCACTCACTACCTCACACTCTTAAGGCGTTTGCCACTTAGCACCAATTTAGAAATAAATAAACTGTTTGGTTATCACCATATATGGTTTTGGTTTGAGTATCTGATTATTTGTAATAATGAGGTTGCCAGTCTTGGTATGTTCATTTGATTATCATGCATGAATGAGTAGAGACTTGATTATGAGAAATATTGTTAAAGGTCATGTTTTATTGTTGAACTCTTAGTATAGCTATTTAAACAAAGAAGATTCTGCCAAAAATTGGTAGTTTGTGCTAGAATAGTATAATTCCAGTAGCATTCCAGGCTCTTTGAGAGTTGGGGTGTTACACATGGTTTATAGTGAGAGTATCTTTTGTTATCTATTGTTAAGTTAAGTTCGACCACTGGTCGTATGGTGATACGACCAGGTCCAGACATGTCGTATGGTGATACGAGCAGGTCGTAGACTGGTCGAACATAACCACTAACATAAGTGATTAATAGAAGATCTTTCATGAACATAATGTTGAATCTTTGCATATATTTTCTGTTGTAGATCATGACACCTACTACTTCTTCTGCACCTACCTTTAATTTGTGATCTATTCTTGAAAAGGAAAGGTTGAATGGTTCAAATTTTATTGACTGGTTTCGTAATCTGAGAATTGTTCTCAAACAAGAAAAGAAGGAATATGTTCTAGAGAATCCCTATCCTGAGGAACCGAAAAAGCCGATGCTACTCGAATCGAAAAGAATGCTTATGAGAAGCATTGCAATGACGCAGTCGATGTACACTGCCTAATGCTTGCAACCATGAACTCTGAGCTTCAGAAGCAATATGAGATCACAGATGCTTACAATATGATTGTGAGTCTGAAGGGTATGTTTCAGGATCAAGCAAGGGCGGAGAGGTTCAACACCTGTAAGGCGTTGTTTTCTTGTAGGCTGTCAGAAGGTAACCCGGTCAGTCCTCATGTGATCAAGATGATTGGTCTCATTGAGAGCTTGGAAAAGCTTAGTTTTCCCCTTAGTCAAGAGTTGGCTACTGATGTGATTCTCTAATTGCTCCCTGCGAGCTTTGAGCCTGTCATACTGAATTTTCATATGAATGGCATGGAGAAATCAATGACCAAGTTACATGGTATGCTTAAGGGTGCTGAGGAGAGCATCAAGAAAAGTTCCAATCATGTGATGATGGTTCAAAAGATTACAGCCTTCAAAAAGAAGGGTAAGTCGGGAAAGGGAAAAAGGAAAGGAAAGACTAAAGATGAGATCGATAGTCTTAAGGCTAAGCTTAAGAAGCTTAAACTGGGTCCTAAGCCTGACACAGAATGTTACCATTGTCATGAGACTGGGCATTGGAAGAAAAATTGCAAGAAGTACTTGGCAGAAAAGAACAAAGGAAGTATGACTTCCAGTTCAGGTATAAATGTTATACAAATTAATCTTGCCACTTCTCCGACTAGTTCTTGGGTATTTGATACCGGATCAGTTGCTCATATTTGCAATTCAATGCAGGGACTAATAAGGAGTAGAAGTTTGACAAGAGGAGATGTTGATCTTCGCGTAGGCATGGAGCAAGAGTTGCTGCATTAGCTGTTGGCACTTTACCATTAGCTTTATCTTCAGGATTAGTTATGGAACTAAATAATTGTTATTATGTTCCACCTTTTTGCAAAAATATTATTTCGCTTCATGTTTAGGAGCGAAGGTTATGAATTCGAATAAAGAACAATTGTTGTTCAATCTATTTTGAAGATATGCTTTATGGCCATGCTCCATTGGTGAATGGATTGTATGTTTTGAATCTTGAGGATATGCCTATTTATAACATTAATGCTAAGAGACTTCGACCCAATGAAATGAATCCCACTTTTATCTGGTATTGTCGGTTGGTCATATAAATCAGAAGCGCATGATGAAGCTCCATAAAGATGATCTTCTAACCTCATTTGATTTTGAATCATTTGAAACATGTGAATCTTGTTTACTTGGCAAGATGACCAGAGGTGAAAGGACGAGTGACTTGTTAGACCTTGTACATTCGGATGTATGTGGACCTATGAGCACTTCGGCCAGAGGTGGTTTTCAGTACTTCATAACTTTTACTGATGATTTCAGCAGATATGGCTATGTCTACTTGATGAGACATAAGTCGGAATCCTTTGAAATGTTCAAGGAATTTCAGAATGAGGTACAAAATCAACTTGGCAAGACAATCAAATGTCTACGATCAGATCGTGGAGGTGAATATTTGAGCCATGAGTTTGGTGATCATCTAAAGAAGTATGGAATTGTTCCACAACTCACTCCGCCGGGAACACCTCAATAGAATGGGGTGTCTGAACGACGAAACCGAACATTGTTGGACATGGTTCGGTCAATGATGAGCCAATCTGATCTTCCATTGCAGTTCTGGGGATATGCTCTAGAAACAGCGGCTTTCACATTAAATAGGGTTCCATCAAAAACAGTAGAGAAGACATCATATGAGATATGGACCGGGAAGTGTCTCGGCTTGTCTTTTCTCAAGGTATGGGGTTGTGAGGCATATGTCAAACGTTTGACGTATGATAAACTCACACCCAAGTCCGATAAGTGCTTCTTTGTGGGGTATCCTAAGGAAACTAAAGGATATTATTTTATAAGTGGGATGAAAACAAAGTGTTTGTTGCCCGCAATGGTGTCTTCTTGGAGAAAGAGTTTCTTTTCAAAGGAGTCAGTGAGAGTAAGGTGCAACTCGAAGAAATTCGGGAAACATCTGAAAATGTTTCAACTCCTACTGAGCCTCTACAGGATGAACAAAATGTTGTTGAACCTGTAGATGAAGCACCAGCCCCACGTAGATCTAAAAGGCCACGTCAATTGCCTGTAAGGTATGGGCATGGCGTTTTATTATTGAATAATGATGAGTCTAATACTTATTCGAAGTGATGGTAGACCCAGACTTTGAGTCATGGCTTGAGGCCATGAGAACCGAAATGAAGTCCATGCATGATAATCAAGTTTGGAACTTGGTTGATGCACCAGATGGTGTTAAAACCATTGAATGCAAGTGGATTTTTAAGAAAAAAGATAGATATGGATGGAAAGGTTCACATTCATAAGGCACGACTGGTTGCGAAGGGTTTCAAACAAATTCAAGGTGTTGATTATGATTAAACCTTCTCTCATGTCGCTATGCTTAAGTCTATCCGGGTCATTCTAGCTATTGCTGTATATTTCGATTATGAGATATGATAGATGGATGTCAAAACGGCTTTCCTAAATGGAAACCTAAGTGAGGATGTGTACATGACACAGCTTGAGGTATGCAAGCTTAAGAAGTCCATCTATGGATTAAAGCAAGCATCTCGGAGTTGGAACATTCGTTTTGATGAAGTGGTCAAAGGGTTTGACTTCATCAAAAACGAAGAAGAACCTTGTGTTTACAAGAAAGTTAGTGGGAGCACGCTTGTGTTTCTGATCTTGTATGTGGATGACAAACTACTGGTCGGAAATGATATTCCAATGCTTGAATCTGTTAAAACTTGATTAAGAAATAGTTTCTCAATGAAAGATTTAGGAGATGCAGCATATATTCTTGGTATAAGGATCTATAGAGATAGATCTAAGAGGCTAATTGGATTAAGCCAAGACATGTACATTGACAAGGTGTTGAAACGGTTCAACTTGCAAGATTCCAAAAGGGATTTCTTGCCCATATCACATGGTATTAATCTTAGCAAGACTCAGTGCCCCACGACCACTGATGAGCGAGACAAAATGAGTAGAATTCCATATGCTTCGGCTATAGGATCTATCATGTATGCCATGTTGTGTACACGACCAGATGTGTCGTATGCTCTAAGTGTTGCGAGCAGATATCAGTCAGATCCAGGTGAAAGTCACTGGATAGCAGTCAAGAATATCCTTAAGTACTTGAGAATGACTAAGGATGCATTCCTTGTATTTGGTGGTGAGTAAGAGCTGGTCGTAAATGGTTACACCGATGCTAGCTTCCAAACAACAAGGATGATTACAGATCGCAATCAGGGTTTGTGTTTTGTTTAAATGGAGGAGCAGTAAGCTGGAAAAGTTCCAAGCAGGGAACGGTTGCTGATTCTACGACAGAGGCTGAGTACATTGCGACTTCGGAAGCTGCAAAAGAGGTCGTATGGATTAAAATTTTCATTAATGAGCTGGGTGTGGTTTCGAGTGCTTCCAGTCCAATGGATCTCTATTGTGATAATAGTGGAGTCATTGCACAAGCAAAGGAGCCTAGATCGCATCAAAAATCCAAGTACATACTTCGGCGATATCACATTATTCGTGAGATCGTTGAGAGGGATGACGTGAAGATATGCAAGGTGCACACGGATTTTGTAACACCCCCAGCCCCACATGAGTCTGGAATGCTACTAAACCAACACGATAACATTTTTAATATTGAAACAAATCTCTAAAATCTGACAGAACCTCCTTTGTTTAGTTACTAAACTAGAGGTCCCAAAATTTAAATATAACATAATTAGTTAATCCAACCTCCAGCATAAACAAGAGATAGCCAAAACTATGCTAATCATCACTACAACTTCCATAGCATGCTAAACAACTAAAACATAAACAGAATGACAATCATAATCCTCTAATCAACTCTATTACAAATTATAGCATGCATAGTGAGTAATCATAAGAAATCCTTCATGCAATTACTCAACTACTAATTTATCAATCTATCAGTCCAAATGTGAGTAGTTCGTGCCATTGTGCAACCACTTCTATTCCCTCCCATGCATGCCGTTCTTGTAAAGGGGGTACCTAAAAACACAACAACAGCAAGAGTGAGTCCAAAGACCCAGCAAGTACATTAAATGGCAATAAAAACATAGACTACTGTAATCATCAACATCCATATACCATCTCAAATAAAAACATGTCATATACTCATGCGATGCAAGATGCTCAAGTGCACTTTCTCATTCTCTTTAACTTTTGCATTTTACCGGTAATGCGAAGTATGCAACCGTCGCTGCATACCCATCCCTGTGCCTTCTCGCACAGGGACCAAAAGCCTATACACCACATGTATAGGGACCTTTGCCCATCACTTTAATGATAGGGACCTCTTATATTCATAGCCCACATTCCACGAATGTGGGGACCTCAAGCCCGTCATCTACATGACGGGGACCTCAACTGTATGTGCTTGGTCACCACGTGACCAGGGCACCTGTATGCTCTCAACATGCATATGCACCATGATAACATATGCATAAGCAGGAATACATCATATTCTTATTATCATGTAAGCAATAACAACATGCGGTAGAACCATTTAACCATAACTAATAGATCATCAAGATAAAACAAGAATTCATCTCATTAACAGTGCAAGCAAGGCTATCTTGTCAAGATACATCACAATCCCATCTTGCAAGCTTACATATATAATAGCCCGAATACTTGCAACCTGGATCATTCCTCATAATCATTTCATCAAATAAATTCTTCAAAGTTGTGCCTACTTGGTCCTCACAAGACCAGTCTCCACATGATATCAATATGCACATGTACCAATACTATTCATCATCAAAGTACCAAAAGCAAGAATTGACATTTATGGATAATGCAAAGCCATACTTTGAACATTCACCATTCTTGTTATGCACGCTTGTTCACAGCCATACGACACTAACATGCATCAACACGCATTCATATCCAAGCAAATCACAACCAAAATACAAACGATGCACATGCCTCAACCGTGCGAGAATGGTGGACGCGAAGAGGGTGCTGCCCCGGAACCGCTCCCACCTGAACATAAAGGTATCCCAATCTAAGACCAACACGCTGGACCAAGAGCATAAATAATAACATAACAAAACTCGCTAACTCTCAAGTGTTAACAAAACCCCCAATTTCTAGCGATCGTTTTGGTGCTTACTGGAAACAGCCAAATTCTAAAATACATAACTTCCTGCTCAGGAGTCCAATTGAGATGCTCTTAGACTTTCTGAAAAGTTAATTGAATTACCTAAATAAACCTAGTTGGGGAGCCCTCTTGATTCTGCCCTTAACTTCCCCTATCAAACCAAACATCAGACGACAGAATTCTCGTCGGGTTCTCTGGACAGTACGCTTAAACCACCATAACTTTTGCTACAAAAGTCCAAATCTCGTGTTCTTTATCTGTAGGAAAAGGTGCAGAAATTACCCACATTTTTCGTTATTCTGAGATCCCCTGATTCTCCTTTTAAATGGCAGCTTTAACCAAATTACCACAGACTGCCAGAAACTGACAGAACCACAGGACAGCAACACTAGAAAATTCATATCTCACAGACCGTTAATCGGATTTGGGCGATCTTGGCGGCCAACGAAAGCTAAGAACATAACCTACAAGTCTCTAGGAGATCCAAACTCCTAAATCTGCCTCTAACCACATGAAATTGACCGCGCAAGATACTGGACAAAATCTGCAATACAGCAGGCAGATTGCAATCTAACCAAAGACTAACCGATATCTCTTCCAAGACTAATTACCCAACAAGAACAATGTGTTACCCTTGAAGCCGCTGCAGATTGAGAACCCCGGATGGCGATCCCACCTTTTCCTCTTCTCCTTCTCTTCTCCTTCTTTCTTCCCTCCCTTCTTCTTCTTTGGCCGGCTGCAAAGGTGCCCTTTCTTCTTCTCTTGGCCGGCAACAATGGAGGGGATCTTGGAGGGGAACTTGGGAGGGGCGCAAGGGGAGAGGCAGCCAGGGAGGAGGGTGCAAGAGAGGAGGGGAGGGGTGAGGAGGTGGCGCCAAAGGGTGGAGGGAGGGGAGAGGAGAGGGAGTAGGGCGACTAGGGTTTGGGGAGGGTGGCGCCTCCCCCTTTTTGGCCGGCCAGCCCACATGGGCCAAGGCCTAGAGCCCGAGTTGCCATACAAACGCGGAAAACCCCCTCTTATTTTCTGATTTGGTGATTTGCTAAAAGAAACACTCTCCCGATTCAATTTATTCTCTCCCGATTAATTAAATCTCTCCCGGCGATTCGCTTATCTCACTTTCGGGATATTACATTCTACCCCCCTTAAACAGAATTCGACCCCAAATTCTAACCACGCTTACGCCAAGAACTAAAATCACCGCTAAAATCTTACTAACATTGCTACGAACCTGCACAAATACACAAACTCCTGATCTTTGTATCAGTCGATCTCTTCACTTTGAGAATGAGCACATCTTTTAACCAGGGACGCACAAAAATTCCCGACTGAAACCATAAGAGTCTTAATGCAACCAACTCAAAACCATCTTCCCTTAGAAGGGACTAATCCAAAATCAATGGATTTAACAAGAAAACTTTTCCACTTTTCAAGTAGGCAGATAGAAATAAATGCCACAGAAGACAAAAGCGAAACACTCGAATAACCAAATTAACCATCCCCTTTCTTTTTCTTAACCGGAAAGATTCACAATTACTGACAAGAACCAACTCAAATTGAAATTGACATCAGTCATCAACACATAGTTCAAACAAGAACTAAGAGAATATATCACTATCCAAGATCACACACTCTAGCTAACTTTTCTACCAAATGAATTACTTTGACAAAACCAATCCTAACGCAACTCATTGTAGGTTTCACCCACCTTCGCATTCCTCATTCTTTTAAGGATAATCAACTTAAAATTCACCACATTCACTCTCATTTACTGCTTCCAAAGGATTCTTTCAGAGTTCACCATAACTTTTGGAACCTAATCCTGGGAACCAAGATGCTCTAGCATAATAATACAAAGTCCAATTCAACCTCTACGACTCTTACAATGAATGGTCGGTATACTTGATATGTAACCCTCAAATCTGATGACCACAATTTCACACAGCTCAACAATAATCTCAGTTCATTAATGTTAACATTCCATACTAATCAAGTAACCACCCAAGGCGATTCATGTTACCAATCTTAGACCTTCTCTAATCTACACCAACCAAATGCAGCTACTAGTCCATAATATACCCACTCACAATATCCTAACTGATTGATCAGGATTCAAACATACTCAATCACTAACATCAATAAATGAATATATAATTTCTTGACCAAGCTATCCTTAGTGATAATCTAACTCCCATAGAGTTACTCTCTGTGACCGAGACATACTTGACAATACTCAACTATTCCTGCTATCCCATTGATTAGCACAACGCTTAGGTTTCTCCACGCCGCTACTTTCATTAAACTTCACCACCACAATTCTTCTGCACAAACATGCTAAGTATCCAATTGCGATACTCTGATAAGTTTATCAAGAGTCCATAATTTCGATAATCCCAATATTCCAACACGGACAAAGGTTACTGGATCATAATTCGCAATAGGTTCCACTAGTTGTAACACTAATCACTTTTATCTCATCGACAACTTTCCATTTAAATAGAATTCTCTCCGGGTGTTGTAAATCGAAACCAATTCACTTTATACTGCTCTTCAAATTGATTGGTTCTGAAAAATCTCAATTCCAAATACTTGACCACCTCCAACCAATCACCATATTACTCTTTATAACACTTGGCAACACAACTTGGTTAATGCTTTACTAAAAAGGAAGAAATAAACAGATAGAAGGTTCAACAGACAAGAAATCGTGGCTCCTCAAGTGAGCACGAGACCAAGAGAGACAACAAATAGTAGGATCTCGAGAAAACAAGATACGAGCCCACTGTCATGGCACAAGTCCCACAAGAAGAAATTTTCCACCACCATAAATCATAATAAAACATTGCTATGCAAACCCAAGAAACTCTTAAGTCGAGACAACAAGAAAGTTATGGATTACATTTTTTTAGCTCCAACCTCAAATACTTATGGTAAACATTTTCCATTAACACAACGAAAGTAATCTCTTTGATTACAACATTACTTGCCAAACCAAACAAGAGATGTCTTTAATACCAAAACACATTCATCACTTGAACCAAACGGAACCTTTCCATATGTCACATTGCTCAACTAATTTTATCTCTGCAAAAATCATGAGTCCCCAAAAGATCACGAATACAAAACTCCAAATATTTCATTTAACAGTTATTAAAACAATCAACTTACTTTCTCTCTAGAAGAATCATCACCACTCCAACACGTCACAATCTCTTGTAGACCTTATTACTAACATCAAGAATATTTCACTCTTAGCAAGGTTCGTTATCATCAACTCTTCCTTTATAAAGTCCCCAAAAAATGACCAAACTGTTACATTTCACATTATCCTCTCATCCTCAAATGAGGGTACACCAAATTCTTACACCCTCACTATAACAACCACCATATTTTTCAAGGAACCTACTACACAATTTACAAGGTTACACCAAAACCCTTTCATCAAAGACATACTATTATCTAACAATCTCACCATCAAGCAAACACATGTCACCTATTAAATCCCATCATAAACCTTTCCAACAGAAACACAGCATATTCAGAATGCTCATACTTATTTAGTACACACTAACTCCAATCTAGAGGTTATCATAAATTTTTGATGATTATTCAATCATGGACGAATTGATGGTCCTATTTTTATTTGTACTCCCACGAGCATAAATAAGATCATCAAATAGCCAATTAAAGAAGATTTCTATATTAATATCTATCAAGACGACAGTTGAACACATCTTATATTTCTCTTTTCGCACAGTTAGATTAATCCATTAAGATCAAATAGTCTAACTAGTTTAGCAAACTAAACAACTCCGAGGATCAACCACTCCGCTATCGCTCCACGCTGGTTAATAACTCTATTGATTCCAATTAGGTATAGCCAGCACACCTAATCACAGTTCAACAAGAACTACTACATGACACCATCAAATTAATCAACTTTCCTTCCAGGGATCTTAGTTAGGATCGATTATACAACACACTACAGACCCAACTTGATAACTCATATCATATTCACTAATTTCTCCGATTATAACCTCCCACTTAACCACTAGATGACATCGCTAAAGGGTTTAGCATTTTCTTTTATAAAAGAACTTTTCAACTTCAACACTCAAGATACCCAAAAGAAATATATTGAATCAAAACTTCCACGTACTACAGGACTTGCAAAAGGAAACTTTCATTATCCAAAAACATCAACCGGATAAATGGGTCATGCTTTCCAATGAGAAGGACAAAACTCCAAAATAAAGGTCAAACTTGACAATCAACTCGGTTCACCAGCCGCAAGAATAACTCATCAGTTGGGAAAAACAATGATTGCTTTACGGGACAAATTAAGCCAATAGAAACATAATTCAAAGCAACTCATCAACCGGAATGAACTAAAGCCCAAAGAAAAAACTCATCAATCACCACAAGATAGGAGTTGACCAAAACAAATTTCAAAGGAGAGAACAACTCTTCTATATAAACTCACTATCAACGCATGTACTACGATCTCCAGTGTGGGCACTTCGCTAACACTATACCACGATCGGTGGTGTAACCTGGTATAGCCCAGGACCACAACCACTACCTCCACCTCTCAACATGGGTTACCCCCACACATAATAACCATAGTATTATACTATAGATAAATCAGATCATCTCATAACAGGAATCATTAATACAACTCAACAGAAGCGTAAATGCAATGCTTGACCCATCCCATCCTACTGTGCACCAGTGTGTCAGGTTTATAAGTTCATTAACCATTACAAACTTTTAGCAATTTTAAGTTGCCTAAGTTGTAAATCCAATCACCACGGACCTACTGCCCGCTCTGATACCAACTGTAACACCCCAGCCCCACATGAGTCTGGAATGCTACTAAACCAACACAATAACATTTTTAATATTGAAACAAATCTCTAAAATCTGACAGAACCTCCTTTGTTTAGTTACTAAACTAGAGGTCCCAACATTTAAATATAACATAATTAGTTAATCCAACCTCCAGCATAAACAAGAGATAGCCAAAACTATGCTAATCATCACTACAACTTCCATAGCATGCTAAACAACTAAAACATAAACAGAATGACAATCATAATCCTCTAATCAACTCTATTACAAATTATAGCATGCATAGTGAGTAATCATAAGAAATCCTTCATGCAATTACTCAACTACTAATTTATCAATCTATCAGTCCAAATGTGAGTAGTTCGTGCCATTGTGCAACCACTTCTATTCCCTCCCATGCATGCCGTTCTTGTAAAGGGGGTACCTAAAAACACAACAACAAAGAAGAGTGAGTCCAAAGACCCAGCAAGTACATTAAATGGCAATAAAAACATAGACTACTGTAATCATCAACATCCATATACCATCTCAAATAAAAACATGTCATATACTCATGCGATGCAAGATGCTCAAGTGCACTTTCTCATTCTCTTTAACTTTTGCATTTTACCGGTAATGCGAAGTATGCAACCGTCGCTGCATACCCATCCCTGTGCCTTCTCGCACAGGGACCAAAAGCCTATACACCACATGTATA
The DNA here is from genome assembly GCA_036346255.1 of Ampelocalamus luodianensis. Lineage (NCBI taxonomy): Eukaryota > Viridiplantae > Streptophyta > Magnoliopsida > Poales > Poaceae > Ampelocalamus > Ampelocalamus luodianensis. The sequence continues at coordinate 23,027 of JAYEVH010000536.1, read as the reverse complement.
GGGACCTTTGCCCATCACTTTAATGATAGGGACCTCTTATATTCATAGCCCACATTCCACGAATGTGGGGACCTCAAGCCCGTCATCTACATGGCGGGGACTCAATCAGATGTGCTTGGTCACCACGTGACTGGGGCACTGTATGCTCTCAACATGCATATGCACCATGATAACATATGCATAAGCAGAATACATCATATTCTTATTATCATGTAAGCAATAACAACATGCGGTAGAACCATTTAACCATAACTAATGATCATCAAGATAAAGCAGAATTCATCTCATTAACAAAGCAAGGCTATACTGTCAAGATACATCACAATCCCATCTTGCAAGCTTACATATATAATAGCCCGAATACTTGCAACCCAGATCATTCCTCATAATCATTTCATCAAATAAATTCTTCAAAGTTGTGCCTACTTGGTCCTCACAAGACCAGGTCTCCACATGATATCAATATGCACATGTACCAATACTATTCATCATCAAAGTACCAAAAGCAGTAACGACATTTATGGATAATGCAAAGCCATACTTTGAACATTCACCATTCTTGTTATGCACGCTTGTTCACAGCCATACGACACTAACATGCATCAACACGCATTCATATCCAAGCAAATCACAACCAAAATACATAATGATGCACTTGCCTCAACCGTGCGAAAATGGTGGACGCGAAGAGGTGCTGCCCTGAACCGCGCTCCCACCTGAACATAAAGGTATCCCAATCTAAGACCAACACGCTGGACCAAGAGCATAAATAATAACACAACAAAACTCGCTAACTCTCAAGTGTTAACAAAACCCCCAATTTCTAGCGATCGTTTTGGTGCTTACTGGAAACAGCCAAATTCTAAAATACATAACTTCCTGCTCAGGAGTCCAATTGAGATGCTCTTAGACTTTCTGAAAAGTTAATTGAATTACCTAAATAAACCTAGTTGGGGAGCCCTCTTGATTCTGCCCTTAACTTCCCCTATCAAACCAAACATCAGACGACAGAATTCTCGTCGGGTTCTCTGGACAGTACGCTTAAACCACCATAACTTTTGCTACAAAAGTCCAAATCTCGTGTTCTTTATCTCTATGAAAAGGTGCAGAAATTACCCACATTTTTCGTTATTCTGAGATCCCCTGATTCTCCTTTTAAATGGCAGCTTTAACCAAATTACCACAGACTGCCAGAAACTGACAGAACCACAGGACAGCAACACTAGAAAATTCATATCTCACAGACCGTTAATCGGATTTGGGCGATCTTGGCGGCCAACGAAAGCTAAGAACATAACCTACAAGTCTCTAGGAGATCCAAACTCCTAAATCTGCCTCTAACCACATGAAATTGACCGCGCAAGATACTGGACAAAATCTGCAATACAGCAGGCAGATTGCAATCTAACCAAAGACTAACCGATATCTCTTCCAAGACTAATTACCCAACAAGAACAATGTGTTACCCTTGAAGCCGCTGCAGATTGAGAACCCCGGATGGCGATCCCACCTTTTCCTCTTCTCCCTTCTCTTCTCCCTTCTTTCTTCCCTCCCTTCTTCTTCTTTGGCCGGCTGCAAAGGTGCCCTTTCTTCTTCTCTTGGCCGGCAACAATGGAGGATCTTGGAGGAACTTGGGAGGCGCAAGGAGAGGCAGCCAGGAGGAGGGTGCAAGAGAGGAGGGGAGGGGTGAGGGAGGTGGCGGCCAAAGGGTGGAGGGGAGGGGGAGAGGGAGAGGGAGTAGGGGCGACTAGGGTTTGGGGGAGGGGGTGGCGCCTCCCCCCCCCTTTTTGGCCGGCCAGCCCACATGGGCCAAGGCCTAGAGCCCGAGTTGCCATACAAACGCGGAAAACCCCCTCTTATTTTCTGATTTGGTGATTTGCTAAAAGAAACACTCTCCCGATTCAATTTATTCTCTCCCGATTAATTAAATCTCTCCCGGCGATTCGCTTATCTCACTTTCGGGATATTACAGATTTGAATGTTGCTGATCCGTTGACAAAGCCTCTCCCGCAACCTAAGCATGAGGCGCACATAAGAGTTATGGGTATTCGATACCTATATGATTGACTCTAGTGCAAGTGGGAGATTGTTGGTGATATGCCCTAGAGGCAATCATGGAGATGATTATATCACGTCTATGTTTATGAGTTCTTGAATAAATATTATTATGTTCCTTGAATGAATCATTAGTTCTGAAGATCAACGAGTATGTGACTTGTTGGTGAAACTCTTCGACTTATATGATGTCGTTCTAAAAGTATCCCTGGTCGAATGTCACGGATCGGAACACCAGTGACCCCACGACCAACGCATGTATTGATTGATGATCATGTTTCACCGATCATGGATATAGGGATATCGAATCAACAATGTGAACACATGTTAGAGAACATGGGGTTGGATTGACCCACCTTGAGACACTATTGAGATTGTTATGATTCTATGTGTCATTAGTTGGTCTCAAGCAATAATGATGTATAATCCTTAGACCTGAGATCAGCATGGTTCCCTACATGTGTAATAGCACTCTTAGGGGTTGCAAAATGCTGCTCGTAACTGGGTAGTTATAAAGGTAGCTTTCGGGTATGCTATGAAACATACGGAGGGATGTGACTGGTCGGATATGGGATTTGCCCCTCCTAGCATAACGGGAGAGATATCTCTGGGCCCCTCGAAGTAGTCGGATAAAGAAAGTGCATGGCCGTGCCACTAGTGGTCGAAGTGTTCGACCACGTAAGGTTATCCGACGACTCGATCGAGAAAATATTGAACAGTCCATGGATGACACATTATCTCACCTGGAGTTCAAACCAGATATCGTGAGGCAAAGGGAAAATACTAGAGTAAGTCGCTTAGTTCGATCAGATCTAGACAAGTCGTATAGTGATACGAGCAAGTCGTAGACTGATCGAATGAAATCACTGAGTGGTCGAAACCTGGTCGTAAGGAATTACGAACTGGTCGTGGACGAGTGCGAACTGGTCGTATAAAGATAGGACCTGGTCATTAGTGATGAGGAACTAGTCGTAGATCATATTGCATTAAGGTTCGTCCGATATAATTTGTGTGTATTCGGGAATCGTTATGTCCTGCTAGGGACCTGCTATGACTTGTGGTCGGAAAGGATTTCCGAGTCACAACCGATTACACATAAACCTAATGGGTCATACACTTAATGGGATGGAACAAACCAGTACGAAAATGATTCGTAAAACGTGTTTGGATAGAATCCGACACGGGACACTATATATATATATAAGGAGATGCTTGAGGCTAAAGGAAGGGGATGAGAGTTTTTCCACCGAAACCCTAGCCGCCATCTTCTTGAGAGAGCCTTCTCGTGCGACTTGGTGCTAGCACACCGGCGTACGGTTGTTCCTTCTCTGGACGTGTGGATACCGTAGAGGTGCTACTGCGGTCGCTGTTGCGCTGAGGACGACCTGCGATCTTCACAAGGAACTGCAGAGGTTGCTGGAGGAGACGATCGACTGCAAGGACGTTGGACGATCTTCTACGACTACTACATCAGCGTGTTCTTCGTCGGACTAGGCTACTCCGACTTTACTTCCGCTGCACTGCGCGTCTGGTGGTAATGATCTGTGATCATCTATCTTGCTTGACATCCTGGTTTACGTGGTAGAATTTTTTAATTGTTGCTAGCATAGCCTACCCGTATCCCTTCACATGCTTCTTTCCAAATACAAGTAATAAGTTCTAAAACAGTTAAACTATACATAAAATTCATTTTCTAACATAGTTTTGATTAATTGATAACAAGAATAAAAGGGTGAATGATAACCTTCTATCACCAGGCTAACCGCCAGGGCTACCCGCCCAAAACCCATTTGGATAAAGATCCAAAACCAGTTAACAAAGACATTTGAAAACATAAAACCAAAATCTAACTTGGAGTGGCTTTGCTAGCATGTCCATGACCACGGACACGGCTATTCGAATAGATTTACACTCTGTAGAGGTGTACAACTTTACCCACAAGAGATAACCAATTTATACTGTCTGCTCACACACTTCCGAAGGTGTGTGACTAAAAGGTTATCACAAGGCCTTTACAATGCTCCTTCTCACCACAGTCCCCCCTCACTAAGGTTTCACCCCCATTGGGCTAACCACCCGTAGGGTTCAAGCCCTCTCTTGCGTCAGGTGGGAATGTAAAGAAAAAGGTCATGAAGGACCACCCACTCAACCAGATGGGACAACCATGGTGAGACATTGCAAATTATTCAGCCAGATCTTGTCTATTCAAGACTTGTGGTTGCACGATGAAGTATAGCAAAGGAACGCTCAAAGTCCGGTCCTTAACTGACTTGGGAGATGAACCACAAAACCCTTGGGTATCGGCCATAGAAATGACAAACCCCGTGCATAGACATGCACTAACCACACAACCAGTTCGCCCAGGTCTAAACCCTTTTTCTATTTGTATTGCCTTTGAAAAATAATAATAGATTTCCATGACAACCCAATGTCACGGTTAAAACATTTGAGATAAATGTTGGTCTTTGGCGGTAAAACTTCCCAAATCAAGATTTTGATCTAAGTATGACTAAGAATTTCTTTTCAAAAGGCCCTGGTCATACTATTGCCTTAACCAGGTTTTAACTATGGTGACAACAAGTTCATTTTCAATGTCAACATTGGCCATATAAAGGATTTAGGTCTAACTATGAATTTAAAAACTGGTATTGAAATACTAAGTAAAATATACATGCAGTACTTAGCTTGAAACAGAAAGTACATAAGTTGAAGTACTAGGTGTCAACATGATTAAGGGTATGACTTGCTTTGCTCAAAAGCTTTGGGTGTCTTCTTTCTCAAAGAACTCAGGTTCCTCGGCATCGTCACAATCTACACGACAGAACAAAGCCAACTCAAACAAAACTCAAGCAAAACCAAAATAACTCCAAAGGAAACACTAACTAGAACCAACAGAAAAACTCCAATGGTTTGGAGGAGGTCTGAAGCTTTGGAGGGAGGTCCAAAGAGCTGGCTGAGAGAGCGAGAGAGTTGAAATGAGGAAGAAACTAAAGATAGAAAGCTGCCTCAAGCTTATATAGCCAGGGCTGCTGGGAGTTTCAAAGGCATACGTATTCCAGATTAGGTGAAGGAGTTGATGGAAGCGGGTAAAGGAGATGACAAGAAAAGGAACGGGTGCTGCAGAAGTGATAGCATTTAATGCGACACGACCGGCATTAAATGCATGAAGAATTCGGTGGCACTCGTGATATTGTCAAAGGAAGGAGAAGGTTAGCAGGACTGACAGATGTGACCAGTCAAAGCTTAGGTGGGAGGTCCTACGGAGGTCCTGAGGAGATCCCGTAGAGATCAAGGGAGATCCTGACCCACCAAGGTGGTCTTTGCAAAAGACCAGAGGTCATGACACAAAGGGTGGTCTTGACCAGAGAGCATGGTCTTTACAAAAAGACCAAAGATCGTGACCACAAGAGGTGGTCTTTGAAAAAAGACCGGAGAGTCGCGAGGAGGAGGAGGTCCAAAGGACAAAGGACAAAGGAAAAGGCGTGGCAAAACAGAGCCGTACGATTCTGATCGGGTGATCCAAAGAGATAGGAACGTTCGGACCACACGAATGCTCAATTTCATCGGGTCACCCAAACTCAATCGGGCGCACCACAATGCTAGGGAACGTTCAGACCATCCGAACGCCTCCTCTTGATTGGGTCATTCAAACAAGATCTGACGATCCTCGAGAGGGGAAGGCGTGCACTGGATCGAACTACACGAAAGGATAGAGGAGGTCTGGACTCAAGGGAAATCCAAACAAGGGGGAGTTTTAACGGATGAGATCCAAAGGGGAAAGGATCTAACGGAGGAGATTCAAAGAAGGAGGTCCTAATAGTCAGGATGGAACCAAAAGAGGTCCTGACGGTCAAGATGAGATCAAAGGAGGTCTCAACAGTTAAGATGAGATCAAAGGAAGGTTGAAACACAAACCCAAGCTTAGAACAGCTCAAGGGTGGTTGTGTCCCAAAAGGGAGGTTAGAACCGAGGAGATGTCTGGACAAGGAAGAGGTCCAACCACAAGAGAGATCTAGACCTAGGGAGATCTAAACCAAAGGGAAACACAGAGGAGGTCTATACCTGAGGAGGTCTAGACCAAAGAGAAGGGCTGGCCGAAGGGAAAACGAAACAAGCACAGATAGGGGAGAGAACACCAGAGCTCCATCACTCCAATAAACTCGACAAACCAGCAGGGAATTTAGTCAAAGTTTGAGTTAATCAATTGGAAACCATTCCAAAATCTCAAATTAAGCTTTTAGATTCCGATAAAGCCAAATGGTTTGTTTTATTTTGAAGTTTTCAAAAAGGCTCTAAAAACTAAGGTGTTACATAGCTTCCGTAATTTTTAGATCCTTTAAATCATTAGGAATACTGTGAATTGTAGAATACTAAGGGCGTTTCTATCTCATGATCGCAATACTAAATGAAACCTGCAAGAATTGTTTTCCTTGTATGTTAGTTCTTTCACTCGAAATCAACCACAAGACTTCAAGTAAGTGCCACATGCGGTTTCTTGGACTATCACGTTTCAGTGTAAGTTGATTAGGTGTTCTTGGACTGCCACGTAGGTCAGAACATCGTAGTAAGTTGACGCGTTGGGCAACTTTGTACTTGGATAATTTTAATACGAAATTCTACTAAAAAGATCAACGTAACATTGAAAACTTACTTTCAAAAAAAACATTGACAACTTACAACTTCAATAAAAAAAGGCAAAAAAAATATGTCATTACAAAGTTTTGAGGTCTCTAAAATGCCATTGCAAAATTGGGTGTTCCCTTCTTTGCCACACCCTTTTCAAAAACAATCCACTCCGTACCACTACTGTTAACTCGGTTAGACTAGCCGATACCATCCTCCTTAATGCCCCAAATGCCCTCCTCTCTCTAAGGCCATGCCTCCCCTTCACCCAGATCGGCACCATCTCCTCCTCCAAATCCAATGGGCACCCACCCGAGATCCTCAATGTAGTCATGAACACCACCCTGCTGCTCCTCCTCCCACCAAACCAAGCAGCAGCTCACTGTTGACTCCAACGCACACACTGTCATCACTGTGGGGGCGGCTCCTTGGCCTCGCCATCAACCTCCACCATAGGCACAAATCGAGGTGGTGTGGGCATCCTCTTCCACCCCCAACACGAATCGAGGTGGTGGGGCGCCCTTCGGCACAGATCGAGCCGGCGACGATGTCCTCCTCCACCCAGCACGAATCGAGCCTTCGGCGACATCCTATTCCTCCACCTCCTCGTCAGCACAGATTTTGGGAGACGGGACAGAACTCCGGCTTAGGGCTGGGGTGCCCTGCATCAAATGCTGCGAGCGCAGGCTAGGTGCAGCTGATTGGAGCGGGAGGGCTTGGTGATTGGCACGAGCCCAGCGGAATTGCGCGGCGCGAAGGGGCAGAGGCGGTGGCTGGTCGCAGAAGTGGTGGAGGTAAATTAGGCACCGTCGTGAGGAAGAAAGAGAGAAAAGGGTGTAGGACTTTTTTTTTGGCTGAAATGGCACCATTGACGGCGTTATTAATAAATCTAGCCTCCTCCTAAAAACAATAGCAAAAATGGTACAACGGAGCTAGCAGCGCTCGAGACGTTGTCGAGTCTGGTCCCCAGGGGGCCTGACCTCGCTCGTCCGTGCCTCAGGGATTCGTACTCCCCTCATTCGTGCATCAGGGGGCTGTACGTCCCCTCCTCGCACCATGTAGCGAGTCCGTGTCTCTGGACAGTGATGCCTTTCTCGTTGCTTTGGGTTACGATGCTGCCTTCTGCTCCACTCGTACTGCAACCAGCGTTTGTCTAATTAACTAGTTCCACTCATACTGCTTCCGTCCTGATGCCTTTTGCTTCACTCGTAGATTAAGATATGACTTTTCTCAGTGTCCACCAACGTTTGTCTAATTAACTAGTTCCACTGGGACGTACAGGCCACACCCACCATGCTGCACGATGCAACCAGCGACACGATGGCTCCAAAAGAGAAAGCAAGATGCAGGACCAAGAAGAAGCAAGCACTTGAAAAGAGAAAGCAAGAAAAGTTTGCTTTGTGGTAGTAGTTAGGGGTGTCAATAGATCGAATACGAATCAAATAGTGGTCTTTCTATATTCGTATTCATATTTTCTAAACAAATATGAATCAAATATTGTTGAATACAAATATGAATCGAATACCTACTCAATTCGATCGGATATCCTCATAACTTATATTTATAATATTTTATCCTTGTACATAGCATATCTAATCATTCTAGTTTATCTATTTCACCTAAAAACATGAATCCATATTAAATTAAAAATACTCATCCAACTAATTAGCTATACTGCAATAAAATATGTATATTATTTTATCGAATTCAAATAGTATGAATAAAATAACATTTCGGATGACAAAAGTCCATACCATATTCGTATCCATTTTTTTTATGCGAACAAGAATACGAATAGAGGAGAAATTATTAATCATATGAAAAAATCTAAACCATATTTTCTACCAATCGTATTTGGATGTCAGATAAATGGATAATTCAGATTCGATTGATACTATCAGTCCCCTAGGTTCTGAATACCCGAAAATCCTCGTGTGTGTGTGTCGTACTAGTCCCATAATCAGTGACTAGTACACACATCCACAACATCGATATACACATCCATACATAAATACATACAATATGAAACAAATATGGTACATAACTTAAGCGATTATAGAGTTTATATCACAAGGGCCGACCCGGCAAATAAAAGCTCAAGTTTCAGAAGTAGCAGCGGAATTATAAAAACTTAGAAGCAAAAGTTCAGTGGCATACCAATCCAAACCCTCAGGCAACCGACAAGGAATAAGACCTAGAAAGTTCCGTCCCCGTACCCCCGGTACTAGGGAGCGAAAAAGGCGTCTTCTGGTAATTGGTCATCCTTATCCTCTGAACAACAAATTAAGCTAGATTGAGTACATTGTGTACTCAGCAAGACTTGTAGTGTATCACAAAGTTTGTATATATATGCAAGGCTAATAGGAGATGAGGCTCTAACTACAAGTTATTTTCAACATTAAGCAAATTTTGTTTGTAATATCAATATGTAGTATTTTGCAACGGAAATCTCAATGGGTAGTTAAATACTTAAGGAACAATAAGTATATAACTTAATACATAACCAATAGCAACTCTCCTCGACTGCAATTAACCTTTTATTCTCAGCCATAGGTATGTCACTGAATTCAAATGACAACAAACCATCCCATTCTTTTCCCAATGAAACTGTTTTTGCAAAGGAAGAGACTATACGCGGTATGGCCGCAAAAAGCATGCTCATTACCATGAGCACAGATATTTAAATAAATTTATACTCTATAGAGATGTACAACTTTACCCACAGTGTACGAATGTTCTAGTTTGTTTGGCATCTATCGATACCACCGTTCATTATCATTTGGTAAGCAGTCTAAAGTACGCATCGAAGCCCTTACATCACCTAGTCCTAACCTTGCACTAGCCCGGTGAATGAAAACCCTCACTTCGATCCCAGGTACCTCCAGCCTAAGTGAGGAATTCATCGTTGTATCGGTAAGCTTTGTGCCCAACGCCTCGGTGAAGGGAGCCCCTTCGAGAAAGCCTATCTGGTCATGCTCGTACTACTGCGGCCTACCAACATGCAAGGCTAGTGTTCGATGACTTAATTAGCTAAGGTCGTCCATACCGACACATGTGGTTGTACGCTTAGGTTTAGTTTGGTTGCACTGACGTTCGGTCCTTAATTGACCCGAGCGAGGATCTCCCCTTATCTACATGCGAGAAACCCTCTCACATTCATTAGTTCATAATGTACCTCGCCCGCGTCTCAATCTAGGTTTTTTATTTTTATTTTTATACAAAATAACATAGGTAACTCCTCTGGACTATTATTTCAAAATCTCCCAAATTTCATATCCATGTTCCATTCATTTCCAATTTTTATACGACTAGAGCTTGACTAAGCGTTTGTGCGACATTCGCTCTTGAATTTCCCAAATTGACATTAAATATTGCCTAAACCAATACCTAATAGTTACAATAGTAAGGATAACAATATTTCAAAGAGGATCATACACTGAATAGGAGTATAACTACTGATATCCCCAAATATAGCAATTTTAAGTAAACATACACGCATTCATATATAGTAGATTTTGCAAAAATAAGTACAATAATTAAAATAATAGGATCAACATGGTCAAAGAGAATGCTTGCCTTGCTTTGGTTGCTCTGAATAAGAGGATGGAGGATCCTTGTAAATTTCGCTCGAACAATCGACGTCTAATCAAAAGAGCCGGAAGCAAATTAAATATAGGAAAATAGTTTTAACAGCAACAAAATCTAACTATTTTTGCATATTCAGATATGTCATGATTTTAGATGAATTTAGAAAAAAGATTCATTTAATTTGGAGTTCGTATGCAAAAGTTATTAACAATTCAATTTGTTTCGGTTTTGAAAATCCAGAAATTATTAAAAGAGTGACGTCGAAAGCGTATTCTCTGAGGTTTATGCTTTCCAGTAGAGAAAGCGTATTCTCCTCTGAGTTCTACTGAGGTTTACACTTTTAAAAGAGAAAGGGTATTTTCCTCTGAACTGGAAGCGATTTTTATCATTTTTGATTTTATTAACTTACATGTGGGGCCTACTTGTGAGTGACTCATATTTTTATTTTCTTGATTTATAAAGTAGAGGCGGTCCCACACGCCATAGACTCATTATTTATTAACTAATGATTAAACCTATTTTTGATTTTAATTAACTGATAGCTGGGGTCCACCTGTCAGTCACTTAGGTTTTAAAATGTGTTTTAAGACCGATAATAGTGCGTGGTCCCACATGTTAGTGACTTATTTACTAAGCATGTTTAAAATTAGATTTTTTATTATATTTTCAGCCGGTCCCACATGTCATTGATTAATTTCACTTAACTACTGTCAGTAGAGCTTAGCTAATACTCCACCCAAGTGGGACCCATAGTTTATGAGAGAAGAAAAGGGAGCATAGCTAGCACGTGGCTGAGCGCCATGGTGAGCTCGTCGACGTCGAATGGCGTAGCAACTCAGCTCAGGAATGGGCAAAATGGGTTCCTCTCTCAACGGCGATTCCACCGGGTGGTGTTGGAGGTCGGAGAGATGGACGGAGGTGGTGCTATGCTGGTGAGGAGTAGCGGGGTGCCTCGGGTCTGGAATAGCTTTCACGCATGGAGCAAATCAGCGACGAAAGATGATATGCATCGGCTTTAGGAGGTATCTACGATGCTACAGGCAGTGGCTCAGGGACAAATGGTCACTAGAGCGACGACGCCATGGGAGGCCATGGTGAAGTCTTCTACACTAACTAATCGTCCAATCTAATGTGCGCAAAAATCTAGGGGACTACTAGAAGCTCACCAAGGTCCTTGATGGTGTCGGGGAATGGCTGAAGTAGCTTGGCGATGTTGAGCAGTGGCGGCGCAGAAGAGACTCTCGGTGCTGTCTTTCTACAATGATGGAGAAGCTACAAGAAGCAGCGTATTAGATTCATGAGGTCCTAAGGATGGTGTGAACGCAAAGAATTTGACCGGGACTCACCGGGCTTCGAGGAAGAATGAAAATGGCGGCGCTGGCCGTAGATGAGGGAGATGATGGTGATGCCCGATTTCACTACGAGTTTGCATGCGTTGAGTAAGGGGATTAGATGAAGGGGTGTCGGAATACATGATGACACACTTGACGGAGGTTCAAACCTTCTGGAGTGGTGGGAAAGCAGCGGCTCAGATCGGGTGCACGTGCCGGAGTTGAGGGAGATGACAGTGCTTTGGTGCTACACGGCTCCCAGAGTTGCGTTGAGCAAAGGGGAAGAATAAGTGATGGACGAGGATCAAAATAACGCGAGTGTCGTGGGTGAGGAAGCTCACTAGAGTTGTGAGGACCCCCGGTTATTGGAAATGTACTTAATTAAATTGATACTGTAGCACAATTATTAATGAAGGAACAGTACTGTCCCTTTATTAAAGATCATGCTAAAGGTATAAATTTAACAAGTGACAATTCCTATAAACAGGATTCCCGGATATATATATACCACAATGGTTCCTAGGATCAACGACCATTGTATATATATCCTTCATCAACATTGCATCAAACACATACAAGTCATTCATTTACATAATTAAACATAGTTTTACAACTTTCGGTTCTTGTACTACATTATAGAGTGACTTGGTCACTACAACAAGTTCAACAGCGGAAGCAAAATAAAAGATCAAAGTCCACCAATGGCCTCATCCACCCGCAGGCAATTGCGTGGAGGAAAGAAGTAGCTTTACTCGTTAGCGTCACCCTGATCGGCGCTAACGGGTACTTCATAAAGGTAACCATCCTCACCTGCAACAATAAGTGATAGCACCTTGAGTACGGATGGTACTCAGCAAGTCTTACACAAACTACTAAAAGAAAGTGTTTATTAGAACCTATTCAAAGGACTAGAATTTATACATGCATAAGGCTACAACAGGAAGGTAAAATGGTTAAGTTTTGCATAAAGCAGGACATCTTAACCTACAAAGACTAAATTTTGATAAAGCAGTTTAATAAATCAAAGTTGGACTAGAACAGTAAGTAAATGACATAATGTAAATGATGCAAGTGCATGAATCCTCATGCAAAGCCAAAAAGCAAACCAGATTTGTAAATCAAAACTTCTATACAGGTGACATCAACTCAAGTTATCGTCCATGACCGTGGACACGGCTATTCGAACAGTTTATACCCTACAGGGGTGTACATCTTTACCCACATGACTTAGCTAGCCCGTTGCCTTCGGATGCCTCCGAATGATGACATACTTCCTTTGGTATGCCGACCGGGGAAACTAAGATTTGGTATTTTTCAACAAGCTAATACTATTGAGTTGGACCCCCATGTGTGAACTGATCTCGCTTAAACAACGACTGATAGCATCTGCTTAACCGGGGCACACATGTTGCGTCAGTAATGCCGATCCAAACAATTAAATGCGAACTGGGCTCACTACCCATATTAGGATGCAATCGGTATATTTAAGGTACGTATATGCTACGGAGCACATATACGCCCTCACCCTTCTAAGAATATCTGATACTGACATACAAGCTCACATGGCATACAACACAGTCATAAGACCTAAGCATTTATGCCATACAAGGTCAATACACATATTCTTACTTTCCTGTTTCCAACCCAATAGTCTTAACATTTTACTTAACCAAACAGCGCCCATACACTGCATGTGGAAGTACGTGGGGGACTTGAATTGAATAGTCAGAGTTCGGTCCTTAATTAACCCGGACAAGTCCACCACAATTCCCAATCTCGTGCACAAAAGCACCATCACTAGCTTCCTCTTGTCCAGATCAATTTAAATTTAAAATACAAGTCTGATTTAAAGAAACTGGACAAAGAGTTCAAAATAACAGAAGTTCATTGGTGATTCCCCTGTTTGACAAGATATTCTTGTCAAACTCTAAAATCTCTAGACTGCATGTCTAAGCCAAAACTGAAAATATATGTTATAGTATACAGTACTGAGCTAGGGTTAAGTGTATGATTATAATTTAAGGTAATCCACCATGTTAGGTTATAGCTAGCTACTACAGATCACATTTTTGTATTTTCAGAAAAATAGCATGCACAGATATCACTGGATTTGTAAAAGCTATTGTACAAAATTTGGGATCAATATGGTGCAGAGAGGAAGCTTGCCTTGATAGTAGTATACTTCTGTTGCAGGCTCAGGATGCTCAGAAATAGGTTCAATTACTTCAGCAAAACCAGATTCTAAAAGAAGCAATAAAGTCCAATAAATGCCAAAATCGACAATAAGTACAAAATAGAAGAAATATGCATGATCAATCTGGAAATGCATGATTATCAGTATGCTTAAGTTATATCTACCCTAATAGTGAGAATAACCCATTTTATCAGATACAACTTTTAAATAACAGAAACTATAGTCTAGAACCAAGTTCCAGTTTTCCAGAATTTGAAAAGAACAGAAACAGGACAGAAGCAGATTTGGGAAAAAGGGAACTGGATCAAGCAAAGGTTCTAAAATGAAGCTCAACCTGATCTATTAGGGTAGTTAATACCCCAAACTAACCTTAACCTAACCCTAATTGGTTAGATTACAAAAGCTAAAGAAAAACCTATATTGTCGGTTAAGCCGACAATAAAGAACAGAGGCAGATCTCTACTAACAAGCTAAATAGAGGATGACAAGAATTAAAAGAACAACTTGTTATGCTGCTAGGGTTTGGTTGAAACCTAACTAGGATGATAAGTTGACAGGAGAAACCCTAATTCTTGAAAAAGATATGAAAGGCCAAAAAGTTAGAATAACAACTTTTCAGTTTGAAGCAAGTTGAAGCTACTGATAATTAAAAGAATGATTCATATGATCTCCTAAGGTCCTTAAGATGCTCAAGAGATCATAACTAGGGTTTTAACTTACCAGGATAGAGAAGACACCAAAGATTCTGAAAACCGAAGTGGATTGACAGAGAAATAAACTCTGGTTTTAACCTACAAAAGACATAAAATCTTCATTACAAGGTGGAACCAGCGCTAGAGATGGATAAACAAGCTAGAGGAACAAGAAACTCCACTGGACTGGAAATGGCGATGAAAAGCTCTAGTGGTCAACAATGGCAAGACTCAAAAGTTAGGGTTATATATAGGAGTTGAGCTACGGGCGAGTGGAAAGGTCTAGAGTTGATGAGGTGTCCATTTAGGGCTAAATATCCCAAAAATTAGTTGCATAAACTTTGGGATAAATCCTCTCCCTGGGTTTACAGAGATGGCTGCGCGTAGAGATAAGGAAGAAGGGAGGCAACATATGACATGTGGGTCCCTTTGTCATCCTCAGTCGCGCGCGCCTCCTAAAGCTCAAAAGAACATCAACCGTCCGATTAGAAATGGGCGGCTGTGATAAATAGAGAGGTAAAAAGGTTTTAATCGGCATCTTTAAATATGGGCCGTGCGATCTAGATCGGTCGATTGAGATTGAAACAGAGCTCAAAGGAAATGCGGGGTCTACTTTCAAATCTGGACGTTAGATTGGAATCCAACGGTCAAATAAAGGAATACACGTCACTCAATTAGATGAGATGACGCGGCACCGTTAGATTAGATTTCTACGGTCAAGATGGGAAAATGAACCGGATGGTCCGATTGCATACACAAATCTGGACCCTACGATTAAAATCCAATGACCCACTAAATTTAGGCCTTAACTGCGCTCGGTCAAAAGGAGCGCCGTGGGATTTAAATCCAAAGGTCCAGATAAAAGTGCGCCTTTGATTTCAAAAGAAAACGAGCGACGTCGGTCAGATCAAGAATGGACGGCGGAGATTGAGGGATAATCCGGAGTCGTCCGAATGCATACATCGCTCTGGACCATACGATGAAAATCTAACGGCCCAGAGAAGCGCAGGCCTTAATAGCACGCGGGAAAGAGGGACGCCGTAGGATTTAAATCTGACGGCCCAAAGAAAAGCGCGCCTTTAGGTTTAAAAAGAAAAGGGCGGCGCTGTTGGATCGGGAATGGACGGTGGAGATCGTGAGGGGATCCGGAGTCGTCCGAATGCATACACCGACCTCGATCGTTAGATGAGGATCCAACGGCGGAGATTAGGGCACACACGTGGACAACTCGCACGACTTCGCGACCACGCCCGTTCGATAGGAGATCGACGGCTCACATCTCGCATGGGATTCGGCCTCGCGCCCGAACGTGACAGAGCCGGACCAGAGTGAAAGGGTTGGACCCAACCGCAAAGGTGTGAGTCACTACAGTGCTAGAGTTTGGATTCAAACCAGTTTAGTTGACCAGAACCTATTCAAATGCTTAAAAGGTTTGACTGGGCTTTTAAAAATAGCAAATAAATTTATAAAATCACGAAATTTTTACTGGAGGCTACTGGGATGTTATACTTCCCAGATAAATTTTAAAAATCACATTATCACTTTGTAAAATACATAAATAATTATTGTAGCCCAAAAGTGTTTGTTTAAAGGTAAATATTTTTCTGTAAACCAAATAATTTCTAGAAATTCAACAAAAATTATTTTTAGTCAAGATAATTTATTTAGGCTTTAAGGAAAAATACTTCCCAGTCACAATACAAGTTTCATCTTGTATTTCCTTCAAAACTTCAAATAGGTTATTGGACTTTGGCTAGAAAAGGGAGGTTTCAAATGATAACAGCAATTCCAAATTGTTAATTATGAACAGTAATGTCATGAACAGTGTCCCATTACTGTTTATAAAATTGGGGCTGTTACAAGAGTGGTGGAGCTGAGGAGGCTAGCGTCGGAGACGACACTCTCGTTCTCGACGAAACAAAGCATGAGATGCTCTGATTCTGTGAGGGAAGCGAGAATGGCGAGCTGACGATCTCGTGATGCGGTGAGGAGCTTATATGCGACTATGAATGGCATGAGAGAAGCGGTGAGAAAATGACATGGCGTACGGGTTTCTCGTGCCGAAGCTTCGTCTCATCGTCCACACGGGATAATGGTGTGTCGATGGGGCAGCTAGCATGGGTGTTGGTAGGTAGAGGCAATAGGAGTGGTTGAGGCATGAAAACGGTAGGCGCGGCGTCGCAAGCCACGGGCGAGCGGCGGGGCGCGCTGGCGCGTGGAGGTGAAGCGATGTGGACGAAGGGTTTCGACAGGTGGGGCCAGCGTGTTAGTGAGCAAGAGGAGCGTGGCTGGCGCGGGTTGGAGAGAGTACGAGGGAAGATGGGCCGTGGTGATTTTGGCCCATTGGCTCGGCGGAAAATTCAAATAGAATTTGGAATTTTCAGAAAAAGGTGAAGACTATGACAAATTTTTAAACCTATCAAACATGTTTCAAAATTTATAAATTTTTTTGTGAGGCCTTCTGATACCGTCTAGTTTCTTGTGTAAATTTCTCAGGATTTTATCTATTATATGATTTGCTAAAAAATTCTTATATGTTGCTATTTGCATGTAATTTCACTATTTAATTTATACAAAAGTTCACAAATCATGCTAAATTATTTTTCCACACAAAAACATGCTCAAAATCATTCTCCCACTTATTTTGATTATAATTTTCCAAAATTGAGATTTTTGAAATGTTACAAACATTCCAAAAAATTTCTGGCGTGGAGAGTACCGCTGTACTAGCAGTATCAAACATCACAGTGATCCATCCGCCTTTTCTTACAAAATTTCTTTCTGATCTGATACCCTTGAGACCACCAAAGATTCATGGACATGCGTACATGATTTGTTCACTCAGACCGACCAACCATTTGATCGCCGTGATTTTATGTTGTCGTGTTGACAAACGCGTAGCCCTCCTTACACTTGACATGGGTAAACACATCAAATGGTTAACAATGGCACATTTCAGGGACCCGAAAACATTACAATATTATACATAATTTTTCCCCGTACAAAAACAACCAGAAACTAAAAAATCAAACTGTCTAGTTTCGGATGAGTTGTTCGTGACTGGATTGAAAATCCTAATAGACCCGGAATAAAAACATAAAGCTATATTAGCCTTTAGGAGTCCTCCAAGAACCAAGATCAGATCAGGTTTCCAATCCTGAATCAGATTGATACAAACATGGCAGGACTCTAAAGCAACAGCATGCTGCGGTCAAACTTCTCCAAGCAGTAGGCAGTAACCTGGTCGAATCATCATAAATTTGCCAAGTAAATAAGAAGAGATGGATAGTTCATACAAGGACCAAATTGAAGCGTTCAATGTTCAACAAATAGGGATTCGCTTGCTCATGCTGACCAACATATATACAGATACTCTCTAATATTTACAGATTCCAGGCACATTAGCATACAACCAAAACAGGTAGGAGAAAAGTACCCAAGGAAGCCGCTCTAAAGCAACGAATCAACAAAGACATCTCCTGGCGCTAAACAACAGATCACTAAAAAGCTCAACAAAACATCACATGACGTGGAAACAGCAGTTGAATGCCTTGCAGTTAATTTACTGCAGGAACATTAGCAGCGACAGCAGTAGCAGTGGTGCCAGTGCCAATACGCCTCCTTAGCCTGGCACGGGTCACTCGGATCGCCTCCTCTATTGGTGTCTCCTCTAAAGTAGCGTCAAGCTCATCCATGTCTTCAGTAGTGATGTCAACCTCATCAATGGACATGTCATCAGCTTCAGCTTTTGGGAGTGGCGGGGCACTAGGCTCATAGTTTGGCGCATCGGCATTATTGGTTGGAGCTAGAGTTTCCTCAGCTGCCAGCTTTGCTGAACTGTTTTTCACGTCTTCAGCCGGTTTTGTTGTAGATGCAACTGGGACGGACTTCATGGATGTCACTGGAGCAGATTTTGCAGACGCTAGACGCCTTATCTTGGGAATAGATGGAGCAGCCTGTGTCTCCTGTGTCTGCTGCATAATTGCTGTTTGTCGAGTGGCAGCAGATGCTGCCCTGCGAAGTGTTGTTGGTTGTTTCTGTGGCATCTGCTGCTTCTGTTGGGGTTGTGGTTGCTGCTGTTTTTGTGGCTGAGATTGCTGCTATAACGTATCAGAACAAAGATCCGATAAAAATAGCTTTAGTTGAAACAGAATAAAAGCAAGAAACATTAATGGAGAACTAAAAACTAAGTGCAAAATAAGAAAGATAAGCCTTTGTTACAAATGTTACTGCAGCCTAGGACAACTGGGCATATTTTTTTCATGTTTCTGATTTGACAAGATGAGTATGCATTCAGAAAAGTATTGCCAGAGGGCAATCTGCAATTGCCAAAATATCATGAGTTACTTCCCAATTTTCTCAATCATTTCTCCTTGTTTCTTGTTTTTACCAAATCATGATGAATCTCTTTGTTTCTTGTTTTTACCAAAAGCTCAACAAGACATGTAGACTAAATTCTGACAACGCAATAGATTTCGGCTGCGTACTTACTGATGAGCTGTAGTCACCATTTCACACTTGTGTAAACAAGCAAACTTAAAGCACGTTCAAGTGCAAATAACAGAATTTAAGAAGAATGACTAACTAAAAGTCATGAACTGAAGTAACCCACTAAAGCTAAATCATTGTGTTGGATACTTGGATGAACCAACATCTTTAATTGGAATAAATAACTTTCATATACTTATCTATAGCAACAGCATAATATAGAATTGACCTTAAGTGTCTGCTCCAGTTAGTCCTTAAGGGCTTGTTTGGGAACTCCAATCCCAGCCAGGATCCTGGCCAATTCCCAGGGATGAAAACCCATGGGGCAAATTTCCCCAGGTCAGCCAAAATATCTGTTTGGATGCCCATGAGACAGGGATTTCCTACCTCAATCCATGCCGTTTCCACCGGGGAAAAAAATCCTCTCCTACCCATGGATTGAAATCCCGGCCGGTAACCGCCGGTTACCGCTTACCGGAGGGGGGCCGGGATACGGGATCCCGGCCGGTAATCCCAGGCTGTTCAAATTCAAATTCAAATTAATGATTTTAATCAAATTTGAACGAATTTCATCCGAAAATCGATTTGACCGTGAATCGACCGTAATCGCCGTTCGATGCATCGGTGGCGGGATCCACCGGGACCGGTTCATCGGAACCATGCTCCTACCACGTCGGAAAAGTTCTCCCGGTCGCGTCATTTCTCCTTGCATGCACCCATCTCCGACTCGCGACGCCCCCTGCGACCACGACCACGACCACCCCCAACTCGCACCGCCGCCTGCCGAAGCCCCCTTCCCAACGGCCCCAACTCACGCTGCCGCCTGCCGAAGCCCCCTTGCCGACGCCCCAAGACCGAGCCGCCGCCCCCAACTCGCACAAGTGAAGAGGTAAGAACATCCTACTAATTTTTACATTGGGAGAGGAGATGACCGGGGCGTTTGCTTCTGTGGTGCTGGAGTGGGGGATCAGGGCGCTCTCCTTCCTGCTCCCGGGCGCACCCTAGGCGAGGCACGGCGATGTGGAGGAGCCGAGGCAGCTGGGAGGATGATGCGGCGGATCCACACGGCGTTCGAGGACGCTGACTCCCAGGGCGGGTGTTGCCTAGGCGCCCGTGGTGCAGCTGCCAAGCTCTGGCTCAAGGAGCTCAGGGCTGTCACCTACGACACAGAGGACGTGGTCGAATCTCTCCCTAAATCTCTCTCGGTTTCAATTCGCTTCGAATCTCTACTTGTGTTCCCTCCCTCCCCCCACCCAATTTCTTTTCTCTTCAGTCCGAGCTGCAGATGCAAAAATTGCAGTTGCTACCTTTTGTTGCTAGGCTAGGGTTTCTAGCCAGCCGCAGCGGCGAAGACTGGCTGCAGCGCAAGCGTCGAGGGCGGCGGCGGGCGGCAGCGGCGAGGCGGAGTGAAAGCGGCGGCCAGCGGTCTGCGCGTCGCGGCGCAGCGAGAGGTCAAGGTCTGCGCGGCGGCGGCAGCGGCTCCATCTCTGCGATGGCAGCAGGCCAGCGGACCTTGAGCGGCTGGAGAGGAGGCAGCGCGGCGGCAGCGCGATGGCGGCCGCGCGCGCGCGAGCTTAGCGGCGATCGGGCGAGCGCGTCGCGCGATGGCGCTCTGGAGGCGCGCCGCGGTGGCGCTCTTGGAGGCGCGCTCGGCGGTGGCGCTCTGGAGGCGCGCTCGGCGGTGGCGCTCTGAAGAAGCGCGCACAACAACGGCGGCAGGGTGCGATAGAAGCGCGGCCTTCCACGCGGCGTGGCTCTCTCCCGGACGTCAAGTGGTTACCACGGGTTCGGTATTGTCGGGGCCGCCGGCCGGCGGTGTGGCCTACCCTACGCCAGGTCAACTACGTCGAGTGGGCGGCGGTGATGAAGGTGAGCTCGGTGCGGCACATGTGGGAAGCGTCCGATGCAGCGGCGTCGACTCGACCCGGGATCGGCGAGCGTGGATGCCTCATCAGCCGATCCCGCCCGAGATGCGATTCGCTCTCCAACAAGCGGTGCCAAGAGGCTTGGGGCGCCATCGACTGCGACACGCATCGGCGGCGGCCGCGCCCGCAAGTCCACTGCTGCGAGCGCCGCGCGGAGTGGGAGACCACGGCCTTCAAGCGGTGAGGGCGTTGATGACTTTGCTCTCGTCTCAACACTCTGCTGCGAGGTTTATGCGATTCGGCGACACCTGGCGAGAGAGAGCGTCCGGCTCTTTAGGCTGCGTCCCGAGAAGTACAAGCGGATGGCTCGGTCGATCCGATCTCTGCTGGACCTCTCCACGATGTCGATCGAGGAGGCGATAGGTCGCCTCAAGGTCGTCAACGATGATGAGCCACGATCTCTCGGGACCGTTCCGCTTCTTCCTTCCCGTGGTTCTTCCTTGGCTGATTGAATGGTATTCCTTCCTTCTTTGTAGCTAGGAGTCGTCAGTGGATATGATAGTATTGATGTGATGCAGATTTTTGGTTGTGGAGCAGGTTGAGGAGCTGGCCTCGCTCATCAAGGACAACCTCTACAGCAAGCACCTTGTCCTCTCCACCGAGGAAGCCCTCATCACTCTCCTCCACCACCAGTCATACCACGAGGACAATGACAATGACGATCATCGCGGCACAGTTAGCAGGAATACCATAGGGCTCCAGCCTGCCAGCTCCTACCATCGCCTTCTTTTGCATCGCCTCGCCGACATCTACGGGTACTCCCTCCTTCCAATCCCACCTGCTTCACCAACCCTTTCCTATCCAACCCACTAACTTAACTGGATAAATATTTCCTACTAATAAATCTTCTGGAAGTTATGTCTGCATATGGATGTAAGAAGGTATTTATCTTTTGAACTTTATACACATATATCATACACCAACTGGAGCCATCGTTTTCAGAGTGCTTTCTTTTCAGAATTTATCTGCATTTATATTCAAAGCTGTTACTTTGATGTAACTAAAGGTTTTAGGCCATTTTATTCATTCTCTAGATTTTGTTGTACTATGTCACATGTGCATTGAAGAGTAATTGCTACATGGTTTGTTAAGATGTCTTTGTTTGAATTATTATGTCAACAGATTAGATTACATTAATTTTTTCAAAAGATAAATCTGATGATACGCTATGGAGGTTGTCAGTTTTCTGATGCATCTTTGTAGTTTATGCCATTACAGAGTAATGCATCTTTCTAAATCATGCTATTACACAGAGTGATGCATCTTTCTAATTAAGGCTATTAAACAGAGGTGTGCTTTTTGCTCTGGCCAATGTGCAGTTACTCTGAATGCAAGGTGGACAGTTTGGGCATTTCTTTGCACTCATTAGGCATATGGTTTTTTTTTTATATAATTAACATGGACAGGATATTGTTAGTTATTTCTCATTACTCAATAAAATTTGTTGGCTTTTGTAGTTGCATTGATTTGTTTGTTATTCTAATCTGACCTGTGAATTGATCATTTGATCTGCAATGACACCCATTTCTAAACAACCCTGCTTGGACCATCTGGTCCATTCCAGTTTTTATCACTATTGATTGTTGTCATCCACTAGACATGGCCACAACATCAAATCTGTATATTTGCACTTTGAAATATGATCCATTTGGTTACTATTGCTTTGAACTGACAACAAATCGGTTGGTGTTTGAATTTGTTAGTTCACTGGTCGTCTCTGGCACTGACATGCTGCACCTCTTTTCTTGTATATGTGTTCAAATGTTGTAGTTGGTGTTCTCATCGTCAGCTGCAGTTTATGGATCACAATCTTATGCCCTTTGTTCAGCAAGTAGCTGTTGGCAGGAGGCCAGCTCTGACAATATTAGGAAATGATTATGCAACAAGAGATGGGACTGGGGTAATTTTTTTGCGAATGCTATGTTCAATTGCTTGTCATTTACACCTCTTTTTAATTTGATTAATCCATACTAGTGCTTTTCAGCTGAAATGATGCAGCTAGCATGTATAACATATCATATCAATACGATATCATGTAAGAGGTTGATCAAATTGTGTATCTTCGAAAGTTTTCAAGATAAATATTCAATAACGTGAATGTTTGTTTAATTGTGCTGTTGTTTCTGATTTT
>JAYEVH010000128.1:0-139704 GCA_036346255.1 Ampelocalamus luodianensis | reverse complement strand
TAAAAAGTATTTTTTGGAATTAACAAAATATTTACCATGCATAAATGAAAAATAAAATTAAGTTAGGATTATTTTATTAAGCTCTACATACCCTATTTAGCTACTCTATAATTTTTATAGATTTTTATTAGGTATCTTGCTACTTTTCTTTTTAAAAGTATCTCCAAAGATTTATAAAATATTTATCGTATACAAATGGAAATAGAAATTAAGTTTATAATATTTTAATTTAGCTCTACATACCCTATGTATCTACTTTAGATTTATTAGAGAATTTTTGGAGATGTCTTACTATTTTCTAATTTTAAAATATTTACTCAGTGCTAATAGAAAGCAAAATTAACTTGGCATTATTTTGACTATTTAGCTAATCTGCAATGTTTATATATTTTTAATAGGTATCTTGCTATTTTTAGTGGTGTCTTTCTATTTTTTAGTTTAAAAAGTATTTTCAAAGATAAATAAAATATTTACTGTAAAAATAAAACCTATGAAGTTTTCTTAATATTTTATGGATTTATTATAAATCGTTAAGTCTGTAACATAAATTATATCTATACGATGAACTAAACTATGCACAACTAAAATGATGTACTACATCGAGCAACAATACAACTAAAATTATCTAATCCATTGAATTCTATGTCACTATTTTTATTTGCTAGCATATAAGATTTCAAATTTATGTACAAAGTTGCAAGAATATTTATGTACAAAATGGACGCACAGATCTCCGCTCATCTATCTCTCTCTTTCCTCCATTAGGAACCTCAGAGCTTCGCTATGTCTCTCTCTCCTCTCCTCCTCTCTCTTCTCTCTCTTCTCTTTTTTCGTAACTAAAATGACTTTTCACGAATTTTGGGGTATACATAGCAGTTCCTATCGCTAGTTGAACTAATGACATGATTCCACAAGTTTCTATCGCCATTTCAACTAGCAATTTGAACACTCAATGCAAATTGTCAGTTGAAATGGCGATGACAGATTGGAACGACGACTAGCGAAGAAATAGGTTCCTGTCGCCAGGTCAAATAACGATAGACACCTATTTTTGTAATTTGTTTTGACTATTTTTTTTACTTATCTTTTAAATTAATATTACTAAAAAAATTCCAGTATGTATGCACAGACAATGGAGGAGCCACATGAGTTTATGAGGGCACAGCTGTACCCCCAAAAAAAATTTGCATGTAAACCAATATACATTATATATACCTTGTATAATACACATGCTATACAATGAATTACATTGTATTATTCTCAATAATTAATAATTAGCACCCATCAACACAAGCTATTTTTGTGATGTTGGTCTGTATTACTAAACATGTAATTTATTCCATTAAACTTTACTATATCATTTAAACTTTTATGTTGAAACGTATCATTTAAGTTCGTACCTTTATACACACACGAGTGTATTTTCAGTAGAAATTTTGTAAGATTTCGGATTCATTCTCAACTTCTGTCTTTCTAAACATGTACTAAGAAGATACACTCGTATATGTGTGCAGTGATGTATGTGTATATGTGTCTTCGTTGTAATCACAAAATAAGTTTACACCGTCGTCATGCTCTCCGCTCCTTCGCGCAGGGGCGCCCATAGATCGTTTGGTCCACTTATCAGTCGCTTCTTCTTCAGTTCAGACCGTCGAGCTACTTTGCGTGTCAAAAAAACTTCTCCGCACGCAGAAGACACGTGCACGCACAAGTTCGTCGAATGGCGAGGGCGCGCACGGGAACACCGGTTGGATTCTGGTTCTTCAGTTAAGACCGTCGAGCTACTTTGCGTGTCAAAAAAACTACTCCGCACGCAGAAGACACGTACACGCACAAGTTCGTCGAATCGCGAGGCCGCGCTCGGAAACACCGGTTGGATTCTGGAAGCGCATCCGCCGCACACGATATGCCGTGCCTGACGGAGGCGTCTCCGCTCGGTGGGCCGACCGCCCGCTCCCTCCGAACCACACGTTCTCGTGTTTGCGGCGATTCATCGCTTGTGGACGAGGTTGCAGGTTGCGCCCAGCCGCAGCCAGCCGGTGAGCGAATGCCTCTTCTCAAGATTTTGACTATCGGGCTTCCTGCCGGCACTGGATTGTCGCGTGAACAGAGCAGGCGCTGCCACGAAAGGGGAATGCAAAGTTTTCTTTCTTCCGTTCCGCGTTTTGTTTTGTTGCTAGAAATAGTGCCTAGGGGTGAAAACCGCACATGGATTGTCTATGTTATTGGATTACTGGATCGGATTGGATTGGATAGAATGGAAATATGTTTAGATTTTCTCATCTGAATAACAGTAGTCTCTCCTACACCCAATTTCATATTGAATCTGATGATGAAAATATGAAACGTCATAAAAGATGTACTGCCCGTACTCGAATTCGAATTCTATAAAGCTAGGTACAAAGTTGTTGCAAAGGTGGCTAGTCATGGTTAGATGGGCCGTCGACATGGCACGGCATGGGCTCATGCTGGCCCGACACGATTAGGCCTGAACACTAATCGGGCTATGCTATGCCGATCTGTGGGCTAGGGTGCCGATCCAGGCACGACACACCAAAGACTTCCGGGCGCGGCACTTAGGTTGACGGTCCGTGTTTCGACCCATGTAGCTCTGCTTGGCTCGATTTTTTTTTTAAAAAAACTGTGTAGAATTCAAAAATACATATGAAAATTGTAAAAAAAAAATAGACAAACATATTAAAAATATAATAAAAAGCTTTATTAATGTTTAAATGGCTTCCTCGTTAAAACATTTTCCCAGTAAAAACTCAACATGAGAAAACCCGGAAAAGTGAAAAGAGTACACCGTATAGCTCTGCATACATTCATGTTCTAAGTGTGGTTATCTAGGTATAGATTTTCGAACACCTTTGACAAGTCTGGATTTTCTACAGAGTATTGTGTTTGTGGATCAGCTTGTTCCCAGTACTTCACAGTTAGAAGTATCTCTACCATCTCAATCGTGAAACGTGTTCTCATTTCCTCCAATATTATTTCAAAAAGACTTAAAGCAGACTAGAAAGAATCAGTTGAGATAAGAACAGTTAACACACCACGCAAGTAAGTATGGATAGGATATGTTAACTTATGGGTATGCTAACATTGCAAAATTCGTTATTCAGATAGCGAGATAGTTCTCTACTCCTTGAGTGAGAGGTTGGTCTTGGTTGAGAAGGTGCTGCTACAGAACCCCTGGACTTGCAGGAAGAACCTGGACACCAGATCTTGCTCCACAAATTTGTCTTGTTACATGAGGTGGGTGGTAATGGAGGTTGTTGCAAGCAAACTCCCTGAAACTTATTTTCATACCTTTGAAAAAACTCGGTAAACCTAGAATGAATATCTGCAAAATAGTTAGAATAGTGTAGGCATGTAGTATCACTAAGAAGATAAAAATATTAGCAAATTCTTGAATTTTAGCTCTAGGATATAAAATAAATGCAACTACATATAGGAAAGGGATATTTCTCTCCAATATTTCAGGTATTTTGTTTTCATAGCAATAATAGCCTCTCGTAAAACTATATCATTTTCAACTGACTAGCAATCTATAGAATAGTATGCACAATTATATGCGATGTTAGATAATACACAGCGGACAAAGCAACAGTGGCTTCAATTTTTCTTTTCCAAAAACTGAGTATCTTCTCAGCAACAATCCAATATTGCTTAGTCAATAGTACACTACTGACAAGGCTTTGATAGTGCGTTTGAATAAAAATAGAAAAAATACTTTTATATGGTAAAAAACTCTTAAGCATTAAGTAAGTAGAGTTCTATCTCACCAGCATGTCCAAATTAAATTTTCTTGGACGTGCACCCATTGCCCTACAGAAGTTCTTATATGCTGCTATTTTTACGTTAGAATTATTCAAAAAAGATATCGCATCGCGGAACGCTTTAATATACGAAGTCAACATCTTCAAACCATATTTTACTATAAGGTTAATAATATAACAAGCGCATCGCTGATATAGCAAGAAGGAATCAACGTATGCACTCAACATTGGAGTAAGAATATCCATTGCCCTAGAGTTTGAAGCGGCACTGTCTAAAGTAATTGAGAATATTTTAGTTGTAAGACCAAAATCTTCCACTACTTTGATAATATAGTCCACAATATTCTCACATGTGTGCGCTACATAAATTAATTTGATACCTATAATTCTTTTTCCTCTATGTTCCAGTTGTCATTAACATAATGAGCAACTACACTAAGATAATCCTTCCTAGCCCGATCACTCCATATATCGGAGGTCGGGCACCAAAATGTGCACATACTAATCGGTCCTTTAATTTATCACGATATTCATTATAGTATTTAACTAGATCCTTAGTTATTGTATGTCTAGAAATAGTAGTAAGTCTAGGATTATACAGTCCTTATGTAAGTTTCAAAGTTGTAGACTCTCCAAAGCCTAAAGGTAAATCATCGAAGCAATTAAATGACAAAGAGATTGACGGACTACCTCGGGATTGTAGCCCTACTACATATCGCATCAGTTGGAGGTTATCATAGCTTGTGTCGCCTCATCGCTAATCCTTGCTTAGCCTTGCATCTTGCAAAGGCAAGTCTAAGCAAGTGCCCCATTCCACACGAAAACTTTGCGACAATTCATGACGGTAAATTTTACAAACAGAATATGGTACCTAATCTCCTTGTTCATTTTCATTGGTTGTCCTATCAAAATTCTCTCAGACTCCCAATGTACTCATCCCGACCTCTTTACTCTGGTGGATGCCGGACAAAGATGCTACCGTAGAGCCTAATGACGGTATTCTCCTTGCCCTTCCGGTAATAACTCCGATTGGTTTGAGACATCGGCATTCTCGAAGGATGCAATATACAGATGGCCATGCTCAATCAAATTGAGCAAAATTTTTAAATTTGTATTCGACGTTTATGCAATTTATGTTTGAATTCATCCTCTAAACTCATTTTGTATCTAAATTGCTAACTCTTGGATTGACGAGGGATAGTTGATCTAGTGGTCTAGTGGCACCACGAGAAGATGAGAAAAACATTCCCAACTACAAATATACATATATGATAAATTGGATTGATGGCATAGCTAGGAATTCGTGGAAGGTAGGATGGATTTCTACCCTTCGAGATTGTTTGGGAATTCCAATCCCTGCTGGGATTCTAACCAATTCGCGGGGATGGAAACCCACGGGGCAAGTTTCCCCAAGCCAGCTAGAATGCTCGTTTGGATGCTCACTAGACAGGGATTTCCTGTCCCAATCCACGTCGTTTCCCTTGGAAAAAATCCTCGACTCCCCACGTTGGGAAAGCTTTCTCCGTCGTGTTGCCTCTCCTTGCACGCATCCCCATCTCCGCCTCACGATCACCCTTGCGACCGCCTCCGCCTCCCTTGACAGCCTCAACCTTTGCCTGCGTCGCTCGCTATCACCTCCACTGTGTGCTTCCTTCTCTAGTCATCCCACATCTCGCGGGACACGACGCCTCCTTCTATCACTCTGGCCAGTCGGCGACATGTTGTCCTTCTCCGGCGCGATGGATCTTCGGTTGTTAGTAAGATGCACCTCTTCTTCCTCCCTGCTTCTCGCCCTCTTGCTCTTCGGGTTTCGTCGACCCTTCTTTCACAGATCTGGTGCCCTTAGGTCATTTTGAGAAAGAAGAGGAGGGGCGGTTGCTGTTCATGAGGAACGTCAAGTGCACCAAGACCAACTGGATCCACATGGGGACATTGTGGGCCCTAGCTCGACATGGTTTGCAAATTTCACTAATAGATTCCATCGTTTTCTTTCTTCCTAGCCTTTCCTATTCTCTTTCTAAAAATTTAGCTGAAAATAAGAACTAGGATGCTTAAATGCATTGGGCTAACTTGTAGGAGTTCTCAAGCTTAAGCGTCGAGCCATGTGACGGTGGACTGATCGTTGTCATAGTGTTTGAAATCAAGGAGGAGGAGGTACTGTTATTTACAACCAAAGAAAGGGAGCTTTTTTGAGCTTCTTTTTGGTGCAAAAGACTGAAAAGTTGTGATATTTGCAGGTTCCAGCATTTGTTGTGAGGGAGAATGAATTTAGATTTCTTGCCGTGGGTGACCAATTCACTGCATGCTAACTGATTTGGAATTTAGATGTGGAATTTTCAGTTTCTTCATATCTAGACTGAAGCTGTTTGGAATTTAGATTGTTTAGTCCTGAGCTATAATTTCGACTACATTAACGAGTATGTAGTTAATTTTGTTTAATTCTATATGTGTTGTCAGGTTATTCTTGAAGAACTGGATGGGATGCCTTTTCCAAATCCAGCACTAAGGGCTTATATTCTGTGACTGGAATCCTAGATGTAACTTTTGTTTTGTCTTTGCTGTTGCATCCTGCAATGGAATTATTGTTCTTCTTGATGGGATTTTGTTGGGTCAGATTGTCTGTGCACACTATAGTAATGAAGAATATTTCCAAGTGAGATGCAAAGGTTCAATCTATATCACACTCAAAATTCTTCCTGTAATTAACTAAAGGTAAATAGAAATTGACCTGAACCAAAATAAGATGGTCAAGTAACACTAATTATTAGCAGTTTAGCACTTCACATCCACTTATGCATGAACTAGACTAATTTTCTTTCTTGTGACCATTTCAACTTTTCGGATATATATGCTACTTTTTGTTGGATTGTAGATTTTATTTGACTGCTGTAAGTACACTGTGATGGTTGAAAATTGTGGATGAAAATTCTTGAAATGTAATCATGTAGAATATATGACTTCCTGTGGTACTTTTGTGCTAGCCTCGGGCAAAACCTCAATTATGCACCAATAGTCTCTTAAACTCTATCCATTTATTGTACCTTTAGTGCTTGCTTATTTAGCTTCCATTTACTGTGTTAGATGTTTTCTAGTTGCATAGTTATAGCATCAAGATATGCCAGTCTAGCTTGTTTTCGAAATTTATAGTTCTCCCTGCATAGTTCTGATTTTTTTCTTAAATTTATTTAATGGTCAGGATTTTTAGCCCCACCCTCTCCCAAACAGTTGCCGGGATTTGTTTCCTCTCAAGGGAATTTAACCCCACGGGTGGAGGGGACCTTTGCCCCATAAAATCCCCTCAGGGTATTCTTCCACAGGGAAATCATGCAGTGACCCTAATCCCCTGCCATGTGTCGACCATAAGCAGGCATGCCCCCACTATGACAACCCCTAAATCGATGGCTTCCTCGCAGTTGACCTCCGCCCAAATTCCATTGACTTGTGTTGCATTTTTTATGCATGCATTCTCATGCCGAAATGTTTTTCACATGGCAAGATCGTTTTTGTGAAGGCTGCCAAGGTTCAAGATGAGAAGATTAAAATGTTGTGTCCTGTGATTGTATTTGCGCTCATATAATTTTTTTTGGGGGAGATTGACTAATGTAGCTATGATTGCAATTGTTTTTCTAAAGTGTGAATGTTGTATGAAGCGAGTGAATGAATGGACTAATGAGATACGGTAGGCTATACTAGCGCAATATAAAAATTTCTACCGCAGAAACCAAGAAGTCATGCGAGTAAGAGATCATAGATCGTTACCACTAGACACACAAAGGTGCCAAGAATAGTTGGACCACTTTGCCGACATCATGCGTGTCAATATAGTGGAAGTAGTCTATCGTCCAACGTCCTTGGGCACTAATCGCTTCTCACATACATCACGGATTATCCTCGATCGCGTAGCAACAACGCAATAGCGCATCTACGGTATCCACACGCCTAGGATGGAACATTGTGCACCGGTGATAGCAGAGTGTGCACGTTAGGGCCTTTAGGGGTGGCGACTAGGTTTCGTGGGTGGTGCAACATACACCCAAAAGCCCCGCACCTCCCCTTACAAAGAGCCCCCTTAGTGGAGCTTTATGCTAACCGCTAGGGGCTATTAAGGTGTGAAGCACATACAAACAGATTCTATTCGAACTATTTCTTTCTGTCCCATTAAATGTGTGACCCTTTAGGTTCATATGCACTTGGTTGCGACCAAAACTCCTTTTCCGATCACAAGTCGATAGCGCCTCCTAGCGACACAACGACTCGAATGCACATAAAGTTCATATCGGACGAACCTATATAGCACTCATGTGTTGATCCATTTGCCTCACGACACCAGATCGAACTCAAGGCGAGATTCGTGCCATCCTTTGATAGCTCCATCATTCACTTGATCTTTTTGTGGGTTATACACTTGTGGTTGACTCTTCAACCACATTCGGCATGGTCATGCACTTCCATAATCCAACCACATCGAGGAACCTTAAGATATCTCTCCCATTAAAGAGGAGGGGCAAATCATATCTTGATCACTCACATTCCTCCGTATATTTCATAGTAAACCCAAAAGAGACCTTAATGACTACCTAGTTACGGAGTAGCGCTTGACATCCCCTAAATAAACTATTACACATATAGGAATCCTTGACGATCTCAGATCGAAAGATCCTACATACACTATGTATGAGACCAATTGATGACACCTCAAAATATAACAATTCCCGCGGTATCTCAAGGTGGGTCAATCCAACATTATGTTCTCTAACATATGTCCATATTATTGATTTGATATCTCATATCCGTGATCTGTGAAACATGACTATCAATCAATACATGTATTAATCTATAAATCATAAGTGTTCCACGTATTGATGTAAGATCAATGATATTTAGAATAACATCATAACATGAATAAAGTGGTTCACGAAAAAGTCGCATACTTGTTAATCAATATAAATGATAGTACAAGTCATATACTTATTAATCAATATAAATGATAGTTCATTCAAATGATAAAATAATATATTATTCAATAGTTCATAAACATAAAAGCGATATAATCATTTCTATGATTACCTCTAGGCATATCACTGACATGAATGTTTGCAATTTTGTAATTGTTTCTCTGAAGTTTGAATGTTGTATAAAGATGCTACAAATTCAGGTTTTAGATGCTAGCTGTTGCTACCTGATGAATAAGAAAGCACCAACTGTAAAAGATTTTCGAAGCTGATGAATGCGAAAGTATCATGCATGCTTGAGTTCATACGAACCTGATACTGTACAGGTGGCTACAATATGCACCTGTGTTTCTACATGCATGGTTGCATGCCAATTGTAGCATGTGCTTCTCTTAGCTAGCAGCTCCAGAAATGTCATCGAGAAGAAACAAGCGGGAGTAACTCGCACCACCTCATTTGCATTCCAAAATCTGACACTACTCATTTGAATTCAATAAATTTTTAATTGATCAATGTTTGCATGCAACAATTTCATTGAGAAGGCATGCTTTTGTGATGCATCTGTGAAGTACTCCATAAGAGGATGTGCTACCAAAAATTAATTCTCTATATGTATCATGCTTTTTTTTTTCTGAAGCTAGCTGATGCTGGTCTGTGCTTCTTGTTTCTTGCAGCTAGCTGCTGCCACCTGCTTGCTGACTTGTGCTAGCTACTTGCAGGACTTAATTTCGAGTTTTATCAAGTACTAAGTAATGTACTAGCTGCCTTGTTACTTTTCTTCACCTGATGCTAATGGTCTAATTGCTGCTGCTGGACGCATCAGGAACAGATGGAATGAAATGCATGCCCTGGTTTTTAACACCAAATAGATTGATACATCATGCAATTTTAACACCAAGGTTTCATTACAAGTCTGCACACACATAACATCCATTTGCCAATTCCAGTTCGATTACAAGCGGCATGAAACTAACAAGAAACAAAAAGCTACACCAAATGCAGTGCTACATGGCGAATTGCTTCCTTGGCCTCCTGCGCATTAAGTTCTTCCATTTCCTCAAATTCCAGCAATCCCAAGTCCCAACTCACATCAAACAAAGCATGCATTGGTGTACAGTATCAGGTTCTCAGGCATCACACGTGAACAAGCAGAAGCAGATGCATCTCACAATTGACTAAAGTTGATAATGACACGTTGAGTGCATAAGGCAAGAACAATCACATAATTCAGAATGTGAAGTAAACAAGCAGGTTGCAAAATAGTGAACGACATGAGAATCTGGAATTACATATAGAACTTTATCATCCTTTCATTGGACAATTTCAACTATCATGAAACACAACTTGCTTGCAGATCTTGCACTTGCAGGGCACCCTTTGATTGTCTCCTTTTATCCCATCGCCCAGAAGCGTCGTGTCCTGAACATCGCAATGGTCTCTCGCAGCTAGTACCTCTTCCTGAAATTTCTCATACACTTCGTGTGTGAATAACACACTGCCTTCTTCCTTTATCCTTCATGTTCTCCACCTTAGGATTGGTATGGATGGTGGTGTTGTCAGCTATCAACTCTTGCTGGCGCTGAGTTTGTAAAGCTGTATCAAACCGAAGCTAAAACTCGACCAAAGCGAGCCTACGACCAACAAAATGGTTGAAAATGAGTTGGCACTGAGGCACACACTGATCTGAAAGTGGTTCTCAGAGTGCTGCCAGGAGGAATATGTCCATGAGGTATGCTGGGATTCATGATTGACGGATGCGATACCTTGTAGACAACCACTCATGACCCTCGAAGCCAAATTTGGAAATGAAAGAATTCCATTTCGCCTTGAATTCCGCCGCTGTTTCTGAACCCCATGCACATGAATGCACACTCTCCCAAAATAGAGGATTGTCATAGAGAAGGTCCTATTGTAGTATCGGCCCATTGGGCCAACCATGTGGACATTTTACCCAAACGAGACTCATTCGTGGTTAAGACCTATGAGGTATAACTATCTAGTTTAGTCTCATATTATTTATGGGACTGTCTATGTGTAAGTTGTTTGAAAATTTGTTATTTTTCAGTTAATTATTCCCACTTTTATATTTTCATCTAACGGTACGAAAAAAACGTTACAAGAAAAAATACAAAAAAATTCTAAACTAGACAAAAGTAAATCTAGGTGAACCCTACAAATACAAAAAAAAAAAATACAAAAACAAATAGAACTAAAAGTTACAATAGAGTTGTGCTAAAATTGCACTTCACTTGGTACTATAATTTTAGGCTTAATACTGTGCAACTATAGGTGACTGGTGGATAAGAAAATTTCAGGTAACTGAAAAATAGCAAATCCGATTACTTAATCTATTGAAAGGGCAAGCTCCCCTGTAGGCAAAAGCTGCTCATTCTACACACATGCAGATATCGTATCCACCCATCAATAAAGAGAGGTTGTCGGGGCTAATTCCTATGTCTTCTACCATATGTGATTGTTCGTCGGCAACATGATCACAACTCTAACACGTTATTAGCATGATAAACATAGGCCAATCCCGTTTGTCTCTCCCCAGCCACGCCAACAGTGCAACCACATCACTTGCCAACGACGAGCCCCCGAAGTGCCTACCACAACCGACCAATTCCCCCACCGGTCTCTGCTGCCAACGACAGCCATGGGCCGCACCTACCGTGATGCTGCCGATGTTTAGCCTACGACCTCGATGATCGTGCCAACTGCAACATCGATCCCCTACCGATTCCCGATCGCCAACGGCTGCTCCTACCGCACCGCCGTTACCGACCTTGGCCTCGCCGACTGTACCAACCGCGCTGAGCCGAGTGCGCCGTCGCCGCGCCTACCGCGTAGCCTCGGAACATCGCCCCGGTGCTCACCAATGCCGCGCCAACCTGTTACATTCCCAGTAATATACTATATCATCAACAAGTATAAATGGATCAAGTCCGGATAAAGTAAGAAGGTTGTTCTTGAGGAGGAAGAAGAAGAAGGGAGGAGGGAGCAGGTAGGAAGAGGATTGTTCTGTCTTTACAACTCATGGTCGCCTACAGGCGTCCCGGCACAATACTTAAGCAATCAATGCTACATTCTTGCACCATACGTTAGCCATCTCAGCTAGCCCACTAGACGGCCCATTCTCCTGAAGTATAGCGTGTGCTGGGCCTGCGTTCACGTTGCTCTTTCCTTCTCCCACCCTGACGACTCTCTTGCAGTGTAGCAGGGACCGTGACATCTTTCGCCCCTTCAAAGGCGGCTTGTCCCCAAGCCGGTGCATGTGGAAAACGGACAAGTTCATCAAGGTCTTCCTGTGTTGGTGCGAAGCGGAGAAAGTCCGACCATTGAACTTGAACTTGGGTAATAGAAGTTGCGCCCTTGTCTCGGAGGCGTTTGCGCAACACCTGGAGTGGGATTCGAAGATCTTCAGTATAATCAGGAAGCTCAGTCTGAACATTGCTCGAAGGAGGAACCGCCTTCCGAAGTTGCGACACATGAATAACTGGATGAATCGCCGTAGTGGAGGGTAATTTAAGCTTGTAAGCCACTGGTCCTATCCTCCTTTCAATCTGAAAAGGGCCAAAATAACGAAACTCCAATTTGTGATTAGCTCTTACCACCACCGACTCGAGCGAGGGTTGAAGTTTCAAATACACCCAATCACCCTCCCGGAATTCCCGATGTGATCTTTTCTTATCCGCTTGTGCCTTCATGAGTTGGTTGGCTCGATTGAGATGATGCTTTAATAATTCGTCATTAGCTGCGTTCTTGCAACCACACCGACAACTCAACTCCGACAAACTGAAGTATCCTTGATACCAAAGTGTCTTGGGGTGTATCCATACAAAATTTCAAACGGAGATTTCCCCAGTGTGGAATGCCATGCCATATTATACCAATATTCGATAAGGCCACCAATGGAACCACTTTCCCGCACGCATGCACAAAACATCGCAGGTAAGCTTCAACGCATTGATTGACCCGCTCAGTTTGGCCGTCCGTTTGCGGATGATACGCGGTACTCATCCTTAACTGGGTTTGAGCTGCCCTGAATAACTCCTTCCACAGCAAGCTCGTGAAGACTCGATCCTGATCTGATACAATCGACTAAGGTAAGCCATGGAGTTTAAACACATGTTGCATGAATATTTGAGCTACTTGGAATGCTGTGAACGGATGAGCCATCGCTATGAAATGACCGTACTTTGAGAACTTGTCTACCACGACCATGATGTAGTTGAAGCCCGCCGATCGAGGAAGGCCCTCAATGAAGTCCATAGATATAATCTACCAGGCATGGTCCGGAACAGGCAATGGTTGTAGCAGACCTGGGTAGCGCACGTGCTCCGCTTTTGCTTGCTTGCAAACTGAACATTGGTCCACAAACTCCCTGACACTTCGTTTGATTCCTATCCAGGCAAACAGCTTGCGAATACGATGATAGGTAACCTGAAATCCCGAATGCCCCCCAATTGCACTGGAATGTAGAGCAGTCAAAATATTGTTCTGAACGAGTGGATTGTTTCCTACCCAAATACGATCACCCAGCTTGAGCACACCGTTACTCAACTGAAACTTGTAGGTGCCATTACCAGAAACAGTTAGGTCCTTTAAGAATTTACTAGTTTGTGGATCATGCTGATAACCTTTGGCTATCTCTTCCATCCAATCTGGTACAACAGTTGATATCGCCAGTACTTCCCCATCCTGTCCCAATTCTCTTCGTGAGAGAGCATCGGCCGCTTTGTTGGCTATGCCTGGTTTATACACTATTCGGTATTGCAATCCCAATAGCTTGGTCATGATCTTCTGCTGCCATGGCGTGGTTAGACGTTGATTCCCGAGATGCACTAGACTGCGTTGATCAGTGCGAATTACAAACTCCCCCGTCTGCAAATAGGTTCGCCAATGCTCCACTGCTAGCAAGATCGCCAATCCCTCTTTTTCATATGTTGACAGACTTTGTGCCCGAGGTCCCAAAGCTTTACTCATATAAGCAATGGGATGTTGGTTCTGCATAAGCACTGCACCTATACCTTTATCTGATGCATCCGTTTCTACCACATAACACTTGCGAAAAGTCTGGCAAGGCCAACACTATTGCTGAAATCAAAGCCGCCTTCAAGGCTTGGAATGCATCCTCCTTGTCTTGAGTCCAGACGAACACAACATTCTTTCGAAGTAAATCAGTAAGCGGACGACTGATAATGCCAAAATGTCGGACAAATTTCCTGTAATATCTGGCCAATCCCAAAAACCCACGCACATGCTTGACATTCTCTGGAACAGGCCACTCTTGGACAGCTGCAATATTTTTAGGATCTGTGGCCACTCCATCCTGACTAACAATATGTCCCAGGTATGTCAATTGCCTTCGAGCAAAAGCACACTTTGTTCATTTGATCTTCAGACTATGTCGCCTCAAAACTTCCAGCACTTGCTGCAGCTGAGTCACATGGGTTTCAAGGGTCCGGTTGTACACCAGTATATCATCGATAAAAACCAATACACCGCGACGCAAGAATGGTCCCAAGATGGTATTCATCAGCCCTTGGAAGGTGGTCGGAGCGCTTGTCAATCCATACGGCATAACTTTGAATTCATAGTGCCCTTGATGCGTTTTGAACGCAGTCTTATATTCATCTTCAAGCTTCATACGTATCTGATGATATCCCGCCCGCAAATCCAAACTAGTAAACCACTGTGATCCGAATAACTCGTCCAACAACTCCTCAATGATTGGCATGGGGTAGCGGTTCTTCACTGTAATAGCGTTCAGATGTCGATAATCCACGCAGAAACGCCATGTTCCATCTTTTTTTGGGACAAGCAGGACGGGTGATGCAAACGGGCTAGCACTTTGTTGAATCAGTCCTTGCTGCAACATTTCATGCACTTGTTTGTCAATCTCATCCTTCTGAGCTGGACGATATCTATATGGTCGTATGTTGATCGGCTGAGCTCCAGGCTGTAAAGGAATAGCGTGATCAAACTCGCGTTGCGGTGGCAGACCATGAGGTTCCTCAAATACATCTGCAAAGATTGACAACAGACGGCGAACAGTGTTCGGCAAGTGAACTTCTTCAGTTTGAACTGCACAGAGCTGGACTCTGCTGTCTGTGATTACCCGATCTATTTGTGTTGTCTTGAGCTCGCAACTGGAAATCTCGTCCTTCAATCCTCGTAGGACAACACGTTTGCCAAGATATACAAATGTTAAGATCTTCTTACGCCAATGTATGGTCATCGGGCTGTGCTGCTCCAACCAATCCATACCCACAATAATGTCAAATCCTCCCAGTGCCAGAACCTTCAGTGAAGTTCGGAACTTAACTCCTTGCACTTGCCAATCACAATCTGGAAACTCCTTTTTGCTTACTAGAGTACCCCCATCCGCAATCGTGACCTTAATCTTCCTTAACGAATTCTGCTCCCTTTGCAGCTTGGCAGCCAGGTTCTCCCCCACGAAGCTATGGGTGCTTCCGGAATCAATCAGAATCAGAACCTCCATTCCTTGTACAGTTCCCTTGAGCCTCACTGTTTTTGGTGCTTCAACCCCTTTCACTGCAGCTACTGAAATTGCTAACACTTCTTCTCTTTGGGATGTGTCGCCTTCAGACGGTGTGAGTTCTATACTCGAACCTTGAATCAGCTCCCACATTTCTTGAACCAAATGGAGTTGAACCGTCGGCCCACACTGATGCTCCCTATTCCATTTCTCCCCACAGGTATGACATAAACCTTTAGCACGTCGGTATGCCCTGAGAGCTGCCATCTTGTCATCTGGTCCATTCACTCGGCCCTTGTCCACACCTCTTCTGTCCTCACTGCGATTTCCAACACTACCAGGAAATCTTCCCGGTGGTGCAGGCAATGGTAATGCAGTTCGTGTTGGTGGAC
This sequence comes from Ampelocalamus luodianensis, assembly GCA_036346255.1. Taxonomy (NCBI): domain Eukaryota; kingdom Viridiplantae; phylum Streptophyta; class Magnoliopsida; order Poales; family Poaceae; genus Ampelocalamus; species Ampelocalamus luodianensis. The sequence goes on along the minus strand of JAYEVH010000128.1, from coordinate 124,079 downwards.
GCCCCCTGGCAAAAACTCCGGTCGGCGCGTCTCACGCCTCATCGTTTCCAAGACCTCCTCTTGCAGGCATGCTAATGAGACCGCAGTATCCAGGTTCTTTGGCTGATGAAGAACCACTGCCGCTCGAATATCGCTTTTTAGTCCATCAGTGAATTGGGTCACAAAGAACATTGGATCCCATGTGTGATGAGCCAGTAGGTTGTGCATCGATTCATTGAACTTCTCCACAAACTCCGCGACCGTACCATTCTGCTTAAGACGATTGAATTGGCGAAGTTGTTGTTGAAATTCCTCTCGCCCAAAACGAGCACAGACTGCCTCTGCGAATTCTTCCCATCTTGAGTACCTAGTATGAGCCTGAGTTGAATGCAACCATAACACAGCACTTCCAACAAAATGCATAGCAGCAATACTGATCCACAGATCTAACCGAGTAGAGCACACATGGAAATACACCTCACATCGCAGTTTCCATGCCTTTGGATTCTGTAACATCCCAAAAATTTGGTCTGTTTTGAAGTTTTAAAAGAAAAATAACCATTTGGGTTTTTCTACTAAAGTTAAAAGCTTAATATGAATTTTCAGATTTCAAAAACAATTTAACATGATTAATGTCAACATCAACTATTATCAAAATTATTTTATTTGGGTTCTATGTGCTTGGATATATTTTCTAGAATTTTCTAGAATTTTTCCGAGTGCATTTGCTATTTTCTATTTGCTATTTGGATTTTCTGCTATTTTCTAAAAAGAAAAACTAATTAAAATCTCAGAAACAGTCTTCGGGCTCAATCTCTCTTCCGGCCCATCACTTCTTCTCCCTCCGGCCCAGCCCGCTTCTATTTCATGACCCGGCCGGCCTCCTTCCTTCTTTCTTTTCCGCGGCCAAAGCCCAGCCCAGCCGAGCTGCTCCCTCTCCTTGTCTCGCTGCCAGTGGCCCCGCCGCCATCGCCACGTGCGTTTCTCCTTCCTTCGTCCCGAGCTAGACTCTCCAGTCCGTGTTCTTCACGAACACGCAGCGCCGCCGGTCTCCTCCGGAACTCCTCCCTCCAGCACTATATAAGGCCTCCCCACCGCGTCAATCTCTTCGCCTCGTCGACCTCTTCCAAAACCCCAACTTGCCCTTGAGGACTGCGTCGCCTCCTCGTCGAATCGTGCCCTAGAAGATTCCGGCCGCCGCAGCTTTCTCCGCCATCTTGCTCCACCGTCGGACCTCCTCAGCCTGCGCCGTCACCACCGTTGGGATCGCCTCGACGCCAGCTTCACGGTGCTCCCATCATCTCCTCTCGAAGACCACCACGTCTCCGTTTTCAGTTTCGTCCGACAAACGACCGCTGGCCATCTCATCGATCTACTCTCCGGTGAGCTTCTTCGTTTATCTTTGCGCGTCACCTTGTGCTCCATGCTATTCTCATCTAATCCCCACCTCCCTTTTGTCCTTTCCGCCGCCGAGCCGCTGTCGCCGTGCCCCTTCTCCATCTCCGGTCATCTTCGAATTATCATTGCTCCGGTCAACTTCGGTCCTCCCCGAGCGTTCCGTGGTGATTCCCTTGTCGTCACGATCATCATGCTTACCTCCAATCTCCACAGGCGCCTTTGCTTCATCACCGCCGCCACACCCGTGAGCTTCACCGCCGCCAAAGTCGCCGCCGCCGGCGAGCCCTTGCCGCTCTTGCCACAGAACCACCTCCAGTAGCCTCGCCTCCTCTTCGTCATCCCGTTTTTGTCTTTGTCCGGGCCTGAATCGTCGTCAATTGCCTTCGCCGCCGCAAACCATGACCGCTGGCCGGAGCTCCCTTCTTCCTCTCGGTTTTCTCTCTGTGCTGACGTGGCGTGCCATCTCCCTTCCACATCGCGGCCACGTCAGCTTTTAGCTTATGTGGCATACCCGTCAGCGGCCAGGTCATCGCCGTGTGGCACTCCAATTATTCCACCCGAGCCAAAGGCCCATGAAATCAGTCCATGGTGCACCATCCCTATGACAGTGGGACCCACCTGTCAGAAGAGTTTTTCATCTCGTCCGAACCGCTCTGCTGACGTCAGCTGACGCATTAACTATCTTTTCCTTCAGAAAAGTAATTCCAGTAAATCAATAAATTCTGATTTTCAGTATTTTATGTGATTTCAATCTTCCAGAGCTCATATCTTTTGCATCCGAACTCCGATTGAGTCCATTCAAATTCCTAAATCTGTCTAAATTCAAGATCTATTTATCTGAGATTTTTATTTAATTTTTGGAGTTTGTTTTCTCTCTGTTATTTATTTATTTGTGTTATTTGCTTGTTTTACGAATAGACGTCGATACTTTGGGAAGCTTCGAGCAAGGAGTAGCATACCAAGATCAAGATCAATCACTGGATTTATTCCAAGGCAAGTCGTGGACCTTTGATCATATTGAACCCATGATTTCAAAAGTATATTGTTTTATACAATTGCATGCTATATTTATATAAACTGCTTGGGGTATAGTTATTACCTATTGTCATTATGCCTCCATTGATTATTTGAATGTCATGAATCCTTTGTCACCTTAGCATGGGTAATGGTAGTTGGACATCTTTGTATTGCCAACATGGGTATCGTACATATGCTTAGTTTTGCTTAGTTACGATGGGTTTGTCATCACATGTGTCTTAATAATAAATTTTGACTTAATGATTTATGGAATCATGGTGGTGAGCCATTCTTGTTAAAATTTGTGTACCATGACAGGGTATGTCATTGGTCTTGGTTAAACAAAATGGTTTTCGCTTGGGCGAGTGGTTGGTGGATAGGGAGGATGTGGATGGAACATGTTGTGGGTTTGCGGAAAGATCGCCTGAGTAACTTGTCAAGGACTTAATCTTGTGCGCCATTGAACTGGGCCTTAACCGTACAACCACATGTCTGGTATGGGACGGACCTGGCTGATTAATTAGCAATGTCTTAATTTCGGTTCTGTTGTGTGAAGCGTGGTTACGGGAAACGTATTCTCACGGTGGCGCAAGAGGGGGCCCTGTCTGGTCGGAAAGACATTCAGTGTTGAAACCTTAGCGGGCAGAACTGGGTTAAGAAGGAGCTTTGTAAAAGCCTTGTGATGATCACTTAGTCGCACACCTCGGAAGTGTGTTAAACGGACATTATAAGTTGATCTATCTCTTGTGGGTCAAGCTGTACAACCTCTGCAGAGTGTAAAACTATTCGAATAGCCGTGTCCATGGTTATGGACGTGCCTGGGGATTTCACATGGGAGATAGAGTTTCTTCAAAAATGTGTCGGAGTGTGAATGGGAAGTTCACTTGATGAATATAATGTTCGTTTGGTGAATAGGTCATTCACTTGGTGGTTTGTGTCAGTTGGTGAATGGGGAATTCACTTATCCTTGGTTTGGTTGGGAAGTGAATGGGAAGTTCACTAGTTGTTTCAAAGAAAGTGTTTAATTATTTATTATTGTTTTCAATTACGCATTTCAATCTATTTATTGTATTTATTGTAAATGCTGTTTTATGCAAAAGAGCCATACAGCTAATCTTTGTTCTAGCCCTGCATGAATACTATTTGCATACATTTCCCCACGGCTTGCTGAGTACATTCAAAGTACTCATGGCTTTTGCCCTGTATTGCTCAGTTGAAGAATATCAAGCTGCTCAAGAGTTCTTCGCCCAGGAGGACCATGAAGGTTTTGCGGATTAGGATGTGTTTCTCCACTCGATTGCCTGTGGGCATGTTGATTGGCCATTTGAAGAGTTTCGTTCCGCTGCAAGAGTTTATTTGTTTCTTTAGCCCTGCGTGGCAAGTTAAGTAAATGTTGACCATAAGGTCCAGTTATTATTATTATTTGTTACTCTGAGATCTTTTTAGTCAAATCGAATAAATGGATGGTATTTCATCACTGTTTTCCTGTGTGAGCTAGCTACTGATCTGGGACTAGTTCAGAATACACAGAGGGTTCCTGAGATGTATTTTCGGGTCCCGACAGATTCTCACCATCAAATTGGGGAAAATCCAACTTCGGTGGGGGTGGGTGATAATGATGATTTCCTTGAAATCGATTGCCAACTATCCCACATCAACAGGAGGCATAGGCAAGGGCTGTAATCCATACATACCGTTGCTTGAAGGTAACTCTGGGTTGAGATTTTCCATTGCTCCACCACGTTTTTGTGTCCATGCGCCATTGCCATTTGATCTCTGACCGTATTCATCTTCTTCCTTGGGTTCCTTGGGCTTCAGGTGCTCCGGGGTCGGTAGCAAGGGAGGCAACTCCGACACCTTGGGCACTGGGATCGCATCTCGAGTCATCAGCTTGACTTGATTTCGTAACTCCCCCAACTCACCACGCAGTTCATCCACAGACGCCACCATCATCGGTTTCCATTCCTTCAGTTCTAGCACCACTGGTTTGATTTCCGCCATCGATTCCACGAGCGTCTGGATCGCCCTGGTAAGTGCTGCGATTTCCTACTCCATGGCCGACGTTTTACCTTGTGCTCGCGTTTGATACTTTGGCCTCTCCAGATTATTCTTGCTTCCAAGATCGGGCTCTAATACCAAATTGTTACGTTCCCAGTAATATACTATATCATCAACAAGTATAAATGGATCAAGTCCGGATAAAGTAAGAAGGTTGTTCTTGAGGAGGAAGAAGAAGAAGGGAGGAGGGAGCAGGTAGGAAGAGGATTGTTCTGTCTTTACAACTCATGATCGCCTACAGGCGTCCCGGCACAATACTTAAGCAATCAGTGCTACATTCTTGCACCATACGTTAGCCATCTCAGCTAGCCCACTAGACGGCCCATTCTCCTGAAGTATAGCGCGTGCTGGGCCTGCGTTCACGTTGCTCTTTCCTTCTCCCACCCTGACGACTCTCTTGCAGTGTAGCAGGGACCGTGACACAACCACGTTGCATCGAGAGCTCAGCTTTGCCGTCGCCGCGCCAACCATGCCACTCTGGCCGAGCCTCGGCCTCCTCGTCGCCACCACAGCCTTGCCACTTGTCACGCCAATTGCTCCGCTTTGGCTCACCATCACGTTGGTTAAACGCCGCCGTGCCACGCCACCACTGGCCGCCGCTCGTGAGGGCAAAACACCGCTGTGCTGCATCGCAACCGCCTTGCCGCAGATCACCGTCTCCACCACGTTCCCCGCACCACCGCTGTGCTGCCCTGAGCGATTAAGCCACCATTGGCACCGAGCCCTAGGGTTAGGGCAAATCCTAGGGGCTCAACCGTGTTAAAGCTAGACCCCACATGGACCTGGGAATCCACGTGGGTTGGACTGGATGGTTAAGGCCCAATAATAGCCTAGTAGGGCGTTATTGGATCCGACAGCCAGGAATTTTGCAAATAATCCCTTGATTTTTTTTGTGAAATTATAGAGGGGACTTCGGATTATATAAATTAGGTCCTTGGGACCAAAAATCTTCCAAATTAGACCCTAGAATTTATGAATTTTTATTCCAAGGGTATCGACGCATTGAAATCTTGCAAATTAAACCTTGGAAGAGTTTTGGTTTTATTATTTAGTCTTTAATGCTTTATTTAATTACTAGAAATTGTTTTCCTACTATGGAAATTGTTTCTATGCTTAGAAAATTAACATAAAATTATTGGAAATTCTCTCACATTTATTATTTGAGTAAATTGTCTATATGCTCTACTCGCATGTTTTGACTAATGTGGCCTATTTCTGAGCCAACTAATTGTTGCTTTACATGATGTAGCCATGTTGCCTGAAAGGCACTTTTGTGTGTATAGCGATGGAAGGAATTATAAATCATGTGCAAACAATGTTGTGGAATACCTCAACTACAACAACCTCGGAGATGCCATCGAGAGGGGAAAGAATTGTAACAAAGGTTGCAAAGACTTAGCCTGTAAGTTCATCTATGAAAGAATGAATGGTATACCCCAAGAATGGTTTGCATGTGAGATGGATCCACATGGGATATGGGAGGTCCTGTGGACCATATTTGGCAAGCCAAGAAAAGCTCACATGTACCATGGCCACCCATCCCAAAACCTCCCGCCAAGAAAGGTAAAACCTTTAAAAGAGAAAGGGACATTGATGTCAACAAAAGAGGCAATAAAAGAATCTAAAACTCCGAGAAAAAGGATAATGACAAAATAAAATAGATTTGTCATAGGGATATGAATACAATATGTACTAGGTGTGATTGACAAGGGCATACTGTCAATAGGTGCAATACAACTAATCTAATATCCCATTTTATTAAATAAGTATTTAATGAATTAGAAAAGGATTAATAATCTGAATTTAGGAGGAAAATAGTTATGGGCCTTTGGCCCATACCCAAGTGGTGGGCCGGCCACCAACAAAAGGAGGGGGAGGGGAAACCCTAGAATGGCACCGAGCACGCTACTCACAGAGCGCCGCCACCTGCTGATGTTGTTGTGCTCTGATGCACCACCCCACCTCCTTGTGCTGCCTCCTTTGGGTGCTACCGGCCAAGAAGTAGAAAGGAGGGAGGAACCCCCTTGGGTGCTGCCAGCCAAGGAAGAGAGGGAGAGGAAGGTGAAGAGAAGGAAGAGGGATCATGTGGTGGTTATTGCATTCTTCAGTGGATTCTCCAAGGGTAACCCAAGATCTCGTTCGATTAGTCGTGTAGTTTCGCGATTTGGCAATGTCGGTATTAGATCGGTTTTTGGCAGTCTGTAATGCTCGACAGTTTTAGGGTTGTAAATTGCGGAATTCGATCTGGCCATCTCCTAGAGATTTGTGGGTAACGTCTTTAGCTTTCAATAGAGTCATGGATCAGGTCATTTGGATGAGCGGATTGTTAGATATGGATTTTACAATGCTGTTGTCTCGAGGCTCTGTTAGGTTTCAGGCAGATTGTATTAACGGGATAATAGGAATTAGTTAACAAATTATTTGGAGGATACCACCAACATGAATGTTGTAGGTATATTCGTAAGGTTTTCAGAGAGCTAAAGAACATAATTATTGGATAATTGTACTAGAAGTTATGTAAGATTTAGTCTCGCTGTCCACAATCTCTAACGGGATTTAGCAGTTTTAGTAATCTGTTTGTAAGCATAGAGGATGATAGAATCTAAGAATCTCACCAACTAATTTTATGTGGATAACTTAATAAGTTTTCTAGAGAGTCAAAGAACACCAGATTTGGATGAGTAGACAAAAAGTTATGAATTTTAGAAGAAGGTTGTTCTATTTTGGTACAGACCGATGTCTATAGAAGTTGGTGTTTTGGGTTGCGCTAGGGAGCGTAGTTCGTCGTGTATTTATTTCTAGCAATGTTTTGTCCAGAAATGTTCTCTTAGTATAATTGTTATATATATATATATATATATATATATATATATATATATATATATTCAGGTGGTTTGATTTCGGGGGCAATGTCCTCTCCGCATCATCAAGCTTCACACGGTTGAGGCAAATTCAATTAGTGGTAGAATAATTAAGAGTGAACATTCATGAATGCCAATATTATGTGTACGATCTCTACCCATGAATGCTAGTACGATGTGTATGCTCTTTAATGCTAGTAGTTTGTGTATGATCTTTATTCATGTATGTTGTTGCTGGCTAGTACATGATTTTGTTGGATGAAATGATTGATTCATATACATCATGTTATCATCATTGAGACTTGGTCACGTGGTGACCAAGTATTGATTTTGAGGTCCCCGTCATGAATTAGACGGGCTTGAGGTCCCCACACTCGTGGAGTGTGGGCTTATGGTCCCTGTGCTAGAAGGCATAGGCATGGGTATGCATCGACGGATGCATACTCCGCATTACCGGTATATGCAAAGAGAAAAGAAAAGCTGCATTTGTGCATAGCATTGCATGAGCATATGATCTGGTTTATTATAAAGAATTTTAGTTGGATGATGATGACAGAGTTGTGTATTGAATCGCTGTATTAATTGTACTTTAAAGAGTCTTGGATTCACTCTTGCTATTTGTTTGTATTTTAGGTCCTCCATATGTGGACGTCATGCATGGGAGGGAATAGTTATAAGATCTATTGCACACCTCCATGGACCTTCACGAATGATTAATTTTGGGATTATGAATTAATAATTGAGCGAACTGCCAAGATATTTTCTGTTGATTAAGTATTTAGCACCAGTTGGATTGTAATAGAGTTGGTTAATGTTCTATGGAGGTTTATGATTTAGATTGGTTGCTTAGATTAAATTTATGTAATTGATAATAGATAGAACCTTCTGTATGGTTAACATAAGAAGGAGGTTCTACCGAAATTTAGTATAATGTCTTAGTTTTAAATTGTTAATCTGTCATTTTAGTAGCATTCCAAGCTCATGCTTGGCTGGGATGTTATAGTTGGTATCAGAGCAGGCTTTAGGTCCGTGGTGAATAGGCTAACAACTTGGGTAACTTAATTTGCTAAAATTTGCTATTGGTTAATTAACTTAAAACTTGACACACTAGTGCATAGTAGGATGGTATGGGTCAAGCATTACAATTACCTTTCCATTATATTGTATTGATGATTCATTCTATGAGATAATTTTGTATACTTATAATTGATTGTATTGGCTATGTGTGGTGCTAGCGGTGTAATACCCCAAATTTATTTAAGTGAGAAGAAATAATTTAGGGAGAAGAACCAATTAGGAAATGGATTTAACAGAAGTTTAGAGGGGGGTGTATTACTCCGAAACGTGTTAGAGAGAAAACAAAAATAGTTAAAGGGTTTTTTCTGAAATTTCTTCAAAACCTGGGCATATCACTAAGACCGTTTCGGGTCCCTACGCGGTGAACGCAACTTTTGGTATGTTCTGGTGCCGAGTGAGTACCTAGGAGATCCAGAGTTTGAATATTTGTTAACGTGTGGACCATCGAGTAGGATCTTACCTTCGATTCTCTTCTAATGAGTGTACCGGAATTTCCGGTTGAGTGTTATGATGACGTCGTTGTATCGTCATTTTGTTGTGGTCTCAACAATCCGAGTGTGAGGCCTCTTGGGAATTAGAGTCTCGCATGTGACAAATGATATCGATATTATTTACAGCAGTACGTGAAATTATCATAAGGTTTTAGCTGTGATTACATTGGCGTAGTGTGTTTAGAATTCGGTCGAATTACATTTTAAGAGGTAGAATGTAATACCTAAATTTATTTAAGTGAGAAGAAATAATTTAGGAGAAGAACCAATTAGGAAATGGATTTAATGAAGTTTAGAGGGGATGTATTACTCAAACGTGTTAGAGAGAAAACAAAAATAGTTAAAGGGTTTTTTCAAATTTCTTCAAAACTGGGCTATGGGCTTTTGGCCCACAGCACCAAGGCCCAAAAGGGGAAAACCTAAATCGCATAAGTACCAACCCGTGCTGCAGTGGCCACCGCCGTGCTACAGTAGCCACGGTGCTACAGTGCATCACCCTCCTGTCCCCAAGCAGCCCCCCTCCGTTGGTGCCTCCCTTCCTCGCCGTCGGTGCTCTCTGCTGCCGATCAAGTGAAGAAAGGAGAGGAGATTGTCTTCGCGGGGATATTTCTTCATCTTTCTGCGATTCTACAAGGGTAACATCGCGTGTTCTTCATTGGTTGATGCGTGGTAGTTGCGGTTGATGTCGTTTGGTAGATCGATTTTCGTCGGTTTAATAGATTGCGTTCTGTACAGTAGTTTGCGCGGCTGTTTTCGTGATCTTATAAGCCGAATCAGAGGATCACATCTCCTAGAGTTATGTGGGGTTCGTTCTTAGCTTTCAGTGGGCGTAAAGATCACTTAATTCCGAGTTACGGTACAAAAGTTATGTACATTTCAATGTGGCTGTCCAGATTGTATGTAAGTTTCTATCATTAGTTTTGACCCGTGTGCCACTTTTTGTTAAAGGCAAAATATGAATGTCATGCCAACTAGGTTATTGTAGATAATTTTATAATCTTTCGAGATTGATAAAGAACGTCCAATTTGGAGTTGTAGAACAAAAGTTATGGATATTTTATTTCAGCCAATATTTCTGTCTATTAATTCTGCCAACAGATTTGAGCCGTGGGCCAAATTTTGTTAGAGGCAAAATCTAAAATTTTTCCCAACTAGACTTTGGTAGGTTTTGTTCTTAGCTTTTCAGATTGTTAAAGAACACTAATTTTGGTTCAGCCAATCAAAAGTTATGTCCGTTACCGTGCTGCTGTCCAGACGTGTTAGACAGATCTGGACAGATGTTGTTCATTGATCTATTAGAGTCATTTACAAACATAATTTGAGATGTCCACCAACTAGGTTTAGTTAGGTAAATTGGTAACCTTTCAATGAAGTCTAAGAACACCTCATTTGGACTCCTGTGCTAAAAGATACGAATTTTAGAAGTTGGCTGTCCACAGAGGGGACATATCGATCTATAGGAGTTGGAATTGGGAAATGCGCTTGAGAGTATAGCGAGTTCGGTTATGCTATTATTTATGCTTTTGGTCCAGTATGATTGTCTTAGTGCGCCTTATAAATATATTCAGGTGATGGATTGATCCCGGGGGCAGTACCTTCGCACATCCCTCGTTCTCTCGCGGTTAAGGCAAGTATAATGATGGATATAATTGGAATTATTGAATGACATTCTTTGATAAATACTTATAGAATTTGTGTTGTCATGATTGTTATGGTGGTATGATTGGTAATGTTCATGGTTTCTAGTGATATGAGTTACGTGTTATTCATGGATGTTTGAAAGTTATAAAGTCTATGATTAATTGTTATTCATGAGTGATTGTTTATGTTTGCTAGTATTATGAATATATGTGCTATTCATGGATGCTAGAATGCTATGAATGTCAACGATGATGAATGCTAGAAGTATGAATAAGTTTATTCATGTATGACGTTGTGAATACAAATTTATGATGGTTTAAAGTTTTGTTCATGTGCATCATGCTATCATATGACTATGCATATTCGAGGTCCCGTCATGTGGATGACGGGCTTGAGGTCCTACATTCGTGGAATGTGGGCATTGAAAGAGGTCCCCATCATGAAAACGATGGGCTTATGGTCCCCACACTTGTGGAGTGTGGGCTTGAGGTCTCCTTTACTTGCGGAGTATTGGGCAATTGGTCCTTGCGCTTGCGAGCACAGGTATGGGTATGCAATGACGGTTGCATACTTTGCATTACTCTGAAATGCAAAAGATAAAGAGAAAGAGAAAGTGCACTTGAGCTTCTTGCATAGCATGAGCATATGACATGTTTATAATAGAGATTGTAGATGGATGTTGATGATTACAGTTGTTTATGTTATTATTGCCATTTATTGTACTTGTCGAGTCTTTAGACTCACTCTTGTCGTTGTTGTGTTTTAGGTACCACTTTACAAGAACGACATGCATGGGAGGAGTAAGACTTAGAGTGGTTGCACAATGGCACGAACTACACATATTTGAATTGATAGAATGATAATTTAGTAGATGAGAAACTTGCTTAAAGAATTCTTTATGATTACTCCTCCGCTTGGAATAACTTGTAATAGAGTTGATTAGAGGATAATGGATGTCTTTTTATTTATGCTTGTAGTTGTTTAGCATGCTATGGATGATATAGTGTTGATTAGCATAGTTCGTGGTCTCTTGATTATCTTTGGATGTTGGATTATTTAACTATGTTACATTTAAAAGTTGGGATCTCTAGTTTAGTAACTAAACAAAGGAAGTTCACGATTTTAGAGAATTGTATCAATGTTAAAATGGTTATAGTGTTAGTTTAGTAGCATTCCAGGCCCTTGTCAGGCTGGGGTGTTACAAGCGGATGTCGAAAGGTAGAGGTCGTGGTTATGGTGTGAGGCATTGCTAGGTTATACCACCGTTTGTGGTTTGGGATAGTGATGTGGTTACCTCGGTAACTTAATTACATGCGTTGAAGAATAGTTCTTTGGGGAAATTGTTATGTTTCTTGAGTTTGCGTTTGGGTTCTCGTTACAGTTTTCTTGTGGTTGATGAACTTTCTTTGGATAGCGGTTACAATGTAGTAGGTGGGTTTCCATTCTTTATTGGTTCAATAAAGTGGTTATTAATTTGTTCTCCTAACGGTTGATTCGTTGTTGTTCTTGTGAACACTGTTCATTTACAAGATTCATTTTTTCACGAGAGTTCCATCTTTCTTGTTGGGAAACGTGACTCATTTATTCGTTTGGTATTTGGATAATGGAAGTTTTCTTTTCCAAGTTCTTTATCTTGTGCAAGTTTTGACCTTACGTATTATTTTGGATTAATTTGAGAGTTGAAGTTTAAATGCCTCTCTTTTATGAAAGAGAATGTTAAAACCCTTTAGTGATGTATTGTCGTGGTTAAGTGAGAGGTTATAATCAGAGAAATTAATAGATATGATATGGATTATCAAGTTGGGTCTGTAATGTGGTGTATAATCGATTTTAAGTAAGAACTTTGGAAGGGAAGTTTATTAATTTGATGTTGTCTTGTAGTAGGTCTTGATAAACTATGATTAAGAGTATGGCTATACCTAATTGGAGTCAACGGTGTTATTGAAAAATGTGAAATATTGATGAACTGGTTTGACCATTAAAATGGTTTGGTTTGCTAAACTTGTTAGATTATTTGGTCTCAATGGATGAAACTAACTGTGTGGGAAGGAAAAGTTGAGGAGATGCTAGATTATTGCTTTATTGGATATTAATTTTGGAATTATATTTTCTATAGATACTTGGTGAACATACATAGTTGTTAGATCTACATATTTCTTATCATGATTAACTGTTGGATTTGCCTACAAAAGATTGAAGGGATATAAACTAGTGGATGTAGAATATTATAGGAGGAGTTTTGGATAGCTCTTCTATATAGAACGATGGGATGAATTTGGTTGTAGTGTTGTTGAGAATTTTGAATGATGGAAGATTTCGATTTTTGAAGTTTTATTGCAATTTTGTACCAAATTATGAATGTGAGGTAGAACGGTTGAATATGTGTTTGTAATTGTTCATGTGATTTGGCAAGGAAAGTAGATAGCATATAGATTTCATGATGAAACTAGTTGATAGCAACCATGGTTGGAGTGCAACTATTGTGTATTGACGTGTGGTTGTTGTAGTGAGATTGTAAGATTTTGGTATACTCTCAATTTGAGGATGAGATGATAAAGTAGTATGTAACAATTTGGTAAGCCTTTAGGGGCTTCATAATGGAAGAGTAGAAGCTGACGATTCGTGTTAAGAGTGAATTATTCTTGATGTTAGTAAGATTATCTGCAAGGGATTGTGACTAGTGGTAGTGGTGATGATTCTTCTAGAAAGAAAGTAATTTGAACGTCTTTCATAATATCGGTTAAATGAAAAAGGTTGGAGTTTTGCATTCGTGATCTTTTGGACCTCACGATGATGTGGAAGCTAAAATTAGTTTAAGCAAAGTGACGTGTTGAAGGGTTTTATTAGTTCTTAAGTGATTCATGTGTTATGGTCTTCAAATCTTTTTTTGTTGGAGTTGGCATGGTGATGCTGTAATCAAAGAAAGTTGCTTTGTTTGTTAAAGGGACGGGTAAAGTAGAAGTATTTGAGATTCAAGTCAAGTTTTGTAATTTGCAGTTTATTGAATTGTGCCTAAACTTTCTGCTTTTACCTGTAAGAGTTTCCCAAACTTCGAAAGCAATGTTTTATTCTCGTTTAAGGTTTGATATTATCTGCTTGTGGGACGTGTGCTATCAACTATGATCTCATATTTTGTTTCCCGAGATCATTGCTATTTGACTGTTTTTCTTGGTCTTGTATCTACTGTAAGTGGTAACGTTTTCCTATGTGCTGAAACTTATTTCTATTTGCCTCTTCTTCTAAGAAATGGTTAACCGATTTGTGTTGCAAGGTCTTTTCAGATGTGTAATGGCAACTAGATGATGGTGGTCTAGTAGATGATTTTTGTGAGCCTTTAGGTGTCAAGTTGTTTGAGATGTATTGAGTGGTAAATTGATTTATTAGTATAATCCTTGGAGAGGATTTGATTTAAATAGAATGTTTGTCTTTGGAGCTAACTGATTACGTTGTTGCAACTAGTAGAACCTATAGAGAGATGTGGTCTAAGATCTTTTTCTTATTTGGACAGAACATTCGAATTAGAAAGTATGAAAATCTTGATCAATTTATTAGAGTATCGCAAATGGGGTACTTGGTAAGAATGTGTAGAAGAATTATGATGGTGTAGTTTAATGAGAGTAGTAGTGTGGAGAAATCTAATCATCGTGTTAATTAATGGGATAGCAGGGATTGTTGAGTTATTGTCAAGTATGACTCAGCCTCAGTGAGTGACCCACTGGGAGTTAGATTATCTCTAAGGATAATTTGGTCAAGAATATATTTATTTACGGACATTAGTGATTGTGTATGTTGAATCTTGGTCAATTAGTTAGGGTATAGTGAATGGATATATTGTGATCGTGTAGGTGAATTTGAATGGTGTGGTTTAGTGAAGGTCCAAGATTGGTGAAGTGAATCGTCTTGGGCGGTTACTTGACTAGTGAGAAATGTTGATATTAATGACTGATTTTATTGTTTGAGTTGTGTGGAATTTTAGAAGAAAAAACGAATTTGAGGATTTCTTATCAATTATACTGAAATTTATTATATGAGACTTAGAGGTTGAATTTGGACTTTACATTTTTATGCTAGGACCTTGGAGGCTCAATTATTATGTGTAGAAGTAGAAGAACAAGAGTTGATTCTAAATAGTGTGTTGATCATTTGATAGAATCATTTAGGAATAGTAAGTAAGCATGTGTGCTAAGAATTTCAAGTTGATTATCCTTAACAGAATGAGGTGATGTGGTTGTGGATGAAAAAAAAATCTTTATTGAGGTGTTGGAAACCAATTGTCAAGTAATTCCTTTGTATAGGAGTAGACTAGAGAATCCTTTTGTGGATTAGTAGAGTCCTTCTAAATAAGTTTGGTTGTTCTTTCGGTTTGATGATCATTTTGGGGTTGTCGGTTAAGAGGAAGGGGTTAGTGTGATGCTTTGAAAACCCATAATTTGGGAAAAGGTTTATTTCTTAAAAGAACATCTGAGAAAAGAATGTTTTCTCGAGTAGAGAAGTGCTCTCTTGATTCTTATTTGAGCTGAGTGTTTATGATGGAGATCATGTACAATTTGAATTGGCTTTATGTTGGCATGGTGGTTCTTTCCGGTTCAAGAAAAATAAAGGAGTTGTTTGATTTGGGCATTCGAGTGATTTTCCCTTTTGGCTTATGTGGTGTTTATTTACAAACTGCCTAGTTGAAATGTGGAAAGGTTTTCATGATGAATCTTTGATTTTGGATTTGAGTGTTTTGGAGGGAAGTTGGCTATGAATGGGTTGCGTTGTGAATCCTTTATTTCCAGTTGAATTTTGATTATTAAAGTTTGTTTAAAATAAGATGTGTTGCATGTCCCTGCTTAACGGGTGTTCTCCTCGTTAGAATGAAGAGATCGACTGAGAGATGGAACAAGAGTTCCATATGTTTGTGTGCAAGTTCTGTGGTTTGGTCCTAAAGGGAATGATAGCCAAAGTATATTTGGTTTGTTCTGGAAGTTGTGGGGATTTTGGAAGATAGCAATTCGCTAGAACTGTTTCGAGTCCTGGAGCGGGGTATATAACGTTTTGCATGACCCGGTGTCATAGGAGTACTTGAGAGATCAGGAGTGTGAGGTTTCATTAGAACCGTTGACCAACGAGTAAGACGTTACCTTCAAGTTCCGTCTCGTGCGTGTACTGGAGGATTCGAAAAAGCGTGTGGAGGCACAAGACTTTGACGGATGTCAAAGTGTTATGGTCGCATCAAACCATGCAGCAAACAACTTGGTAGTTGCGGTCTTACATGCGTGAAAAGTACCAGGAGTTGTTCACAACGGATATGTGTTAATTGTTGTCGATTTCGGATTTTGATTGTTCTTCGAATAGAATGATGAGAGTAGAATTCCGGGTTGAATTCTTTTAAGGGGGTAGAATGTAATATCCCATTTTGTTAAATAAGTATTTAATGAATTATAAAAATATTAATAATCTGAATTTGGGAGGAAAATAGTTGTGGGCCTTTGGCCCATACCCAGGACGTGGGCCGGCCACCAACATAAGAAGGAGGGGGAGGGGAAACTCTAGCATGGCACTGTAGCACGCGTTACTACCATAGCACCGCCACCTGCTACAGTGTCGTCGTGCTACAGTACCACCCCACCTCCTTGTGTCGCCTTCTTTGGGTGCTGCTGGCCAAGAAGTAGAAGGGAGGGAGGAACCCCCTTGGGTGCTGCCGGCCAAGGAAGAGAGGGAGAGGAAGGAGAAGAGAAGGGAGAGGGATCACGTGGTGGTTCTTGCGTTTTTCAGCAGAATCTCCAAGGGTAACCCACGATCCCGTTCAATTAGTCGTGTAGTTTATCGATTTGGCAATATCAGTATTAGATTGGTTTCTGGCATTAGAGTTGTGTATTGAATCGCTATATTAATTGTACTTTGCTGAGCCTTGGACTCACTCTTACTGTTTGTTTGTATTTTAGGTACTCCATATGCGGACGTCATGCATGGGAGGGAATAGTCATAAGATCTATTGCACACCTTCACAAACCTTCATGAATGATTAATTTTGGAATTATGAATTAATAATTGAGCGAACTGCCAAGATGTTTTATGTTGATTAAGTGTTATGCATTAGTTGGATTGTAATAGAGTTGGTTAATGTTCCATGGAGGTTTATGATTACGATTTAGATTGGTTGCTTAGATTAATTGATTTATGTTATTGATAATTGATAGAACCTTCTGTATGGTTAACATAAGAAGGAGGTTCTGCCGAAATTTTGTATAATGTCTTAGTTTTAAATTGTTAATCTGTCATGTTAGCAACATTCCAGGCTAATGCTTGGCTGGGGTGTTATAGTTAGTATTAGAGCGAGCTTTAGGTCTGTGGTGAATAGGTTAACAACTTGGGTAACTTAATTTGCTAAAATTTGCTATTGGTTAATTAACTTAAAACTTGACATGCTGGTGCAATGTTGGATGGGATGGGTCAAGTATTGCAATTACGTTTCCGTTATATTGTATTGATGATTCATGCTTTGAGATAATTTTGTATACTTATAATTGATTATATTGGTTATGTGTGATGGTAGCAGATGTCGAGAGGTAGAGGTCCTGGTTATGGCCGTGGGCATTGCTAGGTTATACCACAATTCATGGTTTGGGATAGTGATCTGGTTACCTCGGTAACTTAATTACATGCGTTGAAGAATAGTTCTTTGGGGAAGTTGTTGTGTTTCTTGAGTTTGCGTTTGGGTTCTCGTTATAGTTTTCTTGTGGTTGATGAACTTTCTTTGGATAGCGGTTACAATGTAGTAGGTGGGTTTCCATTCTTTATTGGTTCAATAAAGTGGTTATTTGTTCTCCCGACGGTTGATCCATTGTTGTTCTTATGAACGTCGTTCATTTACAAGATTGATCTTTTCACGAGAGTCCCGTCTTTCTTGTTGGGAAACGTGACTCATTTGTTCGTTTGGTATTTGGATAATGGAAGTTTTCTTTTCCAAGTTCTTTATCATGTGGAAGATTTGACCTTACGTATTCTTTTGGATTAATTTGAGAGTTGAAGTTTAAATGCCTCTCTTTTATGAAAGAGAATGTTAAAACCCTTTAGTTATGTATTGTCGTGGTTAAGTGAGAGGTTATAATCAGAGAAATTAATGGATATGATATGGGTTATCAAGTTGGGTTTGCAATGTGGTGTATAATCGATCTTAACCAAGAACCTTGGGAGGGAAGTTGATTAATTTGATGGTGTCTTATAATAGTTCTTGATAAACTATGATTAAGAGTATGGCTATACCTAATTGGAGTCAAAGGAGTTATTAAAAAGTGTGGAATATTGATGAACTGGTTTGACCATTAAAATGGTTTGGTTTGCTAAACTTGTTGAATTATTTGGTCTCACACTACAACACAACACCCATGTAGAGACGTCCAATCTATAGGCTAGAGACGTGTTATTTCATCTCTAGAAGACCGTAGAGCCTTTTTTTTTTATAAAGTGTCCTTGGAGCGTCTCCCCACGGACCGTGTCAAAAACCGTAGAAACGCTTGTAAATCATGTGTATAGGATATAAGGCGCTTTATAGAGACATTAAAATTCATGTCTATATATGTAGAAATGTTTTAGTAGATACACTCACATAACGTCTTTACTGATATAGACACGTCCGATTTGCGTGCCAACAAACATAGAGATGCTTTTACAAATATATTCTTTCATGTGGGCACAATTTATACACATTCTTTAGAGACATTATATACGTCTCTAGGTACACAAAAGCGTCTTTTTGGACATCTTACTATAAATAAATTTTATTTCGAAATTAATTGGATTATTTTGAATTTGATTCGTGCATTTTGCTACAAACGAAAACATATATTGTCATATGAAGACATTATTCCACCTCATACAAAAAAAAACTAGAAAACAGTAGCACAGGTCGTCACATAGAAGCATCATATTCTCGCAATCAGCAAACTAAGAAAACTGTAGAGCATGCATGCACTTCATAGCAGCAATAAATATTTGAATTTACAGCAAGTGGAATTCACAACTGAATCAAACATCCATATAAAAAAGGTGCAGATACATCAGGAAAAGATCCTATGGATTGACACAATTTTTTTCTCTAAATAGTTGGAATCTATCCATTGCATTCTCTTTGTAGTCCTCAATTATCCTGCAAAGCTAGTTGAAAAGGAAATAAATGTCCTGATTAGAAAATTGTAAGATGACAAGTTTATTTGATGAAATTAGAAGAATATAACATAGTGGTTTTTAGCTCCTGTATTGTAGAAAACAGAGTTAACTGTTAAGCACTATTGTTTGCACCTAACAGCTTATCACTAAAAATGACTGATTTCTAGCATTCCCAACTCCCAGCAGCCAAGTCGAACTGTTTGTTTGTAGGATGAAATCAAAGTTTCCAGCAAGAGACAAATCCATCATGCTGTTAGATCAGAAGAGCCAACTGGAACTCTGCATAAGCACCTAATGCTAATATGCCATGTGAATACACATTGTGGACCTGACATAGGTATACTATTCTATGAATAGTTGAGTCATGGTTAAAGCACTGCAATAATGCATCGCTGCATGTTATAGTTAATCGCTTACAGATGATCACAAAGTCTAATTGAAATATTACATTCAACGGACACCTCAACCTCAGTGGTTATTTGACCCCAACCTCAACATCCACTATGTCCAGAGGGTTATTAAGGGAGCTACCTTTGTTAATTGTGATCAAAATTTTAATAAGCCAAATATGCAAAGGTCAGTGATTATGCTTTTAGGAAGCTAACATATGCATGTTTGTAGCTCTGGACATACTCTGACATGTTTGTAAACAGAATGGAACTCTGACAAAGAATGACAGCAAATGAGAATACAGTTGCGGTGTAATAATGTAAGACTCGTGGGGCTTCTCTCCCTTGATATCTTTTCCTTTCAACCTTCTTCCTATAAATACAAAGGCATGCACAGGGAGAATCACCAGGTAAACACAAGACAATTGAAATGGTAATAAAACATGGGACTTAACAGAAACACACACACACACTGCACCCTGTTATCGTGTTTTTTTCAGACATCACCTTACTATACTCTTTTAAGTCCCATGGTTAATGGTTTTTCACTCTCCTATCCTATCTACGCAGCACAAGCAAAGAAACTGAAAATACTCACAGGCTAGGTTGGACCGAACATAATGCTGACGCTTAAATGACACTATGGAAGTTTGTTTTATGCACTTATGTTACAAATGCAATAACATTGCTGGTCCTCAATTCTCATAGAAAATGATATCATACTGATTGGATCAATAGTGCTAAGAGATCCCAACTATGTAAAATCAACATAAGCCGTATAGTTTGAACATCATTTTGACATATATGAGAATTCTATACAAATTTAAAGAAATAATGAATTGTGGAATAACATGTGCATGCAGAAGGCCAAAAGCACAAACCATTTGGATTTCCTTGCTCATAGAAACTCCTAAAAAGATCTACTGCCTCCTCCGCCTGTCCCCTCCCTCTCCTTCCTCCGCCGATCCTCCTCGCCAGCGCCGTCGGCCGTTCCTTCTTCCTCCCATGTGCCCCCATCCACATTTATTTCCCCATTACTTCTTCTCATTTCTCTTTCTTTCTCCTGCTGTTTTTTTTGCTTTATGCAGAATGGTGGCTCCATGGCGCCATCTCCCTCCGGCCACCATCGTCGACCTCTGCGACCCAGCCCGCCGCCGCCTTCACCGCTCGCCCATTGCGGCCTCCTCCTCTGCACCTCTGCGCTCTCGGCCCGCGCCCCTGCTCGCCTTGGCCCGCTGCTTGGCCCCGTGTGCATGGCTCCTCCATGGTGCCCGGAGCCCACTCCCGGCTCCCCCTGTGTTTCTGTGGTCCAAGCCTGCCCACGCACTCGTGCGCACCCCCACCTGCGTCGACCCTGCCTCTCCTGTAATATCCCGTTTGGTTACAGAGAAAATAAGGAGATTGAGAGATTCCTTATTTGCCTCGCAAAGAAACGGGACAGAATCGGTAATCATATTGCAGCGTGATTTTCGCGATTGGAACGGCTTCGATTGGAAAACCTTATAACTACAAAGTTGTAGATCGTTTCTCATAGTACAATTTAGAGTCCCCATTGACCTAATTTGGAGTTCTGAGGTTTGAGATATGGCGCCCGCAAGGCAGGCTGTACAGAGAATCAAGGTCTGCAACTGAGTCAACTTCCAAGGCAAATTCCATAATGAAGACTGAATTTTCAGAACAGCTCCACAACTAGGAAGTTGAAGTACGATAAGTTAGCTAAATGTGAAGATAAGAATCACCCCATTCCGAGTTTTGTAGAGAAAGTTATGACCTCCGAGGTATTCGCTGCACAGAAAGAAACGTTCCGAACTTGGGCCTCGGGCCTTTAACCTTGGAGGCCCATGTGGGTGCGGTGAAAACCCTAGAACTCCTCCCTCCTTGTGCCTCCTCCCCTAGAGCCGCCACTCTCTCTTCCCCATGCGCCACCCTCCTCTCCCTCCCATCTTCTCCACCTCCTCCTCCCCATTGGTGCCGCCCCGCGTTGGCGAAGCAAGGAAGAAGGAGAGCCCCGAGTTTGCCGTCGGCTAAGGAAGAAGAAAAGGGAAGTGGGGAGAGGAGAACCTCATGGATTCAGCGGTCTCATACGAGTCTTCAAGGGTAACAAAGAGCGTTCTTCGCTGCTATGTTCTTATTAGATGCGAATTCGAATAGATTGATTGGATCAAATTGTTTCTGCTGTTAGTTTGGTTCTGTCCAGTATGTTGCGTGGTCTATTTTGTGATCTTAGAGGCCTAATTTGAGTTGTCCATCTCCTAGAGTTATGTAGGTATTGTTCTTAGCTTTCGGTGGCCGCCAAGAACACTTGATTCCGACGTACGAATCAAAAGTTATGATCATTTAAGTTTCTGCTGTCCAGATTTCTGACGAGAATTACCTTTTAAGTTGTCTTCTAAAATATGTATATTAATGGATGAATCAGGGTTTACTCTCAACTAGGTTATTGTAGATAATTTCATAACCTTTTCAGATTGATAAAGAACGCCCAATTCGGAGTTGTAGACTAAAAGTTATGGTCGTTTTAATTCTGATGTCTTAGTCTTAGCTGTTCAGGCAGATTCTGTTCTGCTGTTTCATTTAGCTGTTAGCAAATTAATTTGGCCGATTTGGGTTATCTTGTCAACTGGAATGTTGTAGATATGTTCGTTAAGTTTATGTAGGATCTGGGCTCACCTCGTTTCGGGCCCCAGGTTATTAGTTATGAGTGTTTTCGCGCTGCTGTCCAGAACTAGTTCATTGTTGATGTAATCTGTTTTTAGATTAGAACAAGCTAGATATTGTGGGTCGTCGGGAAGGCGTTTTAGAACGTTATTGAAAGCGCCCTGTTATATGTTGTTCTTATTTCAAGTATACTGTGTAGGCGGAGAGACTTCAGGTTTAGGAGCACCGCCGTTGACTCCTAACGCGTCGCATCGCGGAAGGCAAGTACATTGACTTTTGTGTGATTTGTAAATACTGGATGCTCGATGATTATTATTGTGTTTTGTTTGATATGAGAGAAGCTTCAATATTCATGTTCCGTCCACGGGAGTGGAATATCCACGAGATTACAAGAGGTTCCAATGATTATGTTCCTTGCGTATGTTCTTTCATATGTGTGAAGATGATGTTAGTCATAATACTTACGTTCATTAATGCATCCATGTTCATGTTCCGTCCACGGGAGTGGAGTCTAAAGTCCCATCAATTCCAGTATGGGCATGTGAAGTCCCACCATTCCAATGTGGGCAGTTTTGGACACCCGTATGAAACGTTCTTCATACGGTATTTTGGATGCACGTATTTCGATAAATACGGGCTTAAGTGAACACCGACGGGTGTGTCACTAGATATACTGGTATAAGCATTGTGTTCAGTCCATTCCTTTCATTAAATCCATACATTCCATTATTCCATTTATAATCCTTCTGCATATGTTTCGCTTTCTTTAATGATGAGTATTTGTTCGTATTTGTGGTATGTTTAATTATTTACTGTACTTGCTGAGTCCTGGACTCATTCTTGTTGTTTGTTGTTTATTTTAGGTGATTATTGATGCTGGCCGACTGGGAGGGAGTAGACACGCACTCATTATACGTTTCACCACATTCCAGTTCAACTTTATGATTTAGTCTCTACCGTTCTTTCATTATTGACGAATTGTAATAAATAACTCTAAATGGAGAAGGAAGGATACCTTCTCCGTGATATAGTTCAATCATTGTTACTTGTGAACCTTCATTATTGATGAACATTAAACAAAATAAGTTAATTGGTGAAGAAAGGATATCTTCACCACATCTTGTTGATTTAATATTTCCATTAGATGTTTATCTTTAGTCATATTCTTCCGTATTGTGTTGAATGTTAGAGTAAATAGGTGGCATCTTGGCTTCCGAATAGCCAGGGTGTTACATCTCCTCCCGGCGCTCACAACCGTAGCTGCGCCCGACTCGGCCTTCGGCTGCAGGCAATCGGCCCTGCCGCCCCTTCTTCTATCCATTTTTCCTTTGTTCTGTTGTTTCGATTATTGGGTTTGAGTTTGATTTTGCTTACTGATGTGGGTTCATATATGTGTGCTCCTGCATGGAGGATGGTAAAGGGATGGATGTGGGTTCACTGTTTGCTAATAGAAGTTACTCAATCACAGTCAATAGTTGAACTAAGATATGGTTTGGTAATTGCTTTGTGTTTATAGGCAGTATGTAAAGGCTAGAATAGGTTTGTTCATATCAGGTTGCTTTTCATGTTGACGTACAAAACATTGCATTATTGGTCAACAATCCTTTTCTTAAGGTCATGTACTTCCTATCTCTGTTTCTTGACTTAGTTTGTTGCAAATATCTAATAGTGAAGTTTGTTCTATATGTTTTAGGTCAAATAAAGTAGTGAGGATGATCAGGTCTTGCAGATCCTGTAAATTGTTTCATCTTCTGAAAGAGGCCATCATTCCATGGGTGTGGGTTCATATATGTGTGCTCATGCATGGAGGATGGTAAGGGGATGGATGTGGGTTCACTGATTGCTAACAAAAGTTACTCAATCCCAGTTAATAGTTGAACTGATATATGGTTTGGTAATTGCTTTGTGTTTATAGGCAGTATGTACAGGCTAGAATAGGTTTGTTCATATCAGGTTGCTTTTCATGTGGACTTACAAAACATTGCATTATCGTCCAACAATCCTTTTCTTAAGGTCATGTACTACCTATCTCTGTTTCTTGACTTAGTTTGTTGCAAATATCTAATAATGAGGTTTGTTTGATATGTTTTATGTCAGATGAAGTGGTGAGGATGATCAGGTCTTGCAGATCCTGTAAATTCTTTCATCTTCTAAAAGAGGCCATCATTCCATGGATGTGGGTTCATATATTTGCTGTATTAGCCATTTTTTTTACCGTGCCTCTAGCTGGCCTCATGCCGTGCTGCTCTATTTACTTGATGATCATGTTATTGATTTAAGTTTTCATGATGCTTCTATGTTTCGAACGAAAGTGCATAAGATTAAGGAAAGTTCTCCCCTTTCGGAGAACAGTAGAAAAATGAATTGCGCTTTAATTCTGGCAGAGTCCTAATATTTTTTATATCCGAGTCTTCCTAATGTATATTCCTTTAAAAGGATACACACTACAGTTGAAATATTACAGTTTATCCGCTCATGAGGAGTTCTCCTTTGTTGTTTACTTTTGTCCCTTACTTTGCTTTGCCATGAATGTTCTCCAAGAAAATGGTGTCTCATACCACTATATTATAAGTTTGTTGTCTGTTATTAGCAAGAAATGGAAGATATTATCACTCCACAAATGGATGATATTATCACTCCACATTATAACTGCCTCTAGGCACATTATACACATAGTGACCCAAATGGGAGTCTACCTACCTCTTTTGTTTGCTTGTCTGTTAAACTTCTATGCTATTCCTCTTTTCTTCACACCTTTTGCAACTAATATAAACCTTTATATTTGCGTCTATGAAATAATATGGTTGAACAAAGTTGTTATCCAGGTTTGCCATCTGCGTCATTGAAGATAACTAATGGCGCCACTACTGGAGATGCTTCATCAATTGATACTATGTCCTCAACACCCTTGCTTTTTCCAGTTTGGTCCAATCTTTTGAACTAGAGTTCTTATTGTCGTTAATTTTGAGTAGAAATAGGGAAAATGTTTTATTTGTGAATGCGGTCATATAGAGCTTACGAGTATAAATAAATCTCACGAACTTGTCTGAGAGATGACAAGATTTGGTCTTTTTTCTTCCCGATTTCATGTGTCCTAACAACTATAACCCGTCAGGTTACATGATGTGCAAACCTATCACATCTGCTCAATCATATATTTGTGTATTCACAGGGGGTGTAAGACAAGCTACATGCAGAGGACCAGTACCTTAAAAGTGAGGTGTGTTTTTGTGTTATATAGAATTTTGCCTCTCCTATTTTACAATTTTATCGGTTGTCCTAGGCTGCGACGTAAAATATATTTGCTTGCATTATATCCCTTTGATGATGAAAATAGGTTTAATAATTAAATCTAAAAAGTTATTTGGTTATTTACCTGACTGGATTTAGATAATAATTGTGAATATGAACTACATGTACTACTTTGCTTTGTACTAGACATGGAATCTATGTAGTAACGGACTACACTATTGTAACATCCCAATTTTCAGAGCTTAAAAATCTTTTAATAGTTAGTAGGGAGAAAATTCACCATTTGGATTTTATTTGAATTAAATTCAAAAGCTTAATATTGGACTTTACAATAAAAAACATTTAATGTGAATAATCCCAACATGAACAATAGCCAAAACTATTTTATTTGGGTTCTATGTGCTCAGATATATTTTCTAGATTTTTTTAGAATTTTTCTGAGTTCATTTGCTATTTTCTATTGCTTATTTGAATTTCTGGTATTTTCTAAATTGGAAAACCTATTTAAAATCTCAGAACCGATCGGGCCGAATTCATAACTCGCCCATTCCTTCATCTGTGGCCCATCTCCATCTCCCGCCACCGCTGCCGTGTCTTGTGCGCCGCCTCCTGCCATCGCGTGTGGGCCCTGCACGTCGTCGTCGCTCGCGCCGCTTCTTCCCGAGTCCAGTCGGCGCCGTCCGCCATTGAGCTTCTAGAAGCCTCGTCCGACAACGGACTTTCCTAACTAAAACATCCGGATTTCTTTGCCAAACTCTATCTCTAACCTTCCCGCGTATCTACTCTCAATCGGATCAAACGAACTCTATCCCGTTTCGTTTTCAACCGAGAAATCCCGATTTAGGGATTCCTTATCCCGCACCCCCCTTATAAATAGCACCCGAAGCCGCGACGGTCCTCCGCAACCTAGAGCCGCCACCCTCATCTCCTTCCGAGCCTTAGCGCCACCGCAATTGGAGTTCTAGGTTTTTGCCGCTCGTTTTTCGGTTGTGCCGCCGCCACGATGTCGCCGCCGCCACCGAGTGCACCGTCAGGTTCAGTGACGCCAGGGCTACCTCCAGGAGTCCTCGCCTTCGCCAGAACATCACCGGAGCCGCCGTCCGACAATACCGAAGCCCTCCGCCGCTCTGAGCTCGCCGCCGGTCGCCACCGTCCCTCCCGATCACCCGGAGTTGCATCAGTAGGTTCGCAATAACAAGGGCTACATGTTGGTACCACTCACCCTCGCCGGCGAGCCGCCGATCGCCGACGACCATCGGGTCCAGAGCCGCCGTTGTCGGCATGGGCAACGTGGCCGTCCACGTCGGCGCCAGCGTCAGCCCCGTGCTCGCGTGGCAGCCAGGTGTCGCCCAGTCAGCCTCCACATCAGCGCTGACGCGGCAGATCAGATTCAATCCAAAACCCCGGTTCGGTAGACTTAGTCTACCGTGGATCAGGAGGTCGACATGTGGGTCCCACATGTCGAATCTTTTCTGATTTCTTTTAATTCCGAAATTCCTTCGCTGACATCAGCATTGCGCAATATTCCGATTTTTCTTCAGAGAAATAATTCGGGAAATCCCAGAAAATCCAAATTAGGGTTTCTTTTTAGATTTAAACTTCCAGAGCTCATAACTTTTGCATCCTAACTCCGATTGAGCCCATTCAAATTTCTAAATTTGTCTAAATTCAAGCTCTATTTATCTAAGATTTGTATTTAATTTTTGGAGCTTGTTTTGCCTCTGTTATTTATTTGTTTTGTTTGTTTGTGTCTCGTTTATGTAGTAGACGCTGTTCGTCGGGAATTTCGTTGAAGAAGGAGCACCCCAAGATCAAGACCAGTACATAGACCTTTTCCAAGGCAAGTCATACCTTTGATCATCTTGAACCCAGTTTTCAAATTACTTTGTGTT
Source organism: Ampelocalamus luodianensis (assembly GCA_036346255.1). NCBI lineage: Eukaryota > Viridiplantae > Streptophyta > Magnoliopsida > Poales > Poaceae > Ampelocalamus > Ampelocalamus luodianensis. The sequence continues at coordinate 97,215 of JAYEVH010000128.1, read as the reverse complement.
AAATTATTGCATTCTACTTTAATTATTTATTTAAATGCTTTGGGCATAGTTATTATCCAAATTGTTATCACACCTTGGCCTTGTATGTCATATATCCTTGTCACCCTAGATTGGTTATGAGTTGGTAATATTATAACACCAACGTGGGTTGGTTAGATGCGAGTACAATTGTTTGGCCACGCTACGAGTCTCACATCTCATGAATGTTGCAAATATGAACTATGACTAAGTGACTATGGAACTTTGTGTAAAACTGTGTGCTATGTGTTATTACTTCGTGATGGCATGTGTTGCACTAAAACCAACTGGGTGGTAAAGGATTTAGACTGAGGCAAGTGGTGGAGACTGTGTGACATGGTGGTCTATGTGATGGGAATGATAATCTTTGTGACTTAGTTAGAACATGGAAGTCTTGCCTTGGTCAATGAAGGACTTAACTTTGTGCGCCATTGAACTGAGCCTTACTGTACGACCACATGCCTGGTATGGGACGGGCCTAACTTAGTAAGTTATGGATTCTCGGCATTGATGTTCAGGTGGATAGGTTAGGCTGTGTGACAGGGTGGAGGTGTGACTACTTGGTTGTTGCATCGCAGGACAATTCGTCTTCCCTGTCCAGCGGTGTGTGTTATACCAATTCTATGTGAGCTGGTATAGCGGTTTGTAAGCACACTGGGAATGTCAATGTTTGAGATGAAGTTTCCGAACTGTTTTGTTACGATTGGTGCTTGCTACACTAGTTGTATCTTGTGGGTAAAGTGTACAACCTCTGCAGAGTGTTAAACAATCTATTCGAATAGCCGCGTCCTCGGTCATGGACATGCTCGGGATTTCACACGAGGGTAGTTTTCATAAAATGCTTTGGGATGGGAGCTGTGTGACCTCAATCATATGGCTATGTGAAATAATCATTTAGCTGTGTGTCTTTGTGGAAACAATCATTAAATTAATATTGCCTATTTGTTTTGAATTATGCTTTCAATCTATTATTCGTATTCAATTGCAAATGTTGTATTTACGCAAAATAACCACAGAAGCCTTTTTCTTTGGAATAAGCCTGCATTTATACATTGCATTCTGTGGTATGATTTGCGAGTACGGTTGTGTACTCACGCTTGTTGTAAAACTTGCGCCCAAACCTACGTAGTGGAGGAGTCTACGCCGCTTTCGAGGAGGAGTTCGAAGGCCGATCGCTCGTTAAGTGTCCGGATCCCACGGTTGCTGTGGTGAATTGGTGGGATCTACGCTGGAGTTTTCCGTTCACATTGCTTATTTCTGTTAGCCTCAAGCGTGGCTTAATAAGTGTAAACTTGACCATAAGGTCAAAACCCTTATTTGTTATTTAAATTAATCGTTTACTTTATTTATCACTTGTGTGGATCGATATTTACCTATGTTAACCCTGTGTGCACTAGCGTGATCCTGGACTAGTGTAGTATACACAGAGGGTTCCAGAATCGTAATTCTGGGTACCGACAACTATCGAGCTGTTGTTTCTATTGTCTAAAAAACACTATATATGTATTCGACATGACCACTTTGTTCTTTTTGTGTTTAAGGTGCCGTTGCTTCGTCCTTTGCAGCACACAAGGTTTAAGACATGATGTGATGGTAAAATGTAGACGCAAACTTCGATCTCACTATATGTAAAGAAACTTTAACTTTTGTTAGAATCAATACCCTTGAATCTTTTATAAAATTTAAAGTCCATGAATATTACACTAGATAGCTATCCTTATCTTTAGTTAGCCATATCTGTAGACTTGTTCTGGCTTATGTACCCATTTTTCTAATTTCTTTTACGTTCATTTTATTTCAGGTTCCTATTCATTATGCTTGTGTACTGCTGCTTCATACGTTTTGTACATTCGAATTTAGATACTTATATACTATTAGGTTATCTATTATTAGTATTAGACATATGTGGAGAGGGACAAATAGCTAAATACGAACTTATCTACGGCGTTACGCCTGGCGATGGTACACGTCAATGCCTAACAAAAAAAACACACACAAAACAACAACATCTGAACCCCCGCGCCATTTGGTGTGGCTTAGCTTCTAGTGTCTTTAATTCATGCAAATTTTATCTCCTTAGGCATATTAAGTACTTCCAATCTTTGAGCAAGAAAAATGGTAATGTGATAACCATAGCTGGCAACTGTGGTAATATTGCTGGTTCTAGAAGAGCTACGATTGTAGTACCAATGGAAACCCAAATAATCATCGATGATGCATTATTGTTCCCGGAATGAACACATAATCTCTTAAGTTTCAAGCAGTGTTCTAAAAAAAGGTCTACTAGGCTGCATACAAGTAACGTGTGCCCTACAAGTTAGTCGGTTATACCACATAATCAGGTCAGTTATGCCACATAATAGGTCGATTATGCCGTATTATCACTACTAGGTGGGGTGACATGTCAAGTACCTGTTACCGATTTTTAGAACCTCGGTTTCAAGGATATCCGCAATAATGATTTCCTTCTGGAAATAGAGGGAGACAATGAATCGGAATACCTTCTCAATAAGAGAGTGGGATATGAAAATGAAACAATAGAGAATTGTAACATCCCAACTTTGGACTTGTGTTTCAAATGTAAGAAAATGTGTAGAAATTAAAACTTTTTCTTACATTATGTATTTCCTGCATGTACTCAACAATCCTTGTACAAGACACACGGAAATACAAAGTCACAAGTCCTGTTATCCACAAACCTTGTCTTCCAAAAGCATTCAAGTCAAATCTTATGATCATCACCTCGAAATATTTTTCCTAAGTTCTTGGGATGGTATGTGACCCTCTCAAAAAATTTCACAATTTTTAGAAATTGTTTGAATATTTTGGAGGTCACCAACCTATTCAAATTCTGGTCAACCATTGGTCCAGCACCTTGTTAAAATTTTGGAGGAAAATCCACAGCACCAAAACCTCTGAAAATTTTATGCAAGGTCAATACTTCAATTGGCAAACTCTATAAAAATTTTAGAATTTTTGAAGTTGTTTTGCTAGCCCAAACAAGTCTCCAAAGTTCAGCTCCTATTGAAGTTCAAATTCTGGAACCCTAGATCTGAGTTTGACTCAGACCCGAGTCAGGCTCAGTCTATCGGGCTCGGTTGAGCCAGCCCTTAGACCTCCTCGGGCTCGTTCTTGTGCGGGCATGTGTTGGGTCGTTGGATCTCCATCCAATGCTCCCGACCTCCCCTGGACCCCCTCACCCGCAAAGACCTCCCCACCTCGGCTGATCGGGGACGTCCAGGACCACCCCGAGCGCATCTGGGGCGTCTAGGACCTCCCTCAGCCCTGTCCCTCTTCCTCTAGACCTCCTGGAGGTCTGGTCGTCATGATTTTCACGCGCCCGTGCGTGTGTCAGGGTCAGAGCAGTTGGTGCAGTGGCCTGTCACCTTTTTGGCCTTTATAACGCCTCTTTCTGCCATGCATTAAATGCGCGCGGCGTTGCCCTAAAGGAGTCACCCTTTCGCCTTGTCAAATCGCGAGTCCTTGGGCATGGACTTTGTTCACGTGAGGCTTTTGCCCACACCTTTACCAAGCTCCCAGGCTATGTATAGCCTGAGACTCCCCTTATCCCTTTTCTTCTCCATTCTTGTGGTGCTTGAGCTCCCTCAGTTGAGCTGGTTCCCAAACTCAAACACCTAAGAACACACCCTCTCTCTGCCACCATTGTCAGCTTTGGAGCTCTTTGAAGGCCTCGAGCTCCAGTGGTTCCATCGTAGTTCTTGGCTCGTTAAATTGTCATCTTGATCACCTTAAGCCCTCTCTAACCTGCTGTGGTTACTCATCACAGGGGTGGACAAGTTGGGGAGTCGCTTTTCGTGGTTGGGATCACCTTCTTCTCCATCGCCGGCAAGCACTTCATCGCCGGACTTCGTCAACCTTCTCCAGGCTCCTCCGACCACCCTAGTCCCCTCTCTGCCTACAGGTGCCCATTTCTTAGCTTTACTGCTTCCTAGAGCTCGTGTAGATTTTGTAGTCTTACCGTTTGGGGCTTCTTTCTCTCTCTCCGGCTCGCCGGCGTTCAAGGCCGTCGCAGCCGTCGAGAGCACGTCCTTTAGGTTCTCGGCGTTATTTGGAACTCAGTCGTGTCCTTGGTTCTCGCCGGCGAGCTCCCCATCGCCGGCGGTGAGCTCGTTTAGACGCTCGGGCTTTTGTCGCGTAAGATTCGGACAGCCCCTGTAGCCAATGATTGGCTGTCGGAATCGTGGAGGCCTCTCGCTGCGAGTGGGCCTCCTCCTCCTGTTGTCGTACGGCAAAAACCCCGCCCAGACCTCCCCGCTCGACCTCCTAGAGTGATCCGCACCGTTTAAAACCTCTCCGAGTTAAAACTTAGCCGTCAGATCACTTCCCGTATTTCCGCTAGGACCTCCCTCCTCAGGACCTCCCTCCCGCGTTAATCATGGCCGTCAAAGACCACCCAGGCTAGATCTGAGCCGTAGAGCCGTTTCCGATAAAATCGCTAAGTCGCTGGACCTCTTGGATCAATCCTAACTGTAACAGCCCTAAGTTAGGGTTTGTGTTCCAAATGTAAAATTTTGAGGAGAAATGAAAACTTTTGATGCCTCATGAAATCATTTGGAAGTTTTCTAAATTTTCCCTAACCAAATTCCATTTTCTAGAATTTATTCTTGTGAATGATAGTTGTTGTCAACAAAATTATCAACCTCAAACTTTGGATCATGCTCTAGGAATATTTTTCCTATCATCTTGATCATCCTATCTACCTCTCTGAAAAATCTCACATTTTTTAGATTTTACTTGCTATTTCAAAAGAGCAAGTCAACACTGTTTGAAATCTGGTCAAACTCCTAGGGCAGCAGCTTGTGAATTTTCTTCAGAACAATGCAGTGCATAAAAAGTTCTGGAAAATTTATGAAATGTTGTTCTCTGTCCAAAGTAGCTACCATAAAAATTTAAGAATTTTTGGAGCTCGGGAGCTACCTCTAAAAATTCCCCAAATTCTCTCAGCCTTTTAAAAATCCAATCTGTAAACACTATTCATCGGGTTCGAACCGAGCCCGAGTCAAACTCCGACCGGACCCTTTTCGCTTCTGGTCTGACCGCACCGCCTCGCCCGAGTCTCTCTCTCCCTCGCTGACAGCACCCTCTCTCCACGCGGCGCGCGCGCTGCGCCACGCCGCCGCCCGCTCTCTCCCGCGCGCTCTTCACGCCCGGCGCATGCGTGCCGCCACGCCGCCTCGCCGGTCACCTCGCCGCCCTACCGCCTCCACCTCGCTGCCTCCGCCCTCCTCTTCTTAAGCCGCCGAGGGCTCCACCTACCCGGTTTCTTTCTCCTCCGCCGCTTTCTTCTCCATCGAGCTCTCGGAGCCGAGGCGTCATTGCGCCCGCCTCGAAGCGCTCGGCTACTCCGGTGGTCTCGGCCAACCTCGGCCACGTCCGTGCCTTGCACCACGTGGAGCTCAACCCTCCATCAATTCGAGTTTTCATCACCAAGGAGCCGCACACGGGCTTTCTTCTCCAACTCCGCCGAATCCGCCTCCACCGCCGCCACGTCTTTTCGGAGAACTCACTCGATTCTTCTCTCGGTGAGCATCGCTCGACTCCATCTTCCTTCCCGATCACTCACACGCCTCTCCTTCACCTCAGGTCCTTGCCGACGGTGACCACCTCGCGCCGCCGCAGGCTCTCGTCGCCGGGCTATCTCCGGCAGCCACCTTAGCTCCGCGTCATCCCGGTGAGTTCCTGTAGTCTCACTGATGCTCATGCGTGCGCTAGTTTACACCCTCTTCTTTTACGCGCGATGCGCCTTGTCACCTCCACGGCCGGCGCGCGCTCGTCGCCACGCCGCCACATGCATCTCTGGGCCGCCGAGACCACCTTCACTTCAGCACCACCACAACACATTTTGGTCGTCACCTCTACCGCGCCACCACTCCATCGCCGGCGACGAATCCAGGTCCAGAGCCGCCCGAGCCATCCTCTGTCTGTCTCTCTGTTCCTTCTTTCGCCCTCTACGACAGTGGGGCCCACTCCCTTTAAGCAAATTCATTAGCTGCTAATCAATCTTATGAATATCTATTAGTTCACTTTCATGCTTTAGCCAAGATGGAATTGAGGTTTGGAAGAAAATTAGTCACAAGTTCCTTGTAGCTTTTTTTTGTTGTCGTTTTTCTCTGTTGTCAGTAAACTAATATTGGTATCATGCTTATGCTAATTTGGTCTTGTTAGACTTGATAAATCCCTTAAGAAGTAGTGTTTAGCAAGAAATTATGTTAGTTAGTGACTCTAGATTTCAAAGCTCTTGTTGGCATGGATGATCATAGAAGATGTTAGATGATCAGGTTGTTTTGAAGTAAACTCTTGGTTTGCTTTTACAGTGTAGTGAGGCTTTGGGGTGGTGACATGCTGAAATTGTTAACCTTCCTATATGTTGGTGTGGTGCTTATCAGTGTTAATAGCTGAATTTTATTCGAGCCCAAACTTAGTTACAAATTTGCTTAGCATCTATTAGTTGGATAATTAGTTAGTTAGTGTTTCCATAGCAACTTGTAGGTCTAACTGATCTTATCTTTGAAGGTGCATAGAATAGCTAGTTAAATAAGATGTGGTAATTTGATGCTAATTGATAGATGTGCACACAATCACGATTAAAGTCTGCCAAAAGATTAGAACTTATGAGAGGATTGTTTTTGGCTTTGTGGTTAGCTTGGTAAGTAAGTGAGTTTGGGTAGATCTATCACATGAAAACATGTCTAATTTAATTCATCTCCGAAGTAGTTAATTTGTTGTTCCTTTTATAATGGTCTAGCCTCTGTGTTCTAGATTTGTGGTTGTTTTTGAAATTTTGAGTTTTGTCGGTGTTATTGGTTCTTATTTTTGCTTTTGCTCGATCGATAGATTACGACGGGTCTGATTTTATCGAGAGTGATCCTCTGCAACACGTTGAGCATCCTGAGCAACAGCAGCCAGGCAAGCAGTTTGATCATGTTAATCCCAGTATTTTAAAGTCTAATATTTTGTTTCAACTGTATGTATGCATCGCTTAATTTGTGTTAAATTGGTTAGTTAATCCTTTAGATGCATAATCTGTAGGTAAATGATTATCCTCTACTACCTGAGCCTAGGTTATTTGCTGTGATTAGAGATCGTTGGATGATCTCTTGTCACTTAGTAGACTACGGGTCCAAATGCTAAGACATGCTTAGTATCGGTAGAAATGGGCGGTCATCGACTTAGTCGGTAACCTTGATCACACAAAATTACTATAACTTTATGTTTCAGCATTTTTGCTATGTTTAATTGTGAAAACTAAAAATGAAAATAAAATGATTTAGACTTGGGCACAATGGTAAGATGGTGTGCTTTTGGGTGTGACTGGAATGGTGCCCGAGTCAATTAAGGACCGAACATCTTGTGAGTGAATTTTTATCCAGGCATTTTGCGTGCTAACCACACTAGAGGGTATGGGACCTCTCTTGACTCAGTACTTTGGCGTGTATTGGCTCCGGGTCGCAGGGGGTCGCAGGAGGATTGGAGGTGGGAGCATGGTAGTTGTCCGAAGAGCTTTATCCTGAGTGGGTAGTTGTCTTTTCGGCTTTACCATGTAAGCGTATGGATTTCTATCCATACGAGCGGCTCGTAGTTAATACACAATATTGGAAAGCGTCTCGTAGGACTTAGCCATGCCAGCATACCTTCGGAAGTGTGCTTTGGCTTAAAGGCGGTCTGAAGTGTGGGTACAGTGGTACACCCCTGCAGGGTTAAAACTATTCGAATAGCCTCCTCCTAGGTTATGGACACGCTTGGGTAAGCTTTTCAAGAGTTAGACTACAACTTTTTAAATTAAAACTTGATGGGTGGTACGAATCTGGGATTCGTGCTATTGTTGTGGTGACTATTGGGATAGTCACTTCTAGGTTGTTTATCTTTACTCTTTTGTTATTATTATCCTTACTGTTATTTCATTTAAAAATGAATTGCAAATTTTGCCTTCAAATTGTATTACATTATTGCAAATAAATTTGGCTTTGTGCGAATGAAACATATGGCCTCCACCACATAAGCCTGCATGTAGCATATGAACAGGTCTGCTAGTTCACACGTTAGTCTTGCGAGTACAAAAACAATTTTGTACTCAGCTGCTTTGCTTAATGTTTTTGTTGCAGAGGAAGAAGGTGAGCCCCAAGGGCCTCACTTCTGTGAGTTGTGCTGCCGCTTCGTGTTTGACGACTAGGCTTGGCGGTTCGGTTAGATGCCTTGTGGGTTGAAGGCACGCTGATTGGCTTTGTTTATAGCCATCTTATGGCACTTTTGCTTCCGCTGTCTATCTTCTGTTATTTGTGTATCTTTTGGCCGGTCGGCCCTGGTCTGTAATAATCTACTGTTGTTAATTTCTGCTTAGTAGTGTGTTGTTTGGACGCTATGTTTGGAATGGAGTTGATGCATAATTTTGTGGCGAGGTGTGTATACTGCTTTCTGGGAAGTATACATATCTCGAGGCTCGGTTTATTTGATTTCTGATGCTAGGGCCAGGTGGTTGGTTAAGCATTACAAGCCAAATAAACTGGGGTCCTCACAAAGTTGGTATCAGAGCCATTCTGACCATAGTAACCCAAGCATAGTCGTCCTTAGGATATTTTGGAAAGGCTTATTTTCAAAGTATAAAAAGGGTTTATGAAAACCTAGGCAGATTCTCAGGTTTTACTCCTTATCTATCTTAGCTTTCTACTCTCATCTTACTCTAATTTGAGTTTTAAAACTTGGTTTCTCTTTTTCCTTTCAAAAGATAGTTACTACCGGTGGAATTAGTTTTTGGGAGAACCATGAGAGATTAATCTAACTAAAACTTGTGGGAACGTAAGGGTAAAATGTGTTGTAAGTCTGCTAAGTGTCTAATTTTTGCCAGTTGGTTTGCTTTGCTTTTAGCTGTATTGAACCAAGTTTTGAATTGTGAAACCTTGCCTTCTTGAGCGATGGCTCGTTCCACAATACGAGTTGGTCGTTTCGGAGATTGATGTTTGAAGTTTAAATGCTTGTACTTGTCACTAGTTATTTTTGAGCTGTTTGAGTGCTTTATTGATTTCTTGCTCTCAGTCTATCACTAACCTATCTTAGCAAACAGGATGGCTGGGAGGACGCGTGGCGATCACCACCGGTCATGATGAGGAGCTCCCCTCCTCCGACCATGGTCGAGGTTCTCGCCGATCGAGCGGAACCGTATGGATCAGACGCGCATTTTGGAGGTTATTGCTAGGAATACCTCCACTCCTGTCGGTGCCTCCGGATCTGGAGGTGGCGGACATCAGACTCGCGGGGGACTTGCAGAGTTCCTCCGTACGCAGCCGCCGACTTTCTCCCGCTCTGAGGACCCTCTCGATGCGGATGATTGGCTGCGCATGGTTGAGCGGAAGCTCAACATCGCCGATGCGCACCCGGAGAAGGCACTCTTCGCGTCCACCACCGAGGCGCAGCACTCTCATGGTGGGAGAACTACCTCGCCATGCAGCCCGCGGGCCATGTGGTCTCGTGGGAGGAGTTCAGGGTCGGCTTTCCGTCGGGCCCACATCCCCGATGGCCTGATGAAGCTGAAGAAGAAAGAATTCCTCGCGCTCAAGCAAGGGCGCAAATCTGTGACGGAGTACCTCTACGAGTTTAATCATTTGGCTCGTTATGCTCCAGGGGAGGTGGCCTCTGATGAGGCCAAGCAGGAAAAGTTTATGGATGGCTTGTCCGAGGAGCTGCAGGACAAGCTATCTATTGTGGACTTCTCCGACTTTCAGGCCTTAGTGGATAAGGCCATTGTTGCAGAGCATAAGGCAAAGGTGCTGGGCGAGTCTCGCAAGCGCAAATGGGAGGCCCATCAGTCTACTCACGCCAGCCTCACTCGTCCTCGGGCTTGGCCAGCACCAGGGGCTCGTTCTTTTGCTCCACCAGCACCGAGGCCATCAGCGCCAGTTCCTCGTCCACCGCAGCCTCGTCCACCGCAGGCCGTGTTTCAGCCACGTGCACCTGCGGTTCAGCAGCAGGGTGGCCTTCGCAATCCGGCTACCGATGTCACTTGTTTCTGCTGCCACAACAAGGGCCATTATGCGAACACCTGCCCTCAGAATGTTGCAGCAGCCCCTCGTCCTAATGGAGGACGCGGGCAGGGGAGTGGTCACCCACGACTAAGATCATCGAAGGCCCGAGTGCGGCGGCGTCGAGTCAACCATCTTTCAGCTGAGGAGGCTCAGGAGGCGCCAGACGTTGTGATGGGTACACTTCTTGTCAATTATCGTCCTGCTGCAGTATTATTTGATTCAGGAGCATCGCATTCTTTTATTTCAAGATCATTTGCTGCTGCTAGTGGTCTTCACTGTGTTCCTTTGGGAGTACCTTTGCTTATTCGTTCTCCGGGTTCGGAAATGAGAGCTGATTTAGAATGTCGAGATGTTCCTATCGAAGTCAAAGGAGTGGGATTCTTGGCAAATCTCATCCTGCTCAACTCAGCGAGCCTGGATGTAATTCTTGGTATGGATTGGTTGTCCCAACACATGGGACAGATCGATTGTGCCAAGAAGATGGTTTTCCTCACCAACCTTTCCGGCGAACAGGTTGGCTTTTCCCCGCAGCTGCAAGGGTCACACCTTTGTGCACTTGTAGCAAAGCCAGCTTTGAAGATTCAGGAGGTTCCCACCGTTTGTGATTTTGAGGATGTTTTTCCTGATGATTTGCCTGGGATGCCTCCAGTTCGAGACCTTGAGTTTGTCATTGAGTTGCTGCCCGGTACCGCTCCGATTTCGAAGGCGTCGTATCGGATGCCTCCCAATGAATTGGAGGAATTGAAGAAGCAATTAGGTGAGCTTCAAGCAAAGGGGTTCATCCGTCCTAGCTCATCTCCTTGTGGTTGTCCGGTGATCTTTGTGAAGAAGAAGGACAAGACTTTGCGCATGTGTGTTGATTACCGTCCGCTCAATGAGGTGGCGGTGAAGAACAAATATCCTCGCCCGCATTGATGATCTTTTGACCAGGTTATGCGAGCTCGGGTGTTCTCCAAGATTGATCGAGGCGGGATATCATCAAGTCGGATCAGGTGAGGATATTCAAGACGGCTTTCACTACTCGTTATGGCCTTTACGAGTATATCGTCATGTCTTTCGGCTTAACTAATGCTCCAGCTTATTTCATGAACCTCATGAACTCGGTATTCATGGAATATTTGGATAAGTTCGTGGTGGTGTTTATTGACGACATTCTTATCTATTCCAAGACTGAAGAAGAGCATGCTGAGCATCTGAAGATTGTTTTAGGCAAGTTGCGGGAGCACCAGCTATATGCAAAGTTCAGCAAATGTGAGTTCTGGTTGAAGGAAGTGGCATTCTTGGGCCATGTTCTTTCGGCTGGAGGCGTAGCTGTGGATCCCAGCAAGGTCAGCGATGTTCTATCTTGGGGTCAGCCCAAGTCAGTCACCGATGTGCGGAGTTTTCTCGCTTTAGCGGGCTACTACCGCCGCTTTATCGAGAACTTCTCCAAGATTGCAAAGCCGATGACTGAATTGCTCAAGAAGGACAAGAAGTTCGTGTGGTCCTCTGCTTGTGACGAGAGCTTTCAGGAGCTCAAACAGCGATTGACTTCAGCCCCAGTTCTTACTCTTCCCGATGTCCACAAGAGCTTCGATATCTATTGCGATGCCTCTCGTCAGGGACTCGGGTGTGTTCTTATGCAAGAAGGCAAGGCAGTTGCCTATGCATCCAGGCAGTTGAGGCCTCATGAGCTCAACTATCCCACCCATGATTTAGAGTTGGCTGTTGTGGTGCATGCACTCAAAATTTGACGGCATTATCTGATTGGTAACCGCTGTGAGGTGTATTCTGATCACAAGAGCTTGAAATACTTGTTCACCCAGCCAGATCTGAACCTCAGACAGAGGAGATGGTTGGAATTGATCAAAAATTATGACATGGGTATTCAGTATCATCCTGGCAAAGCCAATGTGGTTGCTGATGCACTTAGTCGAAAGGTGTATTGCAATACTTTGATGCTCCAAGAGCAACAGCCTGCACTCCTTGCAGAATTTCAGCGCCTCAACTTGGGTTTGGTTGAGCATGGTTCCCTTGCTGCCTTGGTTGTGCAACCAACCTTGGCGGATCAAGTCAAGGCAGCACAGCAATCAGATGACGGTGTGAACCAGATCAAGCAGAATATCAAGGATTGGATAGCCAGGTGTTTCTCAGAAGATGAGCATGGTGTTGTGTGGTTTGGGCAGCGTCTCGTCGTTCCAAAGGTTCCGGAATTACGGGATTTGATTCTCCATGAGGCCCATGATTCGCCTTTGTCCATCCATCCCGGGGCCACCAAAATGTACCAAGATCTGCGTTAGAGATTCTGGTGGACTCGCATGAAGCGCGAGATTGCCAGATTCGTTGCCAGATGCGACATATGTTGTCGCGTCAAGGCCGAGCATCAGCGTCCAGCAGGTCTTCTTCAGCCCTTACCTATACCAGAGTGGAAGTGGGATTCTGTGGGCATGGACTTCATTACTGGTCTGCCCCGTACTTCTTCAGGGAAGGATGCTATCTGGGTTGTTATCGATCGGTTGACAAAGGTAGCGCACTTCACGCCAAGATTTACCATCGCGTCGATCGATTGGCGAATCTCTATATCTCCGCATTGTGAGCTTACATGGTGTGCCACGAACGATTGTGTCAGATCGTGGCTCTCTTTTCACTTCTCGGCTTTGGCACAGTTTACAGGAGGCCATGGGGACCCGTCTTTCTTTAAGCTCAGCCTATCATCCTCGACAGATGGTCAGACGGAGCGAGTCAACCAAGTTCTAGAAGATATGCTCCGTGCACGTGTTCTCTCCTATGGGAAGAATTGGGAGAAGTGCCTACCGTTTGCCGAAGTTCTCCTACAACAACGACTTCGAGCTAGTCTCGGTATGGCACCGTTTGAGGCTTTGTATGGGAGACGATGCAGAACCCCATTGAACTGGTCAGAAACTGGGGAAAGACAGTTCTTTGGTCCAGATTCAATGAATGAGGCGGAAAGTCAAGTGCGCTTGATTCGTGAGCACTTGCGCGTGGCTCATCCAAGCAAAGAGCTATGCGGTCGGCGTCGTCGTGAGTGAGTTTCACCCAATGACTTTGTGTATCTCAAAGTCTCACCTTTGAAGGACATCGTCGTTTGGTGTCAAGAGCAAGCGGCTCCTCGATATGTCGGGCCGTATCGCATCATCAAGAAAGTGGGAACTGTTGCATACAAGTTAGAATTACCAGCTACACTCGAAGGAGTGCATGATGTTTTCCATGTGTCGCAATTGAAGAAGTGCATCCGTGTTCCGGTTGAGGAAACGCCATTGGAAAATATCGATGTGCAGGAGGATCTGTCCTATCGTGAGCGTCCCGTTCGTATCCTCGAAGAAGCTGAACGCAGAACGAGGAACCGTGTGATCAAGTTCCTTAAAGTTCAGTGGTCGAATCACTCCGAGGACGAAGCCACTTGGGAGCGGGAAGATCATCTCCGTGCAGACTACCCATCCTTCTTTTCTCAGTGATCCGAATCTCGGGGCGAGATTCCTGTAAGGGGGGGAGATTTGTAACAGCCCTAAGTTAGGGTTTGTGTTCCAAATGTAAAATTTTGAGGAGAAATAAAAACTTTTGATGCCTCATGAAATCATTTGGAAGTTTTCCAAATTTTCCCTAACCAAATTCCATTTTCTAGAATTTATTCTTGTGAATGATAGTTGTTGTCAACAAAATTATCAACCTCAAACTTGGGATCATCCTTTAGGAATATTTTTCCTATCATCTTGATCATCCTATCTACCTCTCTGAAAAATCTCACATTTTTTAGATTTAACTTGCTATTTCAAAAGAGCAAGTCAACTCTGTTTGAAATCTGGTCAAACTCCTAGGGCAGCAGCTTGTGAATTTTCTTCAGAACAATGCAGTGCATAAAAAGTTCTGGAAAATTTATGCAATGTTGTTCTCTGTCCAAAGTAGCTACCATAAACATTTCAGAATTTTTGGAGCTCGGGAGCAACCTCTAAAAATTCCCCAAATTCTCTCAGCCTTTTAAAAATCCAATCTGTAAACACTATTCATCGGGTTCGAACCGAGCCCGAGTCAAACTCCGACCGACTTTCCCTTTGCGTCCGACCGCACGCGCCTCGCCCGAAGTCTCTCTCTCTCGTGACCGGTCCCACTGGTAGCACCCTCTCCACACGCGGCGCCTGCGCCGCGCCGGGCGCCGCGCCTCTCTCCCGCTCGCGCTCTTCACCGCCCGGCGCATGCGTGCCGCCACGTCGCCTCGCCGGTCACCTCGCCGCCCTACCGCCTCCACCTCACTGCCTCCGCCCTCCTCTTCTTAAGCTGTCTAGGGCTCCACCTACCCCGGTTTCTTTCTCCTCCGCTGCCTTTCTTCTCCACTGAGCTCCTCCGGTGGTCTCCGGCCAACCTCGACCGCGTCACGGCGTGCCTTGCACCACGTGGAGCTCAACCCCTCCATCAATTCGGAGTTTTCATCACCAAGGAGCTGCGCACGGGCTCTCTTCTCCAACTCCGGCCGAATCCGCCTCCACCGTCGCCACGTCTTTTCCGGAGAGCTCCAGCTCGATTCTTCTCTCGGTGAGCATCGCCTGGACTCCATCTTCCTTCCCCGATCACTCACACGCTCTCTCCTTCACCTCAGGACCTTGCCGACGGTGACCACCTCGCGCCGCCGCAGGCTCTCGTCGCCGGGCTATCTCCGGCAGCCACCTTAGCTCCGCGTCATCCCGGTGAGTTCCTGGAGTCTCACTGATGCTCATGCACGCGCTAGTTTACACTCTTCTTCTACTCGCGCATGCGCCTTGTCACCTCCATAGCCGGCGCTGCGCCCGTCGCCATGCCGCCACATTGCATCTCCGTGCCTCGGACCACCTTCAGCCGTGCAGTCCACCAAGAACCCATTTTGGTCGTCACCTCTACCAGCGCCACCACTCCTTGGCGGCGAATCCAGTCAGAGCCGCCCGAGCCATCCTCTGTCTGTCTCTTTGTTCCTTCTTTTGCCCTCTATGACAGTGGGGCCCACTCCCTTTAAGCAAATTCATTAGCTGCTAATCAATGTTATGAATATCTATTAGTTCACTTTCATGCTTTAGCCAAGATGGGATTGAGGTTTGGAAGAAAATTAGTCACAAGTTCCCTGTAGCTTTTTTTTTGTTGTCGTTTTTCTCTGTTGTCAGTAAACTGAAATTGGTATCATGCTTATGCTAATTTGGTCTTGTTAGACTTGATAAATCCCTTAAGAAGTAGTGTTTAGCAAGAAATTATGTTAGTTAGTGACTCTAGATTTCAAAGCTCTTGTTGGCATGGATGATCATAGAAGATGTTGGATGATCAGGTTGTTTTGAAGTAAACTCTTGGTTTGCTTTTACAGTGTAGTGAGGCTTTGGGGTGGTGACATGCTGAAATTGTTAACCTTCCTATATGTTGGTGTGGTGCTTATCAGTGTTAATAGCTGAATTTTATTCGAGCCCAAACTTAGTTAGAAATTTGCTTAGCATCTATTAGTTGGATAATTAGTTAGTTAGTGTTTCCATAGCAACTTGTAGGTCTAACTGATCTTATCTTTGAAGGTGCATAGAATAGCTAGTTAATTAAGATGTGGTAATTTGATGCTAATTGATAGATGTGCACACAATCACGATTAAAGTCTGCCAAAAGATTAGAACTTATGAGAGGATTGTTTTTGGCTTTGTGGTTAGCTTGGTAAGTAAGTGAGTTTGGGTAGATCTATCACATGAAAACATGTCTAATTTAATTCATCTCCAAAGCAGCAAATTTGTTGTTCCTTTTATAATGGTCTAGCTTCTGTGTTTTAGATTTGTGGTTGTTTTTGAAATTTTGAGTTTTGTCGGTGTTATTGGTTCTTATTTTTGCTTTTGCTCGATCGATAGATTGCAACGGGTCTGATTTTATCGAGAGTGATCCTCTGCAACACGTTGAGCATCACGAGCAACAATGACAAGGCAAGCGGTTTGATCATGTTAATCCCGTATTTTAAAGTCTAATATTTTGTTTCAAGCGTATGTATGCATCGCTTAATTTGTGTTAAATTGGTTAGTTAATCCTTTAGATGCATAATCAGAGGTAAATGATTATCCTCTACTACGAGCCTAGGTTATTTCTTTGTGATTAGAGATCGTTGGATGATCTCTTGTCACTTAGTAGACTACGGGTCCAAATGCTAAGACATGCTTAGTATCGGTAGAAATGGGTTATCGACTTAGTCGGTAACCTTGATCACACAAAATTACTATAACTTTATATTTTAGCATTTTTGCTATGTTTAATTGTGAAAACTAAAAATGAAAATAAAATGATTTAGACTTGGGCACAATGGTAAGATGGTGTGCTTTTGGGTGTAGTGGAATGGTGCAGAGTCAATTAAGGACCAAACATCTTGTGAGTGAATTTTTATCCAGGCATTTTGCGTGCTAACGACACTAGAGGGTATGGGACCTCTCTTGACTCAGTACTTTGGCGTGTATTGGCTCCGGGTCGCAGGGGGTCGCAGGAGGATTGGAGGTGGGAGCATGGTAGTTGTCAGAAGAGCTTTATCACGAGTAGGTAGTTGTCTTTCGGCTTTACCATGTAGCGTATGGATTTCTATCCATCTGAGCGGCTCGTAGTTAATACACAATATTGGAAGCGTCTTGTAGGACTTAGCCGTGCAAAGATACCTTGAGTGTGCTTTGGCTTAAAGGCGATGCGAAGTGTGGTGTGATGGTACACCCTGCGGGGTAAAAACTATTCGAATAGCCTCGTCCTAGGTTATGAACACGCTTGGGTAAGCTTTTTAAGAGTTAGACTACAACCTTTTAAATTAAAACTTGATGGGTGGTACGAATCTAAGATTCGTGCTATTGTTGTGGTGACTATTGGGATAGTCACTTCTAGGTTGTTTATCTTTACTCTTTTGTTGTTATTATCCTTACTGTTATTTCATTTAAAAATGAATTGCAAATTTTGCCTTCAAACCGTATTACATTATTGCAAATAAATTTGGCTTTGTGCGAATGAAACATATGGCCTCCACCACATAAGTCTGCATGTAGCATAGGAACAGGTCTGCTTGTTCACACGTCAGTCTTGCGAGTACAAAAACAATTTTGTGCTCATTTGCTTGCTTAATGTTTTTGTTGCAGAGGAAGAAGGTGAGCCCCAAGGGCCTCACTTACGTGAGTTGTCTTTGCGCGCGTGTTGGACGACTAGGCTTGGCGGTCGGTCGGATGCCTTGTGGGTTGAAGGCACGCGATTGGCTTTGTTTATAGCCATCTTATGGCACTTTTGCTTCCGCTGTCTATCTTCTGTTATTTGTGTATCTTTTGGCGGTCGGCCCCAGTACGTAATAATCTCATTGTTGTTAATTTACGCTTAGTAGTGTGTTGTTTGGACTCTATGTTTGGAATGGAGTTGATGCATAATTTTGTGGCGAGGTGTGTATACTGCTTTCTGGGAAGTATACATATCTCGAGGCTCGGTTTATTTGATTTGTGATGCTAGGGCTAGGTGGTTGGTTAAGCATTACAAGCCAAATAAACTAGGGTCCTCACACTAACCGTAAAAGACCTCCCCAAGTTTAGATCTGACCGTTGGAGCTGTTTCTGAAAAATCCCTAGTCCCCGGACCTCCTCGGTTGCATCTCAACCATTGAGGACCTCCCTAGGGCTAGATCTGGACCCTTAGATCCTTCCGTAAAACCCGTAAATGCTCACGACCTCCCCTGGTTGGATCTCAGCCGTCCAGGACGTCCCGGGATCTAATCTGAGCCGCTAGGACCACCCCTGTGCAAAAATACCTCCACCGAGGTCCTCTTTGCAAAAGACCTCCCCTTGGTCATTTTGCAAAGAACACCCTCGGGGTCCTCTTTGTAAAAATCCGCCCCTGGTCTTTTACAAAGACAACCCCGCTCAGGACCTCTTAGGCTCAATCCCAGCCGTTCACGACCTCCCCGAGTAGATCTTGGCCATCCAAGACCTCCTCGGTTAAATCCCAGCCGTCCAGACCTCCCCCACCTTGATCTTGAACGTTGAGGACCTTCCCAGTAGATCCTTAGCCTTGACCTCCCGGCTTGCGGGACCGTTAGATCTTCGTCTAACGGACTAGACCTCCCCGGTGGATTTTAGCCGTAGGACCTCCTCTGGAGATCTAGACCGTTGAAGGCCTCCTCCGTGAGATCTTAGCCGTCTAGACCTCCCTCCGTAGGTTTAGCTTTAGGACCTCCCCTAGTGCTCGGGACCGCCAGATCTTGATCTGACGGTCACGACCTCCGTTAGGCGCGAGGACCTCCTTTGCGTCTTGTTGTGCATGCACCGGTGCGTGGCCGTTGGATCAAATCTCAGCGATCCAGACCTCCCCAGAGCGGGAGGAGGTCTTTTGTGCGCTGTGCTTCGAGGTCCGTGGCCGTGCGATGAAGGATCGACGGCCCACGACCTCTCCTTTGTTTTCCAGTTCAATTTGACCTCCCGAGAGCTCGAATTTTCTAAGTCTTTAATTGTTTCAAATTTCAAAAGTGCATAACTTTGTCATTTTAACTTCTTTTTGAATGATTCCAGTTGTTGTAGCTTTGTTATAATGTGAACTTTAATCTGAGAATGAATTTACGCCCTGTTATGCTGCAGGAAATGGTTTTAACTGCATGATCTTGTTTAGTGAATAATGATGTCTAGAAATTCATTGAAAATTTGTTAAATGCATAACTTATTCTCTGTTATTCCAAACTGAGCAAGCTAAGTTTTGTTAAAACCCACTAGGAATGTCTTGTAATATAGGATAGGTCTTAATATGATCCTTGTCATAAATTAATGATTCACTAGTTTTAGAACTTAGAAAAATCATAACTAATTCATTTCAACTTCAAATTGTGCAAACTCAGTTTTGTTGTTGTTAGGATAACCATATCTACCTACCATAAAAATTTCAAGTTCCAGATCATTCTAGAAATTTTCGTCATGAACAAGAATCAAATTAATTTAATTATGATTTTTCAGTTTGAGAGAACTTAGATTAGCCGTAACTTTTTCATGCTAAGTCCAAATGAAGTGATTCTTATTTCTAAAATTGTCTAAAATCAACCTCTAGCTGCTGTAGAAATCTCATTGGATTTGGATGTTCTTTTCTGTTGAGTTCCTTTTGGTGTTCTTCGTTCTTATCGGTTTTTATCGCATTTCCGTTAGGTTCGAAGAATTTATTGAACTGAGCACTCCTATGCAGGAACAAATCCAGCAAGGCAAGCGGTTTGATCATATTAATCCCAGATATTTTAAGTATTTATGTTGTTTACAACTTCTATGTATGCATTGCTATCTTGTTTTAACTATTGTCGATAGTTGGCCTAGTAGAGGCATTTCCTTAGACAAATGATTATCCTTTACTACCATGAGCCTAGGTTATTGTTGTGATTTAGAGCTCGTTGGATGAGCTCTTGTCACTTAGTAGTTCGCGAACTAATTGCTTAGCCATGCTTAGCTTCCGGTAGAAATGGGCGGTTATCGACTTGTCGATAACCTTGATCACATAAAACTTATTATGATTTATGATTGCAGCCTTGTGCCATGTCTACTTATAAAAAAAAAAACTAAAAACTGAAAACAAAATGATTTAGACTTGGGCACATTGGTATGATTGGTGTGCTTATGGGTGTGACTGGAATGGTGCCCGAGTCAACAAAGACCGAACATCTTGTTACACTAAACCAAGCATTTTAGCGTGCTAACCACACTAGAGGGTATGGGACCTCTCTTGACTTAGTACTTTGGCGTGTATTGGCTTCGGGTCGCAGGGAGCCGCAGGAGGGATGGTGCTGGGAGCATTGTAGAGTTCGAAATGCTTCCCCCGTGATGGTTGGTTGTCTTTCGGCTGACAATGTAAGTGTATGGATTCCGATCCATACGAGCGGCTCGTAGTCAATGCACAATATTGGAAAGCGTCTCGTAGGACTTAGCCATGCCGGCATACCTTCGGAAGTGTGCTTTTGTGGCTCAAAGGCGGTCTGAAGTGTGGGTACATTGGTACACCCCCGCGAGGTTAAAACTATTCGAATAGCCTCGTCTAGGTTATGGACACGCTTGCAAGGTCTTTCAAGAGTTAGACTACAACCTTTGAATTAAAACTTGATGGGTGGTGCGAATGCTGGATTAGTGCTATGTTGTGGTGGCTATTGGGATAGTCACTTCTAGGTGGTTACTTGTATTTATCATTATTTTTACTTTATTCGTTCAACATTAAAATTTATTTGTAAACTTGCTTTCAAATGTATTACATTATTGCAAACAAAGTTGGCTTTATGCAAAATGAGACATACAACCTCCACCTAAATAAGCTTGCATGTAGTTTATGAATAGGTCTGTTATTCCACACGTCGAGTCTTGCAGTACCTTGCGTGCTCGGTTATCTTGCTTAAATGTAATTGTTCTGAGAGGAAGAAGGTGAGCTTGAGGGCCTCACTACGTGAGTTGTGTTGTGGTAGCTTGCGAGGCGTCTAGCTTGCGGCGTCGGTTGCCTTGTGGGTGGTGTGGCTAACCGGTCGACTTTTGTTCTAGCCATCTTATGGCACCTTTGCTTCATTGTTATTCTTGTATATTGTTCTATTTGGCAGGTCGGCTCTCTTTTGTAATAACCTTACTTTGTGTATGTCGTTGTTGAACTTAGTGATGTATGTTGTATGGAAATGATGTGTAATTTTGTGATGATGTGCATATGCTGCAGTGCAGGATGCATATGTCCATCGAGGCTTAGAATGTTTAATTAGTAATGCTAGAACCATTTGGAGGTTAAGTGTTACTAGTTAAATATTTAGTCCTCACAAAGTTGGTATCGAGCCATCTTGACCAATAGAAACCCTAGCTTGGTCGCCTATATGATATTTTGAAAACTTACTTTCAAACAGTTCATGAAAATTTAAGTAAATTCTCAGATTTTACTCCTTACCTATCTTAGCTTGCTCATCTCACCTTAATCTCACTTAAGTTTTGAAAAAGTTGTTCATCTCTTCCTTTCAAAAAAATTAGCTTCTATCGATTAAATTGGTTTTGGGAGAACCATGAGAGCTTGGAGGAAGAAATTTGGACAGCTAGCTAGTAATTAGTATAGGAGGTAGGAAATGAGAGGTTAATTCAACTAAAACTTGAGGGAATGTAAGGGTAAGAAGTGATATGAAATTAGCTAAATGCCTATACTCTATTAGGTGGTTATACCTTGATCTTTGGGCTGTTTTGAGCTAGAATTTAGTTCTGAAAATTTTGAGTCTTCTCAAACGATTACTCGTTCTTCCATACGGGTTAGTCATTTCGGGAAGTTGAATTGGTGACTTATGGTCTTGTGCTCTTTGGCGGTTATTCTTGAGCCCTTTTAATTGAGTTTAGATTTCTTTGCCTTTTGATCTCGGGCTTGTAGCTAACTTGTCTTAGTGAAGCGGGATGGCGGGAGGACACGTGAGTGGTCGGAATCGGTGGTAGTCCCGATGAGGAGCTTCCTCCTCCTCGGACCATGGTGAAGTCCTCATGCGGTCGAGCATGGCAGTTCGGAGGACCGCAGGTGTTGGAGGTTATCGCAAGGAACACCTCCACTCCTCTCGGTGCCTCTGGATCCGGAGGAGTTGGCCATCGATCTCGTGGGGACTTAGGAGTTCCTCCGTACTCGACCTCCCACCTTCTCCGGTCAGAGGATCCCTTGGGCCTTGAGCGGCCCCTTGCGTCGGTTGAGCGAAGCTCAGCGTTGCTCGATGCCGGGCGGGAGCGGACACTTTTCGCATCCCATCGGTTGGAGGGTGCGGCACTCTCATGGTGGGAGAATTTCCTCGCCATGCGACTGCGGGACACGTGGTCTCGTGGGAGGAGTTCAGGTTGGCTTTCCGTCGGGCCCATGTTTCCGCCGGCACGATGAAGGCGAAGAAGGAGTTCTTGCGCTCAAGCAGGCGCAAGTGCGTATCGAGTACCTCCACGAGTTCAACCATCTCGCGAGTGCGCTCTCTGAGGTGGCCACCGATGAGGCCAAGCGAGAGAAGTTCATGGAGGGCTTGTCCGAGGAGCTTGAGACAAGCTCTCTGTTGTGGACTTCCCGACTTCCAAACCTTGGTGGACAAGGCCATCATCGCCGAGCACAAGGCGAGCGCTGGCGAGTCATGCAAGCGCAAGTGGGAGGCCCGGTGCACGCAGGCGGCCTCGTTGCCCCCGAGTTGGGCCTGCACCAGGGGCCCGTTCTTTGGCTTCACCACCGCCGAGGCCTTCGGCACCAGCTCCACGTCCTCCGCAGGCCGTGACTCAGTCACGTGCGCCTGCGACCCAGCAGCAGGTCGCTCCTCGCAACCCCGCGGCCGACGTCACCTGCTTCTACTGCCACAACAAGGGCCACTACGCGAGTAGTTGCCCTAAGAAGACTGGAGCGGTCCCTCGTCCTAATGGAGGACGCGGGCAAGGGAGTGGTCACCACGACCGAAGACCCGGGCTTGGGGAGCGGCCGAGTCAACCATATCTCGGCTGAGGAGGCACAGGAGGCGCCCGACGTGGTGTTGGGTACGCTTCTTGTCAATTTACGTCCTGCTACAATTTTATTTGACTCTAGAGCTTCGCATTCTTTTATTTCGAGGTCGTTTGCTGTTGATAGTGGTCTCCACTGTGTTCCGTTGGGGGTTCCACTACTTATTCGCTCTCCGGGTTTGGAAATGAGAGCTGACCAAGTATGCTTTGGGGCGTTCCTATCCACATCAAAGGAGTGGGATTCTTGGCGAGTCTTATCTTACTCGATTCGGCGCGCTTGGATGTGATTCTTGGCATGGATTGGTTGTCCCAACACTTGGGGCAAATCGATTATGCCGGAAGGTTGTCTACCTCACGATCCTTGGTGAACAGGTTGGGTTTTCACGCGATTCATGAGAACCCCATCTTTATGCCCTTGAAGCAAAGCCGACGTGGAGATTCGCGATGTCCCCACGTGTGTGACTTCGCGGATGTCTTTCTGAAGATTTGCACAGGATGCCTCCGTTCGAGACACTGAGTTCGTGATAGAGTTGCTGCCCTGCATCGCCCTATTTCAAAGAGGCGTGTCGTATGCCTCTAATGAGTTGGAAGAGTTGAAGAAGCAACTAGGTGAGCTGCAAGAGAAGGGTTTCATTCGTCCTAGCTCATCTCCTTGGGTTGTCCAATTATTTTTGTGAAGAAGAAGGACAAGACCTTGCGCATGTGTGTTGATTACCGTCAAGCAATGAGGTGACGGTGAAGAACAAGTATCCTTTGCCCGTATTGATGATCTTTTTGATCAGTTGACCGGAGCGCGTGTCTTCTCCAAGATTGACTTGAGATTGGGCTATCACCAAGTCAGGATCAGGACCGAGGATATTCCGAAGACGGCCTTTGCTACTCATTGTGGTCTTTACGAGTACACCGTCATGTCTTTTGGTCTAACTCTCGCTCTCCCGCTTTATTCATGAACCTTATGAACTCGGTATTCATGGAGTATCTGGATAGGTTCGTGGTGGTATTCATTGATGATATTCTTATCTACTCCAAGAGCGAAGAAGAGCATGCTGAGCATCTTAAGCTTGTGTTGGGCAAGCATGAGCACCACCGTATGCCAAATTCAGCAAGTGTGAGTTCGGTTGAAGGAAGTGGCATTCTTGGGCCATGTTCTTTCAGGGGGTGTGGTGTGGATCCTAGCAAGGTCGGTGATGTGCTATCTTGGGGTCACCAAGTCGGTCCACCGATGTGCGGAGTTTTCTTGGTTTGGTGGCTACTATCGCGCTTTATCGAGAATTTCTCCAAGATTGCGGCCTATGACCAATTGCTCAAGAAGGACAAGAAGTTTGAGTGGTCTGCTGCTTGTGATGTGAGTTTACAGGAACTCAAGAACCGGTTGACCTCAGCCCCAGTGCTTGTTCTCCCTGATATTCACAAGAGTTTTGAGATCTATTGTGATGCTTCTCGTCAGGGTCTTGGTTGTGTTCTTATGCAAGAAGGCAAGGTTGTAGCCTATGCATCGCGGCAGTTGAGGCCTCATGAACTCAACTATCTTACTCATGACTTGGAGTTAGCTGCTGTGGTTCATGCACTCAAGATTTGGCGGCATTATCTGAGTGGTAATCGTTGTGAGGTGTATTCTGACCACAAGAGCTTGAAGTACTTGTTCACCCAGCCAGATCTGAACCTCAGGCAAAGAAGATGGTTGGAATTGATCAAGGACTATGACATGGGCATTCAGTATCATCCGGGCAAGGCCAATGTCGTTGCGGATGCACTCAGTCGGAAGGTGTATTGCAATATGTTAATGCTCCAAGAGCAGCAGCCTACCCTCACTTCAGAATTTCAGTGCCTCAATTTGGGCTTGATCGAGCACGGTTCGCTTGCTACCTTGGTTGTGCAACCAACCTTGGTGGACCAAATCAGGGCCGCACAGCAGACAGATGTTGGTGTGAGTCAAATCAAGCAGAACATCAAGGATGGGACCGCCAAGTGCTTTTCAGAGGATGAGCACGGAGTGGTGTGGTTTGGGCAGCGTCTTGTGGTTCCTAAGGTCATGGAGTTGCGGGATTTGATTCTCCGCGAAGCCCATGATTCTCCTTTGTCCATCCATCCCGGGGCTACCAAGATGTATCAGGACCTTCGTCAGAGATTCTGGTGGACCCGCATGAAGTGTGAGATTGCCAAGTTCGTTGCCGAGTGCGACGTGTGCTGTCGTGTGAAGGCCGAGCATCAGCGTCCAGCGGACCTTCTTCAGCCTTTGCCAGTGCCAGAGTGGAAGTGGGATTCCGTTGGCATGGACTTCATCACCGGTTTGCCCCGCTCGTCCAAAGGGAATGATGCTATTTGGGTCGTGATTGTGAGTTGACTAAAGTGGCACATTTCCTTCCGTCAAGACTCGGCCGTGTGGGGCCTCTGGCCGAACTTTATGTCTCAAGGATTGTGAGTCTTCACGGTGTCACAGAAGACGATTATTTACGATCGTGATGCGCTTTTCACCTCGCGGTTTTGGCATAGTGCAAGAGGCTATGGGGACCGCCTTCACTTGATCTGACCTTTCATCCCCAAACTAATGGCGGACGGGCGAGTCAACAAAGTGTTGGAAGATATGCTCGTGCTTGTGTTCTTTCCTATGGGAAGAAGTGGGAGAAGTGCCTACCATTTCTGGAGTTCTCCTACAACAACGGCTATTAGGCGATCTTGGCATGGCACCATTTGAGGCCTTGTATGGGAGAGATCGACGAACCCCATTGAATTGGTCGAGGCGGCGGCGGCGATTTTTGGCGGTTCGATCAAGGAGGCCGAAAGTCGAGTTCGATTGATCCGCGAGCATCTGCGCACGGCCCAGTCCAAGCATAAGAGCTATGCAAATCGCCGTCGCCGTGAGTTGAGCTTTGAGCCCAATGACTTTGTGTATCTCAAAGTCTCGCCATTGAAGGGCCATCAGCGTTTTGGCGTCAAGGGTAAGTTGGCTCCGAGATATGTTGGGCCTTATCGCATCATCGAGAGAGTTGGGGA
This sequence comes from Ampelocalamus luodianensis, assembly GCA_036346255.1. Taxonomy (NCBI): domain Eukaryota; kingdom Viridiplantae; phylum Streptophyta; class Magnoliopsida; order Poales; family Poaceae; genus Ampelocalamus; species Ampelocalamus luodianensis. The sequence goes on along the minus strand of JAYEVH010000128.1, from coordinate 71,744 downwards.
TGTTGCATACAGGTTGGAGCTACCAACTACACTTGAGGGTGTGCATGATGTGTTTCATGTATCCCACGAAGAAGTGCCTCCGTGTCCCAGCGAGGAAACTCCATTGGAGGTTCTCGATGTGCAGGAGATTTGACCTCATGCGAGCATCTGTTCGTATTCTCGAGGAATCTGAACGGAGAACAAGGAACCGTGTCATCAAGTTCCTTAAGGTTCAGTGGTCAAATCATTCTGAAGATGAGGCAACTTGGGAGCGAGAAGGTCGCCTTCGTGCTGATTTCCCTTCTTTCTTCTCCGAGTGAACGGAATCTCGGGACGAGATTCTTGTAAGGGGGGGAGAGTTGTAACATCCCAACTTTGGACTTGTGTTTCAAATGTAAGAAAATGTGTAGAAATTAAAACTTTTTCTTACATTATGTATTTCCTGCATGTACTCAACAATCCTTGTACAAGAAACACGGAAATACAAAGTCACAAGTCCTGTTATCCACAAACCTTGTCTTCCAAAAGCATTCAAGTCAAATCTTATGATCATATCCTGGAAATATTTTTCCTAAGTTCTTGGGATGGTATGTGACCCCTCTGAAAAATTTCACAATTTTTAGAAATTGTTTGAATATTTTTGGAGGTCAGTCAACCTATTCAAATTCTGGTCAACCATTGGTCCAGCACCTTGTTAAAATTTTGGAGGAAACTCCACAGCACCAAAACCTCTGAAAATTTTATGCAAGGTCAATACTTCAATTGGCAAACTTCTATAAAAATTTCAGAATTTTTGAAGTTGTTTTGCTAGCCCAAACAAGTCTCCAAAGTTCAGCTCCTATTGAAGTTCAAATTCTGGAACCCTAGATCTGAGTTTGACTCAGACCCGAGTCAGGCTCAGTCTATCGGGCTCGGTTGAGCCAGCCCTTAGACCTCCTCGGGCTCGTTCTCGTGCGGGCATGTGTTGGGTTGTTGGATCTCCATCCAATGCTCCCGACCTCCCCTGGACCTCCTCGCGCAAAGACCTCCCGCCTCGGTGATCTGGGACGTCCAGGACCACCCCGAGCGCATCTGGGGCGTCCAGGACCTCCCTCAGCCCTGTCCCTCTTCCTCTAGACCTCCTGGAGGTTTGGTCGTCATGATTTTCACGCGCGCGTCGTGTGTCGAAATCGAGCGGTTGGTGCGATGGCTTTGTCACCTTTTAGCCTTTCAACGCCTCTTTACGCCATGCATTAAATGCGGCAGAAGCGTTGCCCTAAAAGGAGTCACCCTTTCTGCCTTGTCAAATCTGGCAGGTCCTTGGGCATGGACTTTGTTCACAGTAGGCTTTTGCCCACACCTTTACCAAGCTCCCAGGCTATGTATAGCCTGAGACTCCCCTTCTCCCTTTTCTTCTCCGTTCTTGTGGTGCTTGAGTTCCCTCAGTTGAGCTGTTTCCAAACTCAAACACCTAAGAACACACCCTCTCTCTGCCACCATTGTCGGCTTTGGAGCTCTTTGAAGGCCTCGAGCTCCAGTGGTTCCATCGTAGTTCTTGGCTCGTCAAATTGTCATCTTGATCACCTTAAGCCCTCTCTAACCTGCTGTGGTTACTCATCACAGGGGTGGACAAGTTGGGGAGCCGCTTTTCGTGGTCGGGATCACCTTCTTCTCCATCGCCGGCAAGCACTTCATCGCGGACCGTCAACCTTCTCCAGGCTCCTCAGACCACCTGGTCCCCTCTGCACTGCGGAGTCCCCATTTCTTAGCTTTCTTGCTTCCTAGAGCTCGTGTAGATTTTGTAGTCTTACCGTTTGGGGCTTCTTTCTCTCTCTCCGGCTCACCGGCGTTCAAAGCCGTCGCAGCCGTCGAGAGCACGTCCTTTAGGTTCTCGGCGTTATTTGGAACTCGATCGTGTCCCTAGTTCTGCATGCTGAGCTCCCCATCGTCGTGGTGAGCTCGTTTAGGCGCTTCGGGCTTTTGTCGCGTAAGATTCGGACAGCCCACAGCCAATGATTGCTGTCGGAATCGTGGAGGCCTCTCATTGCGAGTGGGCCTCCTCCTCTTGTTGTCGTCGACAAAAACCCGCCAGACCTCCCGCTCGACCTCCTAGAGTGATCGCACCGTTTAAAACCTCTCAGAGTTAAAACTTAGCCGTCGGATCACTTCCAGTATTTCCACTAGGACCTCCTCCTCGGGACCTCCTCCGCGTTAATCATGGCGTCAAAGACCACCAGGGCTAGATCGAGCCGTAGAGCCGTTCAGATAAAATCGCTAAGTCATTGGACCTCTTGGATCAATCCTAACAGTAAAGACCTCCCCAAGTTTAGATCGACCGTTGGAGCTGTTTAGAAAAATCCCTAGTCCCGGACCTCCTCGGTTGCATCTCAACCATTGAGGACCTCCCTAGGGCTAGATCTGGACCTTAGATCCTTCCGTACAACCGTAAGTGCTCCGACCTCCTGGTTGGATCTCGGCCGTCCGGGGCGTCCGGGATCTAATCGAGCCGCTAGGACCACCCACAGTGCAAAAGACCTCCGAGGTCCTCTTTGCAAAAGACCTCCCCTTGGTCATTTGCAAGACCACCCTCGAGTCCTCTTTGTAAAAAGCCGCCTGGTCTTTTACAAAGACAACCCGCTTCAGGACCTCTTAGGCTCAATCCCGGTAGTTCACGACCTCCCGAGTAGATCTTGGCCATCCAGATCTCCTCGGTTAAATCAATAGTTCAGACCTCCCCACTCGATCTTGAATGTTGAGGACCTTTCCGATGATCCTTAGCCTTCGGACCTCCCACTATGCGGGCCAGTTAGATCTTCGTCTAACGGACTAGACCTCCCGGTGGATTTTAGCGTAGGACCTCCTGCGGAGATCTAGACCGTTGAAGGCCTCCTCAGTGAGATCTTAGCCGTCTGAGACCTCTCTCGTAGGTTTAGCTTTAGGACCTCCCCTAGTGCTGGGACCGCGGATCTTGATCGGCGGTCACGACCTCCGATAAGCGCGAGGACCTCCTTTGCGTCTTGTTGTGCATGCACTAGTCGTGGCCGTTGGATCAAATCTCGGCGATCAGACCTCCCAGGCGGGAGGAGGTCTTTTGTGGCTGTGCCGAGGTCCGTGGCCGTGCGATGAAGGATCGGCGACCCGACCTCTCCTTTGTTTTCAGTTCAATTTGACCTCCAGAAAGCTCGAATTTTCTAAGTCTTTAATTGTTTCAAATTTCAAAAGTGCATAACTTTGTCATTTTAGCTTCTTTTGAATGATTCCAGTTGTTGTAGCTTTGTTATAATGTGAACTTTAATCGAGAATGAATTTACATACTGTTATCTGCAGGAAATGGTTTTAACTGCATGATCTTGTTTAGTGAATAATGATGTCTAGAAATTCATTGAAAATTTGTTAAATGCATAACTTATTCTCTGTTATTCCAAACTGAGCAAACTAAGTTTTATTAAAACCCACTAGGAATGTCTTGTAATATAGGATAGGTCTTAATATGATCCTTGTCACTGAAATTAATGATCCACTAGTTTTAGAACTTAGAAAAATCATAACTAATTCATTTCAACTTCAAATTGTGCAAACTCAGTTTTGCTGTTGTTAGGATAACCATATCTACCTACCATAAAAATTTCAAGTTCCAGATCATTCTAGAAATTTTTTCATGAGCGATAACAAAATTAATTTAATTATGATTTTTAGTGAGAGAACTTAGATTAGCCGTAACTTTTTCATGCTAAGTCCAAATGAAGTGATTCTTATTTCTAAAATTGTCTAAAATCAACCTCTAGCTGCTGTAGAAATCTCATTGGATTTGGATGTTCTTTTCTGTTGAGTTCCTTTTGGTGTTCTTCGTTCTTATCGGTTTTTATCGCCTTTCCGCGTTAGGTTCCGAAGAATTTATTGAACCTGAGCACTCCCCTATGCAGCAGGAACAAATCCAGCAAGGCAAGCAGTTTGATCATGTTAATCCCAGTATTTTAAGTATTTATGTTGTTTACAACTTCTATGTATGCATTGCTATCTTGTTTTAACTATTGTCGATAGTTGGCCTAGTAGAGGCATTTCCTTAGACAAATGATTATCCTTTACTACCATGGGCCTAGGTTATTCTTTGTGATTTAGAGCTCGTTGGATGAGCTCTTGTCACTTAGTAGTTTGCGAACTAATTGCTTAGCCATGCTTAGCTTAGGTAGAAATGGGCGGTTATCGACTTGTCGATAATCTTGATCACATAAAACTTATTATGATTTACGATTTCACCTTGTGCCATGTCTACTTATAAAAAAACTAAAAGCGAAAACAAATTTATTTAGACTTGGGCACAATGGTATGATTGGTGTGCTTATGGGTGTGGCTGGAATGGTGCAGAGTCAACAAGAACCGAACATCTTGTTACACTAAACCAAGCATTTTAGCGTGCTAACCACACTAGAGGTATGAGACCTCTCTTGACTTAGTACTTTGGCGTGTATTGGCTTGGTGTGAGGAGCGCGGGAGGATAGTCTTTGGGAGCATTGTAGAGTTGAAAGGCTTCCCAGTGATGGCTGGTTGTCTTTGGTGACAATGTAAGTGTATGGATTCGATCCATACGAGCGGCTCGTAGTCAATGCACAATATTGGAAAGCGTCTCGTAGGACTTAGCGTGCGGCATACCTTGAGTGTGCTTTTGTGGCTCAAAGGCGGTGCGAAGTGTGGGTACATTGGTACACCTGCGAGTTAAAACTATTGAATAGCCTCGTCCTAGGTTATGGACACGCTTGCAGTCTTTCAAGAGTTAGACTACAACCTTTGAATTAAAACTTGATGGGTGAGTGAATGCGGGATTAGTGCTATGTTGTTATAACAGCCCTAACTTAGGGTTTGTATTTCCAATGTAAGATTTCAAGGAGAAATAAAAACTTTTGTTGTCTCTTCAAATCATTTGGAAGTTTTCCAAATTTTCCCTAGCAATTTCTAATTTTTAGAATTTAATTCTTGTGATTGGAAATTGTTGTCAGCACATTCTTAGCTTTCAAACTTGTGATCATCCTCTGAAATTATTTTTCCTATCATCTTTATCATCCTATCTACCTCCCTGAATTATTTCACAATTTTTAGATTTTATTTGCTATTTCAAATGGCCAAGTCAAACTAGTTTGAAAATCTGGTCAAGCTTCTGTTCAGCAGCTTGTGAATTTTAGTGGGAGAAATCTAGAGCATAAAAACTCCTGGAAAAATTACACAAGGTGTCCCTCTGTTCCAGTTAGCTACCATAAAAATTTCAAAATTTTTGGAGCCCTGGAGCTATCTCTAAAAATTTCCCAAACCTTCTCTGTCTATCTAATTCAAATCGGGAAACACTGTTTGTCGGGCCCGAACCACACTTGGGCTCGAGTCCGACCGCACTAATGGACTCGGTCGCACCACCTAGTTGCATCGCGCGAGCCCGATAGCTATCGGCCGTCCGATGGAGATCGCGCGGTCCATATTGCGTGTCTCGTCGACTGTCCAGAATGCATACATCAATCTCGACCGACCATCTCGGATCCAGCGGTCGGTGCGATAATGGTCGAGTCGAACCAGTTTGGTTTCGCGCGCCACTCGGGCTCGCGCCGTTTCTTCTTTGTCGGCCGACGGCGGGCGCACATGTCGGTCGTCACCTACCTCGCGATGGGTGAGTGCGGCGATGGCGCGCATGATCGCCACCTCGGCTCATTGTCTGCGTCACCGCTTCCGATTTTCTCGCGCGCATTTCCTCGGCGCATCTTCGTGAGAGACCATGCCAGAGCGGCATCAATCACCCACTTTTCCGTTCACGGTTTGTCGGCACCGTTCTTGAGCTCCACGGTGCGAAAGCATCGCCACTCGTTTTCCTCCACCCTCTTCCCTACTTAAGCCCTCATAAGCTCTCTTATCCCCTTTGGACACCTAAGACCACTTCCTACCCTCCATTGCCTTCCACGAGCTCAAATTGTAGTAGTGCACAATCTCGGGTTCACGGCCGTGCCGCCTCCGCCGTGTCGGCACCACAACCGGTGAAGATCATCCCTTCTTTTGCGCGTCACATCGTGTTCAGATCCTATCATGATTTCCCCTCGGCTAATTTTGAGTTTCACTCGCGAGGGCCATTGAATTTAGGTGTCCCTCTTTTTGGCGAAAGTTGGATCATCGTCCTCATCTCGGTGAGTTGGTTCCTTGGGCAATTGCTCGCGCCCGGCTTCATCTAGTGCACTCACTCGAGCTACCTCCATCTCTCTTTTCCCTATTTTTGCTCAGGTTGCTCCTCCTCGGTGACCCCTTGATCGCGCGGCTGTTTCTCGTCGCGGGCCATCTCCGGTAGCTTCTTGAGCTCGCGTCATTCGGTGAGTTCTGGTAACTCGCGATGCCCATCTTGTGGCGCTAATTTTCATTGTCTACCTCTGCAGTGCAGCGCGCTTGTCACCCCAACTGCCGCCACGCGTGCTCGTCGCGCGCCACCTCGGTGCATCTCCGTGCCGCGTGACCACCTTCGACCAGTGATCCTCGAGCAACCCATTTTGGCGTCGTCGCGACCTCGCGCCACTCCTCCTGGCGGCGAATCCGAGTCGAGCCGTGAGCCTCTCTGTTCTTACTGTTGTGCTCCTCTGCATGCATCGCGGTGGGGCCTCCTTCAAAACCAGTTCTTTAGTCTCTAATCATGATTAGGAATGTTCTTTAGTTCACTCTCATTGCATGATCAAAATTTGGTATTGGAAGTTTGAAAGAATTTTAGTGTTGTTCTCTGTAATTGTCCCCTGTTGTCGTTTCTGTTGTCAGTAACTAAATTTTAGCTTCATTCTTATGCTTTGGATTCTTGTTTAGTGCTGGTTGACTCCCTTTTGTTGTGGTGGTTAGCATGAAATCATTTAGTTAGTATCTTATAATCTCAAAGCTCTTGTTGTCATGTTTGATCATAGGGATAGTTAGATGATCATGTTGTTATCTCTGTACTTTTGATTTATCAGTGCAGTAAGATTTGGAGTAGTAGCATCTGAATTGTGATAACCTTCCTATATGTTGGTGTGATACTTAGATGTGTTAGTAGCTGAATTTTATTAAAGCACAAGCTTAATTAGAATTTTGTTTAGCATCTCATAGTTGGATACTTGACTAGTTAGTGTTTTCAATAGCTTCTTGTAGGTTACGTGCTCTCACGATAATGGTTGTTTTAGAGTAGCTAATTGTTTTGATATACTAACTTGTTGATTAAATAATAGATGTACACACAATCACCATCAAAGTCTGTCCAAAGTTTAAATCATATAAGAGGATTGATTTTGTGGTTAGCTTTGATAAATAAGTGAGTGGGTAGATCAATCACTTGAAAGCATGTCTTTTGAATCATCTCATAGTGATTATTTGTTACTCCTTTTGTGTTGGTCTAGCCTCTGTGTATAAATTGGTGTTTGTTTTTGATTATTGAGTTTTGCGGTGTTATTCGTTCTTATTATTTGTTTTGTTCAATCGTTAGGATTCGATATTTGCGGCAACCACGAAACGACCCTCATAACAAATTGAGCAACGGCGGCGAGCAAGCGGTTTGATCATGATAATCCCAGTATTTTAAAATCTAATATTTTGTTTCAGCTGTATGTATGCATTGCTTAATTTGTGTTAAATTGATTAGTTAAATCCGTAGCTGCATATCCTGTAGACAAAATATTGATCTCTACTACCTGAGCCTAGGTTATTTGCTGTGATTAGAGGTCGCTGGATGATCTCTTGTCACTTAGTAGATCCGGGTCAACTTGCTTAGACATGCTTAGTTATCGGTAGAACTGGGCGGTTATCGACTTTAGTCGGTAACCTTGATCACACAACATCTTCTATAACTTTTGTTTCAGCATTTTTGCTATGTTTAATTGCAAAACTAAAACTGAAAAGAAAAACGATTTAGACGCGGGCACAATGGTAAGTTTGGTGTGACCTGTTGGGTGTGACTGGAAAGGTGCCCGGGTCAATTAAGGACCGAACATCTTGTGAGTGAATTTTTATCCGGGCATTTAGCGTGCTAACCACACTAGAGTATATGGGACCTCTCTTGACCTAGTACTTTGGCGTGTATTGGCTCGGGTCGCGGGGAGGTCGCGGGAGGGATGGTGTTGGGAGCATGGTAGTTATCTGAAAAGCTTTATCACGAGTGGGCGGTTGTCTTTCGGCTTTACCATGTAAGCGTATGGATTTCTATCCATACGGCGTCTAAATAGTTAATACACAATATTGGAAAAAGTCTCGTGAGGACTTAGTGTGCGGCATACCTTGGTAGTGTGCTTTGGCTTAAGGTGGTGCAAGTGTGATGCAGATGGTACACCTGCGAGTTAAAACTATTGAATAGCCTCGTCTAGGTGATGGACACGCTTGGGTAAGCTTTTCAAGAGTTAGACTACAACCTTTTAAAATTAAAACTTGCGGGGTGAGTGCGAATGCGGGGATTAGTGCTATATTGTGGTGACTATTGGGATAGTCACTTCTAGGTGGTTACTTGTATCTATCTTTATTTATGATTATTTCATCGATAAAAATGAATTGCAAACTTGCCTTTAAAGCGTATTACATTATTACAAACAAATCTAGCTTTGTGCAAATGAAACATATGGCCTCCACCAAATAAGCTTTGCATGTAGCATATGAGCAGTGCTGCTGGTTCACACGTCGATCTTGCGGTACAAAGACAATCTTTGTACTCGGTTGCTTTGTTAATGTTTTGTTGCGAGAGGAAGAAGGTGAGCCCCAAGGGCCTCACTTACGTGAGTGTGTTGCCGTTTCGTGGGCGACTAGACTTGGCTGTCCTACGGATGCCTTGTGGGTTGGAGGCACGATTGGCTTTGTTTATGTATCTTGTGGCTGTCGGCCTTTGTGCGTAATAACTCTACTATTTGTTTATCTTACATTTGGTAGTGTGGTGTTTGGACTCTATGTTTGGAATGAAGTTGATGTCTAATTTTGTACAGGGTGTGTATCTTTGCTTTAGAAGTATACATATCTAGAGATCGATTATTTGATTTGTGATGCTAGGACCAGGTGGTTGGTTAAGCATTCCAAGCCAAATAAATTGGGGTCCTCACAGTTGTGGTGGCTATTGGGATAGTCACTTCTAGGTGGTTACTTGTATTTATCATTATTTTCGCTGTTACCTTCAACATTAAAATTTATTTGTAAACTTGCTTTCAAATGTATTACATTATTGCAAATAAAGTTGGCTTTATGCAAAATGAGACATACAACCTCCACCTAAATAAGCTTGCATGTAGTTTATGAATAGGTGTCGAACCCGGGAGCGAAGGATCCCGAATTCTCTGTGTTCAAACACCAGTCCAGGATTTCCAGTGTACACAGTCTCACAAAAATGAATATCACATTCATATCACGAAAACATAAATGGTATTAAATAAATAGCTATTTAATACAAAAGTGAATAATAATATCAAATGTCAAATGATAAACACATGGAAATAACATAATAGTGGAAGCCACACGATGCGCCACGGCAATAAATGCAGGTCGAAGGCCTACTCGTCGGGTCCTCACCGTCAAGATAGCGATCTTCTCACGAATAAGATTTATTCGACAGAGTGAGCACTACTACCGTGCTGTAAGTCACACCAATATTGAATTTAAATGCATGCCTAAGGAAACAAGTGAGTATGGCGGGTTGTTTTGCATAAGCAGCATTTTGAGTTTGAATAAGTATAGTAGTTTCTAAGGCAATTTTATACTATGGATAAAATCATATTTTGAAATGACAATGATATAATGTGGATAACCTCCAAGGATAAAGTGAAGGATCCCCTCCTAACACTTTGCTTCCTTAAATTTTCATAAGGATTAACCATCCTCAACATTTAATAAAGCATTTGAAAACCAAAAACAATTCTAACTTTAAGTGGCCACCTAGCATGTCCATGACCATGACGCGGCTATTCGAATAGTTTCTACTCTGCGAGTTGGTACAACTTTACCCACACGGGTGACATGCTCGTTGTGTCGGCCAATTCACGCTTCGTGGCGTGTGGTGAGCAATTACCATGAGGCCTTTACAATGTTTTACCTAGTATATTCATGCGCTAAGTTTTCGCCCCTTTGGGTGGCCAGTCCTCGGAAGCCCCCTCTTGCGCCAAGTGGGAATAAAGCGTCTAACCGACACCCACCAAATCACATGACATAAATATACTAGGACATCACAAATTAGTTAGCCAAATCCTGCCCATCACGGGACATGTGGTGATGCGTTATGGCATAGCAATAAGCGGCTCAAAGCCGGTCCTCAATTGACTTGGGCGTCATTCCTACAACCCATGGGCTTTGATCTTAACGGATCAAACACATGCATGAACTTGCACCCACCACTCGACCATTTCGCCCAAGTCCAAACCCATTTTGATTTTATTTTGAATAAAACTTCATTTTAAACTCATGTGGTAAGACAATACCACAATGTCAAGTTGAAAACAATTTGTAGAAATCGGTGTAAACCCTCTCAAATCTGTAAATGTGGACTAAGCTTGGCTAAGCATATATTTGAATTTTGGTAATATCTTGCCTATGGTATCAAGGTAGTCGGATACAACATTCAAATTTGGCCATACAATAACATATGGAATTAACTATATGTAAAGCAGGATATTAAAATATTTATAACAACATATGCATGCAATAAGGAATTTAAAAACTGAAAATAACTTAAAATAATAGGGCAATATGGTCAATGGTGTAACTTGCCTTGGTCGATGTCTTGAAATTCTAAATCTTGAGTTTGATCGAACTCTCAGAAGTCGTCGAAGTCTATCTGTGAAAATCGACAAATTCAATATTCAAATTCAAATAAATTCAAAAACATAGCTCAAATTAACTCCAAACTAAAATATTTTGGTTTAGTTAGCTAGATTATAATTTTATATAAATTTTGCAATTTGAATCACCCAATTTGGAGTTCATATGCAAAGTTATGAATTTTGAAGTTTAAAACCAAATTACGAGATTTAATTGAATTTCCGAATTATTTTCTTCTAAAAATCTATTTATTGCGCAATGATTACATCGGCTGATATTTCGGAAATAAAAGAATTAAACTAATTTAAACAGCGGGCCCCATATGTCGATGGTGAAACTACGGTGAACCAAGCCAGGGCCAAAGAAAATCTGGCGCGGTGAGCGGCCACATGGCTTTCGCTCGGTGATGACATGGCGCCACGCGGGACATCTTGCGAGGTGGCGCCGCAGTGGCGGAGTGCGTGGCGGTGCCACCCGCGCGCGGCGGGGCGGCGCCACGGAGGCAGGAGCCGCGATCGGCGGCGCCGCGGCGGCGGCCAGTGCTAGGATGGAAGAGGAGGTGACGGGAGCATGGTGCTTACCACCGTGCGAAAACATGGAGATGTCGCGGCGGCGAAGAAAAGCGGCGGCGGTACTCGGTTTGTGGCGGGCGGTTGAGCGACCTTCCGAAGTTGGCGTGCGCGCGGGTAGCTCCAAGCGGCGATGCGATGGTGTCGGCGGTGAGTAAAGCGTCGTCGGTGGCGGCGGAATCGTCGAATATGCTTGCGGCGGTGGCGACGAGAACCTCGATTATGGCGGAGAAGAGGAGGAGGGCTAGGAGTTTGGGAAAAGGATGCGGGTAGTGAGGGCTCACCGTGCTCCCTATTTATAGAGCGGAGAGGGCGGGCGAAGAGATCGTGTTCTGATCATGGCGGCGGCCGTTGCGGCCGTGCGAAAGCAGGACGTGGAGGAGGTGGGTAATGGCGGAAAGAGGCGGCGGGATAAGGGGAGAGGTGGCGCGCGTTCGCGGGAGGCTCGGGATGAAATCGTGGCGGTCGCGGCTCGAAGCGACCATGGCGCGATTGACTCGGGGCGAGGAGGAAGAAAGGAGAGGAGAAGAAAGAAGGCGGTCCACCTCGCGCGAGAGCGCGAGAGGCGCGAGTGGGGCGGGAGTGGAAGAGAGAGAGAGATAAGGGCGCGGGTGGCTGGCCCGGCGGGCTGTGCGCGCATGTGAGATTTGGGCCGGAGCCTCCGGGTTTCGGCCCACAACTAATTTTTGATTTTCTTTTACTTTTCTATTTGTTTTAATTACGATAATTCATAATAGCTCTAGAAAATAGCAAAATACTTCCAAAAATTATGGAAAAATTCACGAAATTCCCATACTCATTACGGACTTAATAAAATTATTTCCAACTATTTGTTGGCTTTTAATTTGCAAATAAATTTGTTTTAGCTTTAAAATATTTATAAAAAGCTTACAAAATCCGGGAAAAACCACAAACATAAATAAACTTTTAAATTTCTTGAATTTGAAATTTGAGGTACATTACAATAGTCTGTTATTCCACACGTCGGTCTTGCAGTACCTTGCGTACTCGGTTATCTTCTTAAATGTAATTGTTCTGGAGGAAGAAGGTGAGCTTGAGGGCCTCACTTACAGTGAGTTGTCTTTGTGGTAGCTTGCGAGCGTCTAGCTTAGCGGCGGTCGGTTGCCTTGTGGGTGGTGTGGCTAACAGTCGACTTTTGTTCTAGCCATCTTATGGCACCTTTTGCTTCATTGTTATTCTTGTATATTGTTCTATTTGGCAGGTCGGCTCTCTTTTGTAATAACCTTACTTTATGTATGTCGTTGTTGAACTTAGTGATGTATGTTGTATGGAAATAATGTGTAATTTTGTAATGATGTGCATATGCTGCAATTCTGGAAAGCATATGTCCATCGAGTCTTAGAATGTTTAATTAGTAATGCTAGAACCATTTGGAGGTTAAGTGTTACTAGTTAAATATTCCGGGTTCTCACAAGAATCTTCCCAGTTTTTATCCGGATTGTACTGCACATTCATCAAACTTGATGAACAATATGTTGTGATGAATACACAACTCAAGGATCTAGACTTGTTCAAGACGTGGAACAAACGTCAAGGTCATTCTAGAGAAAATGTGATGTGTCAGATCATCAAACATTTTGTTGGTCATCACGTAAGTTAAGTGACATCCTTAAAACACACCAGTTTGTGTGTGTGAAATCTATCCTTAAGGCAAGTTGATTACGAGACAGCGTAGTATCAATGAGTTATGTCCATGTGTATTCATTAAGAAATCCACTCATGGATTCTATATTATATTTGTATATGTTGATGATTTGAACCTCATTCCAATTACAGAAGACATCCTCAAAGCAAGCTCATACTTACGGACGGAATTCGAGATGAAAGATTTAGGTGAAACCAAACATTGTCTCAGTTTGCAGATTGAGCATCTGCCTGTGGCATAATCTTGCACCAAGCCACCTACACCAAGAAAATACTAGAGATTTTATCTAGATAAATCTCATCTACTTGGTACTTCAATGATCGTTATGTCGCTTGAAGTGGAGAAAAAATCCATATGGACCCAAGTGTGAGAATCAAGAAGTATTGTGTCACGATCGGGTGACTAATGGTTGCCGCCGTCAGTGGAAGGTCGAGGCCCAAACACCTCGACCGCCCAAACACCGTGATGGAGGAAACAAGGAGACAGGGAAGAGATTGCTAATTCTTGCTTGATCCGAATTGAGGACAATGCTTAGCTTTATATAGCCGGCATAAGCAATTTGGAAATCAATAACTAATTCCTTCTATAAGAAGCGGAATCTTAATCAAGCATAACTTTCTATCCTTAAGGGATTAATATCTAATCAAATCATACTAACATTATATCATAATTAATTTGGCTGCTGCTCTTTCCTTGTGCTCTAAGTAGGGAAAAAAACTAGCTGGTTACCGGTGGTCCCGGTCTTATCGGTGGGGACCGAGAACGGAAAAATCGGCCAGTTTTTCCCAGTTTAGCAAATTCAAATTCCAATTTTCAAATTTTGGCTGGTTTTTAAGCAAATTCAATTGAACTTCATTCGGATTTTTTTTGCGAAATCCGGTGACCGGGATTTCCACCGGAAACAGTTTTTGGATCCTTGGCTCTAAGCATCCCGGGCCCGCCTACTGTAGCATGTCCAGCACCGTGAGCCCGTCAGCCACCCGTGGCACACATCGTCTATACGTGATGCCGACCATGACATATTGGGACTTGAAATCCTATACTTCAGTGCGATTGGAGCACTCCTATATCTTGCAAATTTTAACAGGCATGGCATTGCATTCGTAGTGAATTGTTTGTCAAGATACAGTTCCCAGCCTACTAAGAGACATTGGAATGGGATTAAAGGCATTCTCAAGTACCTACAAGGTACTAGTGATCTTGGACTCTTTTATCCCAAGAACTAAGGAACTAAAATTGTTGGATATTCAGATGTTGGTTATCTTTCTGATCCACATAATGCTATATCACATACTTGATGTCTTTCTATGCATAAATACAACCTTTCTATGCATAAATACAACTATCTCTTGGAAGTTTGATAAACAATCAATAGTTGTTACATCGACTAATCATTTATAGATTATTGTGTTATTTGAAACCACTCATGAGTAGCTATGGCTTAGAAGATTGATTCATCATATCCAAGAGTCATGTGGTGTAGAGGTGGATAAAACCTCCCGCAATCCTCTATGAGGATAATGCTGCTTGCATTGCACAAATAAAGAATAGCTATATCAAGACTCCAATGACAAAGCATATACTTCCTAAGCATTTATATTCTTGTGAGCAGCAAGAGAAAGGGAATAAAGAAATACAGAAAATCCAAACTAGTGAAAATCATGTGGATTTATTGATGAGGACATCTCTACGACCACTACTCCAAATGTGCATGAGACTATACATGAAGCACCAACCAGTCCAACAACCAAGGCTCGAACCAAGCTTCTAAACCAACAGGTGTTTTGTTTCTTAATGAGTCTCCAATTGACTATACTGAGAATTAGCTACTACCTCATGTAAATACTTTGTGTATTCTCATATTCGAACATTGTGAAGACTTCGGATGCAACGCAATGGAGGAGGACCTTGGAAGATCAAAGGAAGTTACCTTATCTTTGTCTCGGCGGTGTATGACCGAGTGCGCGGCTCTCGACCAGTCTACAAGCTCCACGACCAGATTTGTCAACTCTATGACCAGGTCTCAAGCTCTACGACCAATTCCCGAAGATGTTCGACCAATTTTCAAAGGCCTACGACCAGTTCTGGAAGACCTACAACCAGTTTGCTTAGTCCTACAACCAGTTTCGGAAGGGCTACGAGGAGGGTTACGACCAGGTCTTCCACCAGGGTTACGACCAGGTTTTTGACCAGGGTTACGACCAAGTCTTCAACCAGGGCTATGATCAGGTCCACAACCAGATCTACGACCAGGTCTTGTACAGTGCTCGGCAGGAGGCAATACTCGATAGAAGTCGTGCTCAACAGTAATAGTGCTTGGTGAGAATAGTGCTCGGTGGGAATAGTAATTGGCATGAACCGTATTAGGTGTGAGCGATTTTCGATATAAAGCGATTGCTCGGTGTGAGCGATTATCTTTTTATTCAGAGTCTATTTTAGAATCCTTAGCCGAAACGGTTGGTTGCGTCGGCCCTAGTTTTGTTGCGCGACCTAGGGGGGCTGCACTATAAATACTCCCGAGGTTCCCTCATGTATCTTCAGACCATTATATTCAGAAATAATAGATTTTAAAGTTTTTGCTCTTGTCCTTCCTTGTTGGCCGAACCAACTTGAAGGGGAATTGGGAGTTCAATCAAGATCGTTCAATCTTTCCATTGGGAATTGGGAGCACGGTGACTTCCCTTGGTGGTTAGTGAAGTCGGCGCGTGTGCTCTTGCAAATTATAGAGTGATAATCCTTGCACGGGCAACAGAAGATCACTACGATTCAAGAGAGGCACGTGAATATTCGATGCTACGTCAAGAAGATCGGGAGACCCCGTATCATCTTGGTATCAGAGCTCCGTTTACTCGGTAGGATTATTTACCCTTAGCAATTGATTAGTTTTTTTTCTTGCTGTTCCTTTTCCTAGAGTCCATAAACCAAAAATTGCTACACAAAAATTCCAAACCCTAGATTCAATATGTTATTTTCTTGTGAGTTTAATTAGGTTTTAGTCCATTAGAATTTTTGTTTAGTGCTGATCTTTGTGTTCCTTTGCGTTGCCTCGTCTTTGAGTCCACAAAAACCCTAGAAAATTTCTTTGAACTTTCCGCACCTTTTGATCTGTCGTGGTCGTAGTCCAACATTGACCACACTCTTTTTTTTCTGGTACCATGGTCGTAGTCGAAACTCAACGTCGACCGGCACTAGGATGTCCGTTTTTGTTTTTCGGCTGACGGAATTTCACTTATAACTTTTCATCTTTGAGACTAGCTTTTGATTATTGTCTTAGGGCTACTCGTCGGCTTATTTACACTTGCTGAATTGTGAGGCCTATGCAATCAAGAGGTGAGCAAACCCTCTTTCGACCACTTCAAGAGAAAAGAAGAAAAGGCAACCGAATACCATAAAAAGCCACGGTTTGAAAAGAAAAGGTATAAAAGAAAAAGAGAGAGATCATAACCACATATTACCAGTGCCTACTTCTCTTCTCGCTTGTCGTACAAACCAAAGAGGAGGAATTTTGCAAGTTCTTGTGGCTGAGTTTCAGAGAAGAGAAAAAAAAAGAGAAGAGAAAAGAATACATTGGTCGAATTTTGGGAAAGCTAAACCTTAGCCCATAATTTCAGATTGTGTATTTAATCTCTTCTGAGCAATCTTGTGCCCTTAAACTGATATCTTTGCAATTGGCTAGCGTCTCTCCTAGTACTTGGTGCAAAACAAGCTAGTTTTAATCTCAATTTCAGATTGTTTCTGACATTATTTGCAAGTCACATTGATCTTTGCATGTGCGTTCATATACTTCGCTTAAATCCTTTGGATCAACACCTAGGTTAAGAATTCTAGCTTAGATTATTACTTGGCTTTATAATAACTTGAATTTCAGATTGCATAGGTTATACACTTCCATACCAAGCTCCACTAAATAACTGTTGTTGTGCTTTGAGAAACACTCTTAAATTCGCTTGATCATCACCTTGCTGTTGTAGCTACTACTAAGTGTAAGTTTTGTCTGACCTCAATTCACTTCGGAAGGTAAGAACTTTGCTTGGAGAGAAAAGAGTGAGATTGAGATATTTCTTCCACACAACATCCATATACATAGCTGATGTGTTTGTTTCCTTTTTCATAACTAACCATGTCAGGTGGACCTGAGCAATACGATGACGGGGGTGAGGTGGTGACCCTGGCGGTTGTCAAGAAATATCAGTTTGTTGCACTTGTGAGCACTTTCACAGCAAGCTACACAAAGGGCTTGAACAACTCCATGAGAAGCATGACGCCTTTGCTGATCATATCGCACAAGAGGTGCAAAACCTGGAGTTACAAGCTGATCAAAATGCACGCTAGTTGCGGGATGACATTGGACTCACTAAACTTATCCAAGCCCGCAATGGAGGCGATGAAGCCATTGTTCAAGGAGCTAAAGCTGCTGCCCAGGCACCTCTTCAACTGCACCATCGAGTGGTGGCAAGTACCGTGCATCCGCCACTGGCCGGGGGACGTGGAGGAGCTTTCGGTGCACACGGTGGTCGTGGCCGAGGCCAAGGCGGAGGCCGAGGAGGTGCTGCCCTTGGGCAAGGCGGGATGATGACTTTGCAATATGTCGCACGACAACTATCATCGACCACACAATGGCGATGATGGTTTGGGCGACTCAAGTTCTCCATGCCCAAATTTGCGGTGTGCGATCCGAGGAATATCTCACTTGAAATTGAAGGTTGATAAGATTTTTGTATGCATAACTATTCGGATGAAAGAAAGATACAATTGGCATCTCTTGAGTTTGAGGATATGTCTTGGATTGGTGGGAACAAGTGATCAACCAACGAGCTAAGAATGGCGAAGACCACGTCATTTCATGGCAGAGATGAAGCGTGAGATGCGAGCACGCTTTGTTCCTCGACATTATAAGCGAGATCTTTTGATAAGTTGCAGAATATGAGGCAAGGATCACACTCGTGAAGGAATACTACAAGGAGATGAAGTTAGCCATGATCCGAGCCAAGGTTCAAGAACAAGATGAGCAAACCATGGCACGTTTCCTCTTAGGTTTGAACCATAATGTGAAGCGTATTGTCAATTTTCAGCTTTATAACAATCTCTATGAGTTAGTGCATCAAGCTACCAGCGAACGACAATTATAAGAGGATGCCAAGTTTGCAAGATCGTCTTCCTTTGCTAGCCGCACACCATCCGGTGGAGAAAATTTGTATCAAGGCACCGTTAGCAAGAGCACAACTCGGTGGTGGCTCGAGCTTTCGACCATCAACTAGCAAGAAGGTGGAAGCAACTCCCAATGCAAAGAAGACCTCATATCCAGCAGACTAGTGGCACGTCATCGGTGGGATCCACGTGACGCGTGCCATACAATGCTTCAAATGCCTTGGTTGTGGTCATATGTAGAGGATTGCCCAAATAATAAGGCCATATTGATGATGGATAATGGGGATTATGATTCAACTAGTGAGGAAGAAGGTGAGCCTCTTGCTGATTTGAAAAGATATGATGATGCACATTGTGAGTCAAAGGAGGAGGAGGAAAATGAGGTGGTATATTATGACCCGGGAGTTGGTCCTATACTTGTGTGCCCTCCATCAGTGTTGAGTGCACAACCAAAGTTCAACCACGAACAGTGCTGCAATCTGCTTTCAAACAAGAGCTCAAGTTAGCAAGGATAGCAAATTTTGCAGGGTAATCATTAATGGAGGCAGTTGTCACAATTTGGCTAGCAAAGAGCTTTGTACTAAACTTGGATTGAGATACAAGAAGTGTAATACCTCGAATATCAAATAGAGAGAACATATTATTCGGAAGAAATTTATTCAAATTTGAATGCACTAAAGTTTAGAGGAAAATTGAAAGAAAATTCAGGATTTGAGAGAGATTGGACCTTCGACTTTTAGCCCAAGGTGTCCTAGCCAAGTGGGCGGCCTTGTAGTGGAGTCAAGAAGGGGTCTCCTTCCCAAAACCCTACCCTCTGCTACAGTACCGCGCCGCACTGTAGCACGCGGTACTGTAGCAGCCCCCTCCGTGCTGCTCTACCAAGATGAGGAAGAAGCTCAGAGTGCCGCGCCATGGTGGAAGGAGAAGAAGGGAGAAGGAGAAAGGAGGAGGAAGATCATCTTCTCCAAGGTTCTCCCACCTACGTCCTGGTTGCTACAAGGGTAACGAGTGCCGATCCTCATCATTTGATTAGTGGTAGATGTGTTTTGGTTCAATTTTGATTAGATCGATTTGCTGCGGGTAGAAATTTGATTCTGTCCAGATTGTTGCGTGGACTTTTTCGTGATGTTAGAAGCCTAATCTGAGTTTCCCATCTCTTAGAGATATGTAGGTCTTGTTCTTAGCTTTCGGTGGCCGCCAAGATCACCTAATTCCGACTCTCGAGTCAAAAGTTATGATAGATTTAATATCTGCTGTCCAGAATCCTGACGAGAATTAGCAGTCTCTGTTTAGGTTGATATATGGCCTAGTTAGAGGGTGATTCAGAGGTCTTGCCCATAACAAATTTTGAAGGTGATATCACTAGCTTTCAGGATTGATAAAGAACACCTCATTTGGATTTATAGATCAAAAGTTATGCACTTTTCTTTGTGACTGTCCAAATTGTAGATCAGTCTGTCCAGATTGTATGTCAGTTTCTATCTTTAGTTTTGACCCGTGTGCCACTTTTTGTTAAAGGCAAAATTTGAATGTCGTGCCAACTAGTTTATTGTAGGTAATTTCATAACCTTTTCAGATTGTTAAAGAACGCTCAATTCAGAGTTGTAGATTAAAAGTTATGGTTGTTTTAGTATTGCTGTCCTGTTTGTTCAGACAGAAGCTGTGCTGCTGTTTTGTTTTCTTTATTAGAAAGTTTATTGGCCGAATTGGGAAATCTCATCAACTTGAATGTTATAGATATGTTCGTTAAGATGAGGTAGGATCTGGACTCATCTCATTTCGAGTCCCACGTCATTAACTACTGTCATTTCGTGCTGCTGTCCCGACACGTTTTGGGTTGCAGCCTGTTTTTCAGATTAGGTTTTATGGCGATTCCTTGGGAGTTCAAAGGGTATTGTAGACTATTAATTCGGGTTGGATTCTATGTTGTTCTTATTTCGGTTATTTAATTGTTTAGGCCACGAGGCTACGGGTTTGGGAGCGCCATCGTTGCATGCTAACGTGCCGCAACGCGAAGGCAAGTACTTTGTTGCTTTTGAGTCTTGTGATTGTGAATGTTTTCATGATTATAGTGTGACATATTGTGTTACCCGAGATGCGGAATTGGTTATGTTCTTTCATTATGTGGAGTATATCTTGAGAGATGGTATTATCACTGTTCATGTTCATATCATGCATCCTTTTATTCATGTTATGTCCACGGAGTGGATTGTAAGTCCCACCATTCCAATGTGGGCAAATTTGGACATTGTCATGTCCGATCACGAGTGGATTGAAAGACCCATCAATTCGGTATGGGCACGTAAGACCCATCAATTCCGGTATGGGCAGCTTTGGACACCTATATGAAACGTTCTTCATATAGGACTTGGATCCCGCACTTTTGTTAAGGTGCGGGCTTAAGTGAACACCGGCGGTGTGTCACTCACTATCTGCGGTATATGCATGTGTGCAGTCCATCCTTGATTACATTCATTCATTTCATGTTTTCATAAGTGTTCACTCGATGCAAGGTTCGCATTCTTAAATGGTGATGTCCTATTTGTATATGTGTTCTTTTTCTTTCACTGTACTTGCTGAGTCATGGACTCACTCTTGCGTTGTTTGTTTATTTTAGGTAACCCCTGATGTTGGCTCACTTGGGAGGGAGTAGACACGCACTACTCGTTCACATCATCCTATTCATGTTCAAGATTAAATTTAGTTCTATCTTACATTCGTTAATGATGAACTGTAATAATTAAATTATAATTGGTGAAGGAAGGATACCTTCTCCACATAGATGTTGATTTATTCTTTGCGTGTGAACCTTCTTTATTGATGATCGGTATTAAATAACTTAGAAGGTGAAGGAATGATACCTTCACCATGTCCCGTTTAATTTAATCTTGTCTTTAGTTGAAATACTTAGTTCAAATTCTTACGCATTATGGATGTATGTTAGATGTTTTAGGTGACATCTTGGCTTCCAATAGCCGGTGTTACGATTGGTATCGAGCGGGCTTTAGGTCCGTGGTAATTGAATATTAAATTGACACACTTGTGCACGATGGGTGGGGTTGGGAAATCCATTGTATCCGTATTTCTATTGTTATGTTTCATTCGTTGAGCAATTGTTGAATTGCTTTTGTATTATCTTTCTTGTTGTTAATATATGATATGTTATGATATTCCATATCTATGAATCTATTCTATGATTGTCATGATATGATCATGTATAATCATAATTGATTATATTGTTTAAGCGTGTCGATGATGGAGGTTAAGAAGTGGAGGCCGTGGTTGTGGCCTGGACTTTGTCGATTGCACGAGTATTTGTGGTAGCGAGAATAGAGTAGTATCTACCCGAATACCATAGTGGAGTGTTGAGGTGAGATTCTTTAGAAAATATTATTCTCTTCCTTGGTTACTCGTATGTGGCGATTACGGTAATAGTTGCGTTTGATGAAGTTTTCTTGAGTTAGTGTTTTACATTTCTTCCGATGAGTTCTCATTGGACTTTCTTGGTTCCATAAGTCGACTACTTGTTCTCATTTCTTTGGTCTAAAGTTGTTCTTGGGATCGTTGGATATCGGCAAAAAACTTATCTTTTCTTGGGAGTTCGCCCTTCTTATTGGAGAATGTGAATCATTTATTATTGAGTATTGCAGATGCTTGAAAGTTTTACATTGCAAATTCTTTAACATGTGAAAGCTTTGACTTTATGTATTTCTTTTGGATTAGTTCGGTGTTGGAATGTAATGCCTCTTTTTCTCGAAAGATTAGGTTAAAATCTTTAAGTGATGTCTTGACATGCTTAAGTGCAGGTGTTAATTAAATGAATTAATTATTATGGTATGAGTTATCGATTTGGGTTATTAGCTTTGTGCAAGCAGTCTATTCTTAACTAGTATCCGTGGAAGTGAATTGCTTAAAGTGAAATATCGTTGTATTTGAGTGCAGGATGAGTTTTAGATAAGAGGTTGTTCATATTTGTTCAAGAAGCTATTGTTGTTAAGAATTGTGGAAAAAAATGTGGATGTATCGTGTTGATCTTTACGATCGGATAATCGATAAATTTGTTAGATAAGTTGAAATCTAGGTCCTCTTTCGATTATTCTAACCGCTAGTGATGGTTAAGTTAAGGATGTGTTCGAATGTTGTCTTGATAAATATTAATCTTGAATTTGTCTTCTATTTGGATCTTGATGATCTTATTTAAATGATAGCTTTACTTGATTCTTGCCATGCTAAAAATTATTGAAACATGTTTAAATGACTAGATGAGCGATGATGTATCGCCTTGTGAAACCTTGACTTATGTGTCCTATATTATTGAAGTTAAGGACATTTTATTCTAATTCTTGATCATAAGTTAGAATCTTTGATTATATCCTCTTAATCATTGTTGAGGTTGCAAACAGAGGTAGGATCATGTTTGTGCCATGTGTGGCTAGAGAGCATTTAGTGTGTACTATCTTGGCATCGAGTGTCACTAAGAGTTAAATGGATGAAAGCTAATCGAGATTTACATTTGGTGTACATTGGTGAGATTGTCATGTTCTATTATCATCTTGTTGAAAGAGTTTGTTTCAATTATAAGGTTTTGCACTAGGTTTTCCCTAGATCAAGTATATGTAACCTTATTTAGATTTTAGAGACATGATGAAGTAGTTCATTGTGATTTTTTCAAAAGTTCATGGAGTGTTAAGAGATTTGATGATTCTTGCCAATAGCATATTATTTCGTTGATTAGTGTGATTGTCGGTGTGGTTGTGATGATAATGTTCAACGAAAAAATCATTGCATGATCTTGTTTTAGTGAAAGTGTTTGAGTTTTGCGTTTGTTATCTTTGGACCTCATGAGTTATGTGGTAACTTTGTGCATTTGAGCAAAGAGACGGGTTGAAAGATTTTATTGGTTCTTAAGTGGTTCTTATGATTTGGTCTTAAGAGCTTATCTTGTTTAAGTGGCAAAGTGATGTAGTAATCACAGAAAATAACTTTCCTAGTTAAAGGAAGGAGTGAAGTAAAAGTATTTGAGATTTAAGTCGCGTTTAGCCACTTGCAGTTTATTTGGATGTGCTTAAACCTTATGCATTTGTTCCATAGAGTTTATCAAATTTTCAAAGGGCATTACCTTCTTCTCATTTGTGGTTTGGTATTTGCTTTCAATAGGGCTTGAGCCCTCGACTATTGATTTTCCCTTATGTTTTCAAGTACTTTGCCTAAGTGACTATTTTTTCTTGATCCTTTGTTCACTGCGGGTGGCACATGTTTTCCTAGTTGAAGAAAATTGATTTCATTCGCTCTTTCTTTTGAGAAAGAATCAATCTATTCGTTTCAGAGTCTTTTGAGGTGTTTAATGATTGTAGTTGTGAAACTTTGGGTTGGAAATTATTCGATGAGCATTGGAGGATGAAATAATTTAGTAATATAGTTATTTAAGAGGAGTTTATCTCATTAGAAGGTTGCCTTTGGAGGTTAAAGCGATTGCATGGTTACAACTAGTAGAATCTATAGCGAGGCGTAGTCCAAGTTCTTTTGTTCATTTCAATGGAACATAGAATTATCCAAAGTATGAAAATCTTGATCAATGTATTAGAGTGTCGCGGTTGAGTACCTTGCGTGGTTGTGTAGATGAAATATGATGGTGTTGTAATGGGAGTAATATTAGCAAAGTGATCGATCGTTAAAGAGATTAAAGAGATAGCCGAGATTGTTGGATTATTGCCATGAATGACTTGGGCGTAGTAAGTAACTCTCTAAGAATTAGAATCTTGATAAAGATAATTGGATCGAAGAAATGTTTTTGTGTTGATGTCAATGCGCGAGTATGTTTGGATTGTGAGAATTTTAGGGATTTAATTTGAGGCTTCCCCTATCTTCTATATGAGAAGTTCATGGTAGGAGTCTTGGAGTTTAATTTTGGGCTTCACATTCTTTTTGCTAGGACCTTGAGTCTCCCAATTATTATGTGTAGAGAAAGTAGAATAAGGGTGGATTCCGAACAATGGGATGGTCATTGATAGAACCCTTTTGAGGAAGTATATGAATGTGTGTCTTTGGGAATTTCGAGTTGTTTATTCTTAAAACATTGAGGTGATGTGATTGCATGTGATATCTATTTTGAGATGCATTGAAGTCATCTGTCAAATTAATTCATGTCGGTAGAGGAGTTGTTGAGAGAAAGTTTCGATGTAGTCGATAGAGCCTCTATACTGAGGTGTGGATGATGTATTTCGACTTGAGCATAGCGTTGAGAATGCCAAGTTAAGAGAGATGAGTTAGGGTGTTATGCGATGAATTGGAATTCCAAAGTTTGAGAGAAGTTTTATTCCTGAAAGAGAAACTGAGAAATTGATGCTTCCTAAAGTAGAGACACGTTTTCTTGATTCTTGTTTGAGCTATGTGTTTTGTGAGATGTCTTTACATAGTTTGAGCTCGACATTTATGTTGATATGTGTGATTCTTTCCATTGAGACGGAATAAATGATTTTTTTGGGCATTCAAGTGATTTCTCCTTTGGATTTCGTGGCGTTTATTATAAACGCCACTTGGAGCGTGGAAAGGTTTTTCGTGATGAAATTCCGATTTCGGTTTGACTCTTTAGTCTTGAAATGGTAACGCATAGATGCGATGTGAATCTTTCTTTTTTGGATGGGTTTTGTCGGTAAAGAGTTTGCTTAAAGAGAGCTCTGTTACTGTGTTTACGTTAAAGGAGGTGATCCTTGTTTTAGTGAAGAGTTCAATTGAGAGGTGGAACAAGAGTTCGTGTTCTATGTGCATGTTGTGTGGTTCATATCAATTGGAAGGTTAGCCAAGGTACTTTGGGTTGTTTTCGTTAGCTACGGAATTCGGAAGTTGGCGTATCGCAAGGACCGTCTCGGGTCCATATGTGGTGTACTACATTTAGCATGTTTGGTGCCGAGTGAGTACTGTGAGAACTAGAGTTTGAATATTCGTTAACGTCATTGACCATCGAGTAGGATCTTACCTTTGAATCTCTTCGATGAGTGTACTTGGCAATGTCAGATTGAGTGTTAGGTCGGATGTAGTTTACGTCAATGTCTTGTGGTCTTGTCGATCGAGAGATAGGTCATTTGGGACACAGGTCGCATGCGTAGTATTATCCGGTTATGTTTGCTCAGGGCATATGTTAATAGATGTTTCTTTTAGGTGGCAATTATTCTTTCGTTTATTTCGACGGTTAGAATTCGAGGTCGAATTCATTAAGAGGTAGAATGTAATACCTCGAATATCAAATAGAGAAACATATTATTCGGAAGAGAAATTTATTCAAATTTGAATGCACTAAAGTTTAGAGGAAAATTGAAAGAAAATTCAGGATTTGAGAGAGGATTGGACCTTGGCTTTTAGCCCAAGGTGTCCTAGCCAAGTGGGCCGGCCTTGTAGTGGAGTCAAGAAGGGGTCTCCTTCCCCAAAACCCTACCCTCTGCTACAGTACCGCGCCACTGTAGCACTGCGTATCTGTAGCAGCCCCCTCCGTGCTGCTCTACCAAGATGAGGAAGAAGCTCAGAGTGCCGCGCCATGGTGGAAGGAGAAGAAGGGAGAAGGAGAAAGGAGGAGGAAGATCATCTTCTCCAAGGTTCTCCCACCTACGTCCTGGTTGCTACAAGGGTAACGAGTGCGATCCTCATCGTTTGATTAGTGGTAGATGTGTTTTGGTTCAATTTTGATTAGATCGATTTGCTGCGGGTAGAAATTCGATTCTGTCCAGATTGTTGCGTGGACTTTTTCGTGATGTTAGAGGCCGAATCTGAGTTTCCCATCTCCTAGAGATATGTAGGTCTTGTTCTTAGCTTTCGGTGGCCGCCAAGATCACCTAATTCCGACTCTCGAGTCAAAAGTTATGATAGATTTAATATCTGCTGTCCAGAATCCTGACGAGAATTAGCAGTCTCTATTTAGGTTGATATATGGCCTAGTTAGAGGGTGATTCAGAGGTCTTGCCCATAACAAATTTTGAAGGTGATATCACTAGCTTTCAGGATTGATAAAGAACACCTCATTTGGATTTATAGATCAAAAGTTATGCACTTTTCTTTGTGACTGTCCAGATTGTAGATCAGTCTGTCCAGATTGTATGTCAGTTTCTATCTTTAGTTTTGACCCGTGTGCCACTTTTGTTAAAGGCAAAATTTGAATGTCGTGCCAACTAGTTTATTGTAGGTAATTTCATAACCTTTTCAGATTGTTAAAGAACGCTCAATTCGGAGTTGTAGATTAAAAGTTATGGTTGTTTTAGTATTGCTGTCCTGTTTGTTCAGACAGAAGCTGTGCTGCTGTTTTGTTTTCTTTATTAGAGAAGTTTATTGGCCGAATTGGGAAATCTCATCAACTTGAATGTTATAGATATGTTCGTTAAGATGAGGTAGGATCTGGACTCATCTCATTTCGAGTCCCACGTCATTAACTACTGTCATTTTCGTGCTGCTGTCCCGACACGTTTTGGGTTGCAGCCTGTTTTCAGATTAGGTTTTATGGCGATTCCTTGGGAGTTCAAAGGGTATTGTAGACTATTAATTCGGGTTGGATTCTATGTTGTTCTTATTTCGGTTATTTAATTGTTTAGGCCACGAGGCTACGGGTTTGGGAGCGCCATCGTTGCCTGCTAACGCGTCGCAACGCGGAAGGCAAGTACTTTGTTGCTTTTGAGTGTTGTGATTGTGAATGTTTTCATGAATATAGTGTGACATATTGTGTTACCCGAGATGCGGAATTGGTTATGTTCTTTCATTATGTGGAGTATATCTTGAGAGATGGTATTATCATTGTTCATGTTCATATCATGCATCCTTTTATTCATGTTATGTCCACGGGAGTGGATTGTAAGTCCCACCATTCCAATGTGGGCAAATTTGGACATTGTCATGTCCCGTCCACGGGAGTGGATTGAAAGACCCATCAATTCCAGTATGGGCACGTAAGACCCATCAATTCCAGTATGGGCAGCTTTGGACACCTATATGAAACGTTCTTCATATAGGACTTGGATCCCCGCACTTTTGTTAAGGTGCGGGCTTAAGTGAACACCGACGGGTGTGTCACTCACTATACCGGTATATGCATGTGTGCAGTCCATCCTTGATTACATTCATTCATTTCATGTTTTCATAAGTGTTCACTCGATGCAAGGTTCGCATTCTTAAATGGTGATGTCCTATTTGTATATGTGTTCTTTTTCTTTCACTGTACTTGCTGAGTCATGGACTCACTCTTGCGTTGTTTGTTTATTTTAGGTAACCCCTGATGTTGGCTCACTTGGGAGGGAGTAGACACGCACTACTCGTTCACATCATCCTATTCATGTTCAAGATTAAATTTAGTTCTATCTTACATTCGTTAATGATGAACTGTAATAATTAAATTATAATTGGTGAAGGAAGGATACCTTCTCCACATAGATGTTGATTTATTACTGCGTGTGAACCTTCTTTTATTGATGATCAGTATTAAATAACTTAGAAGGTGAAGGAATGATACCTTCACCATGTCCCGTTTAATTTAATGCTGTCTTTAGTTGAAATACTTAGTTCAAATTCTTCTGCATTATGGATGTATGTTAGATGTTTTAGGTGACATCTTGGCTTCCGAATAGCCAGGGTGTTACAAGAAGCATCCACACCCATATCAGATCCAATGGTTGCATGAGCATGGCTCCATGAGTGTTGGGTACACTGTGGATATTGAGTTTGAGATTGGCACTTATCGCGACACTATGGAATGTGATGTGATGTCCATGAATGTATGTCACTTGCTACTTAGAAGACCATGGCAATATGAGTGATCCATAATGGTTGAACAAATCAATACAAGTTAGAAGTGGCGCTTCGACCACTGACCCCTTCTCAAATTGTAAACGATACTATGCAAAAGATAGAGACCCAAGTCGAGAGAGAGGGAGAGAGCAAAAGAGTGTTATTCCACAAAAAGTGAGTGAGAGCCACAAACCAAAACCGAGTGGAAAAGAAAGACCAAGGAGAGCAAAAGTTAGTCATGGTAGCCACCAAAGTTGATTTGAGAGAGATGAGAGATTATCCCACTTTGATGCACTTTGTATTGTTGTACAAAGATGCTTTGATTTCTACTAATGACTTAACATCTGTTCCTAGTGTTTTCTCTCATGTCTTGAAGGATTACAAGGATGTTTTTCCGGCAGATGTGCCCGCTGGTCTACCACCCATTAGAGGTATCAAACACCAAATTGATTTGGTTCCGGGTGCACCTCTACCCAACAGGCCACTGTACTGTACAAATCTGGATGAAACAAAAGAGATTCAGTGGCAAGTGCAAGCGCTTTTGGAAATACGGTACGTACGTGAATGTCTTAGTACTTGTGCTGTTATTGTTATTCTTGTTCCTAAGAAAGATGGTACATGGAGGATGTGCGTAGATTGTAGAGCTATCAACAATATTACCATTCATTATTGTCATCCTATTCCTAGGTTAGATGATATGCTTGATGAATTGAGTGGCTCTACTATTTTCTCTAAGATTGATTTGCGTAGTGGTTATCACCAAATTAGAATGAGACAAGGCGATGAGTGGAAAATAGCTTTTAAAACAAAATTTGAATTGTATAAATGGTTAGTGATGCCTTTTGGGTTATCTAATGCCCCTAGTACTTTCATACACTTAATGAATCATGTTTTGAGAACTTTCATTAGAAGATTTGTGGTAGTCTACTTTGATGATATTTTGATATATAGCCGCACCTTGGATGATCATGTCGACCACATTCAACAAGTACTAGAAGTGCTACGAACCGAAAGGCTATTTGCAAATCTTGAGAAGTGTACATTTTGCACTAGCAAGGTGGTGTTTTTAGGCTATGTTGTTTCGACTCAGGGCATTAAGGTAGATGAATCTAAGATAGAAGCTATACGTGATTGGTCGACTCCTATTAATGTTAGTCAAATTTTTAGCTTCCATGGGCTTGTTGGATTTTATCGCCGATTTGTAAAAGATTTCAGTACCATTGCTACCCCCATTGAATTAGTTAACTAAAAAGGGAGTTCCTTTTGAGAGGTGCTAGTCACAAGATAAAGCTTTTGTTCAGCTCAAGAAACGATTTACTAAAGCAACATTACTTGTGTTACAGGATTTCACCAGAACTTTTGAAGTGGAATGTGATGCTAGTGGAATTGGTATTGGTGGTGTGTTGATGCAAGATCGTAAACCCGTCACATACTTTAGTGAGAAGCTTAGCGGTGGTCAATTGAATTATTCTGTTTATGACAAAGAATTGTATGCTCTTATGCGTGTTTTAGAGACTTAGCAACATTATCTCTGGCCTAGAGAATTTTTCATACATTCTGATCATGAGGCCTTAAAACACTTGAAAGGACAAGCAAAGTTGAATCGAATGCATGCTAAGCGGGTTGAATTCATAGAAACTTTTCCTTACATTGTTAAATACAAGAAAGGCAAAGAGAATGTGGTGGCTGATGCTTTGTCTAGAAAGAATGTGCTCTTACATCAATTGGAAGTAAAGGTTCCCATATTGGAGAGTTTGAAGGAATTATATACTTTCGATCAAGAATTTTCAGTACCATATTCTAAATGCAAAGATGGGAAAGGATGGGACAAATATCATGTCCATGATGGTTTTCTATTTCGAACTAACAAGCTATGTGTTCCAGATTTGTCCGTGCGTTTGCTTTTGTTGCAGGAATCGCATGCAGGGGGCTTGATGGGACATTTTGGTAGAGCGAAGACCTTCCTAATGTTGGCCGATCACTTCTATTGGCCAAAGATGAGACGAGATGTTGAGAGGTTTGTTCAACGATGTGTTACATGCTATAAAGCTAAGTCTAAACTCAATCCACATGGTTTGTATACCCCTCTTCTAGTTCCTAGTGCTCCTTGGGAAGATATTAGCATGGACTTTGTTTTAGGATTGCCTAGGACTAAGAGAGGGACAGATTCTATTTTTGTAGTTGTGGACAGGTTTTCTAAGATGGCACACTTTATTCCTTGTCATAAGAGCAACGATGCGTCACATGTAGCTGACTTGTTTTTTAGGAAAATAGTGAGATTGCATAGTGTACCTCACACCATTGTTTCAGATCGTGATGTGAAGTTCATGAGCTACTTCTGGAAGACCTTGTGGGCCAAGCTTGGGAAAAAGTTTCTCTTTTTGACAACTTGTCATCCACAAACCAATGGCCAAACGGAGGTGGCGAACTGTACACTCTTAATGCTACTGCAGACAATGATCAATAAGAACTTAAAAGAGTGGGAAGATTATTTACCCCATCTTGAATTTACTTATAATCGAGCGGTGCATTCGACTACTCAATTGTGTCCATTCGAGGTGGTGTATGGCTTCAAACCGATCACACTACTTGACTTGCTACCACTTCCATTGCAAGAACGTGCTAATACGGAGGCTTCTAAGCGTGCTGATTTTGTTAAGAAACTCCATGAAAAGACTAAAGAGGTCATTTAAGCGAAGGTCAGTTCTTATGCTTCTAAGCCTAACAAGACTAGAAAGCAAATGTTGTTTGAACCAGGTGATTTACTATGGGTTCATCTTCGCAAAGAACATTTTCCGAAGAAGCGTAAATCCAAGTTGATGCCGTGTGGTAATGGTCCTTTTTGAGTGCTTGCTAAGATCAATGATAATGCATATAAGATTGAGCTTCTAAGCGACGACTATGCGGTCAGTGCTACTTTCAATGTTATTGATTTGTCACAATTTTTTGGGCAAAGACGATACAGAGTCAAGGACGACTCCTTTTCAAGAGAGGGAGGATGATGAGGACATCCCTACAACCACTACTCCAAATGTGCATGAGATACATGAAGCACCAACCGGTCCAATAATTAGGGCTCGAACCAAGCTTCTAAACCAGCAGGTGCTTTCATTTCTTAATGAGTCTCCGATTGACTATACTGAGAATTGGCTACTACCTCATGCAAATACTTTGTGTATTCTCATATTCGAATATTGTGAAGAATACTCCCGAGGTTCCCTCATGTATCTTCAGACCATTATATTCAGAAATAATAGATTACAAAGTTTTTACTCTTGTTCTTCCTTGTTGGCCGAACCAACTTGAAGAGAAATTGGCAGTTCAATCAAGATCGTTCAACCTTTCCGTTGGGAATTGGGAGTGTTGTACTATTTTTCCCTTAATCAAGTTTTGTCCCAATGGGTTTTCTTAATTGAAGGTTTTTAATGAGGCAACATAGGCGATATCAAGAGCGCAAGCTATCTACTCTTTTCTTCTTAATGATTGTTTCCCATTAGGTTTTTCGGAGGGAGTTTTAATGAGATATGAGCATGGCATTGGCAAAGTGTCCAAGGGGGGGTGTTGTAATATCGGCCCATTTGATCTGATCATCTGGACACTTTACCTAAACGAGGCCCATTAGTGGTTAAGGCCCATGAGGCATGATTGTCTAGTTTAGTCCCAGTAGTAGGATGTTTATGCGTTGCAATAGAGTCCTAAAAGAGGTGAGATGTACCAATAGACATAATCCTAAACCATGTAGTAAATATCAATTTACGGCGGCGCGTCGATGGTGACGGTGGTGGCCGACCGGAGATGTGAAGCGAAGCGAGGTCGGGCTCGAGCCACTCACGATGCGGGCCAGTGACGAGCCTCCACCTCCTCCCCTCCATCGCTGCCTCCCACTCCCATCACCTCGCCTACCCCTCCACCAGACCCGCTGCCACCTCCATCTCCCTTCCCCGCTGCCGCCTCTGCGCATCGACGTTGACAATGGTAGTCGACCAGAGATGTGGAGCGGAAGCAAGGTTGGGGGCAATGGGGAGGGGAAGTGGTGGGTGGTAAGAAGGGGAGATGAGCTATTGGGGTGGGTGAGGAATCATGAGCAGTTCAGGTTCATTGGATTTTTTCGTATGAGGGGGTAGGACGATCGTTCCGCTGCACGGGGGGTAAACTCCTTTTATTAGTTAAGATATTGCTTATTCTATTGAGAGGGAAGGCCCCATCCCCTTATATAAGGAGGGACATGGGTTGCCCATTGTACATACCTGTGGATCTCGTATCCACCCATCAATAAAGGGAGAGAGGTTGTCAGGACTACTTCTTGTGTCTTCTACTTTGTGTGATTGTAAGCCAGCAATGCGACCACAACCTAATAGAGTTTTTGTATTATATGCCGCATAGCCTAATAGAGTTTTTGTATTATATGCCACATGCGCCACCTATGAATGGCGTTTGGAAGAACATGGTTAATAGCAGCACTCATGCTAGCATGCTCATCTGTTACGATAAGTCTAGGTGCAACCCCACCCACAGCTTTCAGAAGGTCTTAAACAACGAAATGTATGACTCGATCTTCTCATCTCATATGAATCCAACGAAAAAGGAAACATATTGCATATGATGATTGACTCTGGTGAATGGTGCAAAAAATCATGTCGTATTGGTTAGTTGTGTATGTAGAATCAAATGCACCACATCACCAAAGTGATTATAGTTTTTCGACCAGTGGCATCCGCCCAAACACATGCACCAACCTACCAACATCCACTTGTAATCAAAGAAAAATGCGGATTGAGTTCCTTCATCCTACAGAGTTGATCCACAAACATATTTGTGCATCACGAGTTTAATTTTATTTTTGAATTCACTGTAGTAATTATGCAAGTCTCTTTTTGTGCATCCCAAATTCTCAAACCCCCGCACTAACATGAAGCAACCTATATGCTCGGGACGTGCCTATGCTTGCTCTGTGGCAGTCACACAATCTACTCTTTGCCTTCTCGGTGTAACGTCCCAAAATTTAGCTTTTTAAAAAACTTTTGAATAGTTTAGGTCCCTGGAAAATTTTATCAATTTTATTTGAATTAATAAAGCTTAATTGGGAATTTTCTACATTCAAAATATTTAATTTAACTAATATAAACTTCAATTAAATAAAAAAACAGTGTTATTTGGGTTCCTTGTGTTCCAAGTAATTTTTCGGTATTTTCTCGGATTTTTTCGAGTTTGTTTGCTATTTATTTGGCCTTCTTTAATTTTTAGCCTTTTCTTTAATTCCGAAATTCCTTTTCCTTTTTCCTCTCTACCATGTGGCATGCACTGTACATCTTCCCAACTGAACTGAGAGTCATGTTCGGTTGTTCCCGTGTGCAGCCGAATTTTCCCGATTTTGTCTCTCCCTCTCCGGTGCATATAAAAGGAAACCAACTGCGTCAAAACGATCGTATTGATCTCCTCTCCTAAACCCCCAAATCGGTCTCATCTATTTCGTCTTCATTTGTTCGCACCGCAAATGAACCAAGCTCCACCGCAGGTCTTCTCCATCACGTTTATTGCCATCTGATGTTTCCCGGTCGAACCGTATGCGCCATGGAGTTCACCTCGACTTCTTCTATGTCTAGCTTTCCTCCCCATCACCCAAAGACCACCGAATCACCGTCGTCCATGTCAAGCCTTATTGCCGAAACACATTCATCGCGTTCCCCGCTTCTTCGGTGAGTTTCTCCAAAATCCAATCGTGTCATCTTGTTTCCCTCTTCATGATCTATCTTTCCCATCTTGAAATTTTAAATTCATCCACCGTGCACTGGGAACCAAGCTTTCTCTCTCCTTTAGACCCATCTTCCTTCCCCGACCAAATACTCTGCAACCGTTGAGCCCCTGCCTTCATCTCCACCACCGTTGGGTTCGTGTTGTCTCGTTCTACGCCATGCTTCCCTCCCTTTTCACAGAACATCGTCGGAAGTAGTGCGCCACCGTGAAGCCACCGTCGTCGCCACTTCTTTGCCTCACCGCCGGTGACTGCCACCGTTCCTCAACATCTAGATCGCGCGTCCATATCGCCTCATCGCCGACGTTCGTTTTGGTCCTTGGCCGAGCCGCCGCGCCATCGCCGCCCACGCTGCGCGCGCGAACCGCCGTGCGCGCCTCTGTTCCTTGTCTCTTGTTGTTTTCGTTATCTGATTTCTTCTCTGGACGTTGTTCTAGTGTGTTGTCTCTGTTGGCTTCTCCATCCTCTCTGCTCTCTATTCTTTGCTTTGCCACCTCAGCGCCAAATCTTTTCCACATAGCCGCCATGTCCTATCACCTAGTCGCCACACCATCGCCCACTTGGCAGACCAGACTTTCCTCCATTTTTCTCTATTTGTGACGACTAGGTCCCACTTGTCATCCACCCAATTCAAAACCCTAATTCTTTCTCCCTCACTTACATGCAGGTCCCGTATGTCAATCAACCCTTGATCAAACCCTAGTTCATAAGCTTGGTCCACCATGGACTAGCATCTCTCTGTGCACATGGCCCACATGTCAACCCTAATTCTATTTTCTGGAATTATTTTAATTCTAGAAATTTATAAATATCAGTAGGTCCCACATGTCATACACTCAACCATTTTCCAATATTTCCAAAATAGAATATTCTATAGACCCCATATGTCAGTTTCTCTCTCCCTCTTCCTTTTCAGTATTTTCCTTTCCGATCAAACTTCCGAGAGCTCATTCTTCCTCATACGAACTCCGATTGAACACATTCAAGTTTCTAAATTCATCTAAATTCAATATCTACCTTCCAGTACCATTAAATTTTAATTTGGAATTTATTTGATTTGTCTTTTTGAATCTGGTTTGTTTTGCGCGTTCTCTCTCGTTAGACATTGAAGTCCTCGAATCGTCCAAAGGAGTTAAAGGTCAAAGAAGTAGAAGATTGAAGAGAAAATAAGAACATCATTGCTATAGCAAGACAAGTTGTACATTCGACCATGTTGAACCCAAATTTTCAAAACTACTTTGATTAAATTATTGTATTTTACTTTAAGTATTTATTTAAATATTTTGGGATTAGCTATTCACCCATTTGATTATATCCACCTTGCTTATTGTAATATCATGATCTTTTGTCACCCTAGCTCGGTTAATTATTAGTTGGTAATATCATAGCACTAACGTGGGTTGGTTTGATACGAATAGTTTGCTTAGCCATACAACGAGTCATTCATATCATCCGAGTTGCAAATATAAACTTGACTAAGTGATTATGGAACTTTGTGTAAAATTGTGTGTTGTCTGCTATTACCCATTGATGGCATGGGTTGCAGTTAACTAATAGGGTAGGAAAAGATTTAGATTTAGACGAGTGGATGGAACAGTGTGATATGGTGGCTGTGTGATTGGGAAATATGAATCTTCGTGACTTAGTTAGAACTTGGCAATCTCACGTGGTCAATTAAGGACTCAACTTTGTGCGCCATTGAACTAAGCCATAACTGTACGACCACATTTAGTATGTGACGGGCCTAACTTAGTAATTTACGGAATCTCGACATTGACTACTTAGGTAGTAGGTTAGGAGCTCAGTGATGGGTGGAGGTGTGTACCGCTATGTTGGGGTCAAATTTATGATTGGTTCGTCGTCTTTAGGTCCAACGGTGTGTGTTGTATCAAGCATTGTGTTTGGGTTAGTACGACGGTAAAAACACATAGGAAGTGTCAATTGTTGAGATGAAGTTTCGAAAAGGTTTTGTTATGATCAGCTCCGTACAAGTTCATTGCATCTTGTGGGTAAAGTGTACAACCTCTACAGAGTGTTAAGCAATCTATGCGAATAGCCGCGTTCACGGTCATAGACATGCTCGGGGATTTCACATGAGGGGTAGTTTTTCATAAAACAATTGAGAAGGGACAGCTGTGTGATTTCACTCATATGGTTGTGTGAAAGAATTTGATTAGGCTTTGTGTTCTTTGTGAAAACAATTGTTAAACTATTACTTTTTATTTGTTTTGAATTACGCTTTTGATCTATTATTTGTATTCAATTGCAAATGTTGCTTTATTGCAAAATAGCCATAGAAGATATTTCATTTGGAATAAGCCATCATTTATAATTGCATTCTCTGGTACCACTTATTGAGTACTTGGAGTACTCATTCTTGTTGTAATCATTTAGATAAAGTGAAGGAATCGTTAGTCAACAAGGTCAACTTCAAGGATCGTGGAGAACTAGGTCGAGCTACCCCAGCCGATTGCCTATGGGCATATGGATGGGCTTCACTAAAGTTATTTACTACCTTCCGCTGCAGCTTAATTGAGCTTTTTGCCTTCTAAGACATTAATTGTAAGCTTTGACCTTAAGGTCGTTGCTTTGATAATTATTGTTATTTGTCTATTTATTAGTCATCTTTGTATATAGAAATATTTCGTCAATGTTGCCATTGTGTGCACTAGCGTGATCCTAGACTAGTGCACTAATATATAGACACAGAGAGTCCAGAATTGCATTTTTTGGTCCTGACTCTCGGTCGACGGTTAGATCTAATTTAATGTAGCTTACTAGAAGACACAAGTTCATGATTGTGTTCCTCGTTCATTGAAGCTATCTTGCATTTTTTGGTTTGGCCGGAAGGCTCGTCGGTGTTGAGGTCAGAGATATCTTTGGTGTGGCATCTCTGCTGTTTTTGGATCTGTGCTTTGGCGCTATACCTGGATGATGGGAGGCGAACCCGGGTGGGTTTTGGTGGTGATGCGGCACGTGGCCACGGTGGTCGTCAGCCTCCTTTCCATGGAGGCTGCATGTGACCGTGGCTTCGTGGATGTGCTAGGCTGTGGTTCATAGCTGCATTGGATAGTGGTGGCGATCTAGCCTTCACTAGTTGGATCTGACGACGAGGAAGTATTGCGGAGTTGTCTTGGAGCACCGCACCGCTCTTTGGGGTGAAAACCTCGATCCGCCTTCGGTTGGATCCGGCGACGGCGACATACCGAGAATTGATCGGCCTTCATCGGTTGGGTCGACGACGAGCGTCATGTCCTTCTTGAACGCATTGTCTTGGAGCACCGCTATCTGCTCACTAGGGTGAATACCCTTGATCTGGCCTTCAGTGGTTGGATCCGGTGACGACGACGTACTGAGCATTGATCTGGGCTTCACTGGTT
Organism: Ampelocalamus luodianensis; assembly: GCA_036346255.1. Taxonomy (NCBI): domain Eukaryota; kingdom Viridiplantae; phylum Streptophyta; class Magnoliopsida; order Poales; family Poaceae; genus Ampelocalamus; species Ampelocalamus luodianensis. The sequence continues at coordinate 34,745 of JAYEVH010000128.1, read as the reverse complement.
AGGTCAGACGACGAGCGTTGTGTCATTCTTGAAGGCGTTGTCTTGGGGCACCGGTATCTACTCACCGAGGTGAAAACCCTTGATCTGGCCTTCAGTGGTTGGATCCGGCGATGACGACGTACTGAGCATTGACCTAGCCTTCACTGGTTGGGTCAGATGACGAGCGTCGTGCCCTTCTTGAAGATGTTGTCTTGGAGCACCGGTATCTGCTCACCGGGGTGAATTCCCTAGATCTGGCCTTCATTGGTTGGATCCGACGATGTTTTCTGTGCCCCTCCTTGGAGGCGTCGCTTTGGTGACTTGACCCTCAAGCATTTTGTTGCACACCATCGCTCGATGTGTTTGATGAAGGAGAAGCTAATCGTCGCCGCGACGGTCGTTTCTTCGGCGCCGCCACAAAATGATAATTTGTTTGCCATTTAGTTCTTTGTCTACCTTTTGTAAGCCGATTTGTTCATTTGTAATAAATTATACCTGTGTGCATCGTATGATACAGAGGCCGGGAGGCATGCCCTTCCATTATCTAAAACAATATAAATATGAGTGTTGCATCCACACCTAGCTTCTTTCACCTCATGACTCTTCGTGCAGGGATCAATAATCTCTTTACGTTTCCTATATCCTTCACTTGAGCATATATATATAAGAAGCACTTTCACATCACTACCTTGTTTGCGAGCTTCTGCTGCCCAAGACGGACCGAGAATCCAACATGATGTGCATACGCCTTGTAGAACACCTCCACAGTGTCATCATCAAAAGTCATCCCTACTTTGGGCTTCAATTGTTCATCACACTCGGGGTAGCCGCGCCTGCCCTAAAGCCCTAGCCACCACCAAACAATCCTTCCCTCTCCTCCTCCCTTTCTTCTCGCTGCCGTCGTCGACGGCCGCTGGCCGGCCAACGGCGGCGGCAGGGCTTCTTCTCCACGGTGGTGGTGCACGATCACGCCGAGCCCCGATGCGGACGCTCGTCCGCCGATTCCAACGGTATGGAATTTCGTCGGGGTTGGATCTGGGGTCCTTCTCCGTCGGCTCGTCTTCGGGCGTGGCAATCCGGGGCCCTTCTCCGTCGGCTTCTTTCGGCGGCGCGGCTTCGTCGATGGCATGGCAACAGAGGTGGCACGGTGCAGAACCAGATTTGGCACAGTTGGTAGAGATCGTGACGGCTCGGTGGCGGTGGCTTGTGTGGCGCTCGACTCCTCCCCGATGGACGGCTTTTAACCAGCCGACGCGTGGGCTACGGTGGACATCGCATTCCTTTAGTGTTGGCGGTTGGCGGTTGGAGATGTTGTGGGTGTCTTCTTGGCGATCTGGCCTTCATTGGTTGGATCCAGTGACGAGATCGTGCTGTGGCGTGGTCTTGGAGCGTTGGTACCTTCGATCCGGGGTGAAAACTTTTGATTTGGCCTTCGTTGGTTGGATCCGGCAACGACGTCGATCTGAGCGGCGTTACCTTCTTGAAGGCGTTGCTTTGGAGAATCGGTACCTGAGCTCTGGAGTGAAAACTCCTGATCTGACCTTTGCTGGTTGGATCCGGCGAAGGCAACGTGAGTCGTATCCCTTCTTGGAGGCGTTGCTACGGAGACTAGCCCATCATCATCTCTTTGCAGTGCAGCTGCTATTCGCGTGTGGACGATCTCCTGGTTGGTTCCAGAGGCAGGGCTAGGTGGTTTTTTTATACTAGCCTTTGCGTGATAATTTGTTTGTCATTGTTGGCTTTTGGTCGTTTTTTGTTTTAAGCTTTTAGCTGATGGTGATGTAATGGTTGTGTGCATCCCTAGTTGATGCAGAGTCCGGGAGTTGTACTTCCATTATCTAAAAAGTTGTTCATCACACTTGGATGTATAAGACGCAAACTACAAATTGAGAAATTAATGCATTGAGTCATATGATGCATAACTGTAGAATGACCAAGCCAAGCTGGTCATACTCACACAAAGAGGTAGGCTTGGTTTCTTTTTTGGTGTACTGAACCTAGCACAATGGAAAATTGGGGAGGTAATCTCAGCGTCGGATTAGCAATCGACATATTCTGACATTCGCCTGCTATTGATGGATTCCATTGTGCTGCACACACAATTTGAGTAAGCCTTTCACATGAGAGAAAACCCCAGATGTACATGTCCACAAACTTGTAGGTGGATGTAGCCGATGCTGGGGGGTCGCACAAGGAGGTGGGGCTTGGGGGACTCCACAGAGGTGCGTCGCGAGAGGAGATGGTCGTCGGCGCATTGGTCGCGGTCGCTCGGAGGCGCGCTCGAGAGAGAGGGAGAATGGGGATTAGGGTTAGGGATTGGGAGGGACACGGGTTGGGGAGAGGCTGAGGCTAGGGACCCTGGTGAAAAATGGAATTTTTGAAATAATATTATTTTAATTAAAAATTACAAAAATAAATAGTACAAAAACAAAGTACAAAATGAGTCGCTATCATTGTTGAAACAAGGTCTTTACACAAATTGAATTAGCGACATGAGCTCATACAATTCAAATGACAACAGAGCCCTTTTTGGAAATTAAATTTTATTTTTAATGTTGGTGATATATTTTAGTGTCCACGCAACCGATAATTTTTTAAAAGATACAAAAATATGAAGTAGAGAATAATTTAGGAGTTTCGGTGCGACATTTATAGTTGGAATGTGTTTTAGGCGGCAACGCAATATCGAAAATAGCCCCATTCGATGGCGCAACATAAAAAATAGCCCCCTTCGGCGACGCAATAACAAAAATAACCCTCCTTCGGCGGTGCAATAACAAAAGTAACCCCAATTTATTTGACAGTACCGAACGAAATCTTAGAGAGATAATGACTTTGCAACTGTGGTGTGGTCATTTCACGCATTTAAAAGGTCGAACTATAGTTGTGTGTGGTGTCGCGATGCCAACTCTCTCACATGGTTACTTGTACACACAACAAGAATAAATAGTATCGAAACACAAGACTAACATAATGTAAGTTGTATAGAAATTAGTATTTACATGACATGACTGATATTTACAAGAACAAATATCTACTCGTGGACCCTCTTGGGGTGTACCCTACATGGGGCCCCTAGCCTCGTCCTGGGCAGCTGTGGGCGCTTGTGCGAGTATGTCAAAGGCTTTGGCGGCCGAGGTACGAGTAGCCTAAGGGGGTGTCCCGAGAAGGTGTTGTGTCAGCTAGCTCGCTCCAGGCACACCGTGCAGCTGTGAAGCCCGAATGGAGACCTGACTGCTCTAGCCGTATGAATGTCCACTGCCCTCTTGCCGTAGCGCCCACTCCTGATCGAGCTCATAGTCCCAGAGTGTGCTCCCTCCTGCAACACTAGCTCCTCATCCCATAGGGTGTACAATCTATGGAACAATACGTTATGCATGTAAACAAGAAAGAAATACTAAAATAGTATATTATGCGTGTAAACAAGATAGACATACCTGGTCACTGCATCGCAATAGATGGCTCGGCATAGTCGTGCCCCAGGTACGGATGGTATTAAGGACATATCTTAGGAAATTATCATTAGTAACTAGTGGAGTTCAAAATAAATAATCAGACATAAGTGTTTCAGGTGTACCTACGAACTGTACTAGTGCTGGGGTACTCCCGGCATGGTGCCTTGAGGACACGCCCACCACATCCAGGTAAGGAGCCATGGGGCATGATGCACCATGGCTCATCCCCTCGGTCCACGCATAGGTGGGTCCACCACGTCCCTCAGCCTATGACACGACGTAAGCCGGATGCCTCGCCTCGTCTTCTCTAGAAACCGGTCTATGACCTCTTTGATCTCCCCGCACCGCCATGAGGAAGCGCCTCCCGAGCGCCGACTACGCACGAGGTTGCCAACTCGCATCTCCCATTGTAGATCATTATGTACACATAATTAATAAGTTAGAAACCTAAAACATACATAGTAAATAAGAAGTGTGGATCGCTCAATACGCACTCATGCGATGGAATACGAGTCGCCGCGTAAGGTACGTGTTTCATCGTAGCCTCGTGTCGTGGTGGGTCATCCATGACCGACACAATGAACCCTCATCCGAATGGAGTACCACCGATGCACTCCTTGTTTGTCCCGACGCTTTAGGAGCATCCTCCCGACCACATCCTCCAAGGCGTGGAGCAACCGCCAACCCAAGGGACCATCTTGTCACCCAGAAGTCCTACTGTAATCCTTCCTAGTGTAACCGTGAAAGGCAAAATGATAAATTCACAAGTCCGTAAGAGAAAGGCTACGACAGTAAATGAAATGCGAACTTACCCATGGACGCTCGGCGCAACCGCTACCCCTAGGGAATCGACCTCCTGTCAGATCGACTGGCATATCACTCGGCACATGGTACTCCTCCAAGAAGACGCCGTGCACGGTTCCTCCGTGTGTACCAGATCGCCGGGCCTCACATGCACAAGCTCGACAGCCTCGTGGTGCACGCGCGACACCCTCTTGGGAGGTACAAGTCCGCATGATGTAGTCATCCATCAACCGATCGAACACCAAAATGTAGTCCGGTAGGATGCGTGCATAGTGATCCAAGTGAAGTTCACCTATGGAATAGAGCAACAAAAATTTAGCACATGCAATTAAATTACATTATGAAAAAGACTAAAGGTTCAAAACTTACCTATCGCGACACTACACCGTATTCTGGTCGCCACCCACGCCGCGCGCAAAGGTACATGGCGCCGGTGTTGGATCCTTGGTCTAGTTGTGGTCGTCCGATCCGAAATACTCAAAGGACCATAGTCAAGAAGCAAGCAAGCATCCAAGAGGATGGAGTTGTTCAACTCTGGGCACACGCCGCATGGCATGGTATGTTGTGCACAAGACCATCGTGCCCCAAGTGTACTACCGATCGCTCCACCTCCGTGTCCGCCAGATCCCGTGCGCAGTGGATCATGTGCTTATCGATGTTGTCACCGTGGGACCCTAGGAACATGTCCCACCCGAACAGCCACAACAAGTAGGCCTTGAAGTGCCCCCTCACGGTGTGCTCGGGTGCATCATGTGCCATACGCTCTGGCTACAAGAAGACAGACACGTCACTAAGTTGAACAAAGCAATTGAAGCGAAAATGCAGTAGTTATAAATAATTATGTCGAACTAGCGATCCACTTGAGCATAGACCCATGCGCATCGCTCAACTCCTCGCGGCGTTGGCATGACAAAGACCACTTCAACCTCGCGAGGATCTTTCTCGCGCCACATGTTCGGGATGTTTGACCGCCAAGGAAGCCCGTAGGGCAACCCAGTTAGGATGCCAACGTCCTAAAGCGTCGGGGTCATCTCCCCGTATAGAAGGTGGAACGTTTGTATCTCCAGCCTCCACCAGTCAACCAGCACCGTCAGGAGGCAGTGGTCATATGGAAACCTCCTCGATGTACGACCATCGACCGCGACGTCCTGATCATCCTCCCATGTCACCTCCACCATCCTCGCTAGTGGAAGGAAGCCTGTCGTTCTCACCTTGCGTTGAAAGTATTAAGAACATATGTGAGTCCCGTCGGAAACAGTAGGCTACACTAGCGCAAATTAAAAATTCTACCCAGAAACCAAGATCATCGCAGCTTATAGATCACGGTCTTACCACTAGACGCGCAGCGGAAGTTGATGCAAAGACGCCGGGCAGTGGTCATACTCGCTGATGCAAAGACGTCGGGCGCAGTAGTCGCACTACTTCCTCGCCCTCGCCGCGCGCCCCACGCATGCGCTCCTTTCTTGCGGTTCGTCCCAACGCCACGATGCGCCTCCAAAGGTATCCACACGCACGGAGGAAGCGACGCGCGCCGGACTACTAGATCCGCGCGAGCGACTAGGGCGTGGAGGGTGGCGCCGTGGTTTGAGGATGTCACGAAAAACTCAACCTCAACCAGCCGCCCTTCTCTCTCCTTTTATAGACGCCCTTATAATGGGCTTCTACGAATAGAGGCCCATTAGGACTCAATGCCCGCCTAATTTAGATCCAATCCGAATTAGGCTTCAAATTTCAAGTGTGTGACCCTATGGTTCACATATGTTTAGACATGACGCGAGTACACATACTTGGTCAATAGTTGGTAGCGCCTCTAGCAAGACGTACAACTCCTAAACATACGTAAAGATCATATCGGACGAACCATCACAACGTTATGTACATGTCAATCCCTTTGCCTCACGATATTCAATGAGCTCCAAGCTGACCACTCTTTCTCGATCCTCGTGATCCGAATCCTTACTAGGTTAACTCTTAACCTTAAGTAGCATGGTCATGCATTTGGATCCGATCACCGAGGCCCAGAGATATCTCTCTCGTAGAGAGGCAAATCCCATCTCGACCGACCATGCCTCACAACATGCTTCATGACAAACCCGAAAGCTACCTTTATAACTACCCGCCATGGAGTAGCGCTTGATAGCCCCTAAGTAGGTCGATTCACATCTCAAGTACATACGACAATCTCGTGTCTAAGGACAAGGCGCACACATTGTGTAGAGAGAACCATAAGAATAATTACTATGTCTCATGTTGGGTCGGTCCAACCCCATGTTCTAAACATGTGTCCACATTATTGGTTTGACATCTCCATGTCTATGACTCGTGAAACATGGTCATCAACCGATACATGTGCTAATCCATCATTCACGTGTGTCCTCACATGAACTCCGACTAGGACAACTTTAGAATAACCATACAAGTAAAGAGTTTCACAAACAAGTCACATACTTGTTAATCAACACAAAGGCAATATTCAAGGAACATTTATTAAATCATGGATACAATGAAATATCATCATCAATATGATTGCCTCTAGGCATATCTCCAACAGCTTCCCACTTGCACTAGAGTCAATCTAGAAGATATCTAATACCCATAGCTCTTGTGTGCGCTCATGCTTAGGTCAGGGAGAGGCTTCACAAAGGATCTCAAATATTCAAACTGTGTGTATTTTGCATATCTTTAAATCTCCTCGATTAAGGATCTCTCGAATGAGATGAAACCGCAAAGATGTGTTTGTTCTTTTGGTGATTCCTCGCCCTGGCTTGCGCAATGGCCCCACCGTTATCACAAGAAAGATCCGCAGGATCGCACGCACTAGGAACCACACCTAGTTCGCTTATGAACTTCCTTATCCAAACACCTTCCTTTGCCGCTCGTGGCCGCAATGTACTCGGCCTCCGCTGTAGAGTCGAACAGCTCCCGCTTGGAACTCTTCCAACTTACCGCACCACCGCTCAAAAGGAACACAAAACCCGATTGCGATTTGTAATCATCTTTGTCGGTTTGGAAGCTTGCATCGGTGTAACCATTTACAACGAGCTCTTCCTCACCTCCGTAGACTAGGAACACATCCTTAGTTCTTCTCAAATACTTGAGGATGTTTTTAATCGCTGCCCAATGACTCTCACCGATCACCGATCCGCTCGTAACACTTAGAGCATAGGAAACATCCGGCGAGTACACATCATAGCATACATGATAGATCCAATGGCCAAGCATATGGAATCTTACTCATGCGATCTCGCCATCGCTTGTCGAAGGACACCGAAGTCTTGCCAAGATTTATGCCATGAGACATGGGCAAGAACCCTTTCTTTGCCTCCTCCATGTTGAACCGTTTCAACACTTTGTCAATGTAAGTACTGCATAATCCTATTAGCCTTTTGATCTATCTCTATAGATCTTAATACCCAAAATATATGCCGCTTCCCTAAGTCCTTCATTGAGAAACTATTTTTCAAAGAGGTCTTAACGGACTCGAGCATAGGAATATCATTTCCAATCGCAATATGTCATCTACATATAAGATTAGAAATACGAGTGAGCTCCCACTTGTCTTCTTGTAAACACAAGATTCTTCTTCGCTTTTGATGAAGTCAAACCCTTTGACCACTTCATCAAAACGAATGTTCCAACTCCGAGATGCTTGCTTCAATCCATAAATGGATTTTTGAAGTTTGCATACTTTTCTAGCATTGTTTGATCGACAAAACCTCGGCCGTATCATATACACGCCCCTCGCTTAAATTTCCATTAAGGAAAGCCGCTTGACATCCATCCGCCATATCTCATAGTCGAAATATGCAGAATAGCTAGAATGATCCGTATTGATTTAAGCATCGCTACAGTGAGAAAGTCTCATCGTAGTCAACTCCTTGAACTTGCCGAAACCTTTATGCGACAAGTCGAGCTTTATGGATATGAACATTTCCATCCATATCAATCTTCCTTTTATAGATCCATTTGCACTCTATGGTTTTAACACCATCAAAGTGGGTCAACCAAATTCCAAACTTGATTGTCTCCCATGGATGCTATCTCTGATCTCATGGCACTATGCCATTTCTCGTAGTTTGGGTCCATCATTGCTTCCGATAGGTCGTAGGCTCATCATTGTCTAACAATAATATATCTCGCGCATTGCGGAGCCTTTCCGACCTTCGTGGTGGTGGTGCTTCCTTTGCCATGGGTTCTCAACTTGTTCTCGCCACATGGGCATCATTCGTCGAGTCTTCCCGATTGGTTCATCTTGAACTTCTTCAAGCCGCACTGCTTCTTCCACTTGTCTCCTATTGAGAAACTCTTTCTCTAGGAAAACACCACTTGAGCGACAAACACTTTGCCCTCTAGTCGGTTGTAGAAGTAATATCCAAAGGTTTCCTCTGATATCCCACTTAAAATGCATTTATCCGACTTGGGTGTGAGCTTGTCCGATCAGTAGTCGCTGACAAACGCCTCACATCCCCAAATCTTTAGAAAAGACAAATCGTGACTCTTCCTACCCATATCTCATATGGTGTCTTAACTACGGATTTAGACGGCACCTATTAAGTGTGAAAGCTCTGCTTCTAGAGCGTAACCCAAAAGGATAATGGTAAACTGATCGGCTCATCATCGATCGAACCATGTCCAACAAGGTCCGACACGCTCGGATACCCCGCTTTGAGGCGCTCCGGCGGTGTTAGCGTGGAACAATTCCGCAACTCTTCGATGATTGCTAAATTCATGACTCAAATACTCGCCACCACGATCGATCGCAGAGCCTTAATTTTCTTGGCACGTTGATTTTCAACCTCATTCGAACTCTTTGAACTTTTCAAAAGTTTCGACTTATGCTTCATTAAGTAGACATAGCCATATCTACTAAAATCATCGCTGAAAGTTATGAAGTAATGAAATCCACCTCTAGCGATCGTGCTCATTGGTCCACATACATCAAGATGTATGATTTCCAACAAGTCCGACGCCTCTCAAAAGAACCTTTGAAAGGTGATTTGGTCATCTTACCAAGCAAACAAGCTTCACATGTCTCGTATGATTCAAAATCAAACGGTTAGAAGACCATCGCATGGAGCTTCTTCATGCGCTTTTCACTTATGTGACCCAAACGACAATGCCAAACGTGGTGGGATTCAAATCATTAGGTCAAGTCTTTAGCATTTATGTTAAAGATAGGCGATCATCAAGATTTAAAATAAATAACCCATTCACAATGGGCAAAAGCCATAAACATTCCATTTTTAGAGATCAAACAACCATTGTCTTTACTTGCAAATGAATAACCATCTCTCATCAAACATGAGGGGATAAAATGTTTCGACTCATACTAGGAACATAATAACAATTATTCAATTGCATAATAAATCTTGAAGGAAGCTGAAGTTGCATGGTGCCGACGGTCAACGCAAAGAACCCTTGCTTTATTCCCGACGCTAAAATCAACTTCACCTCTTGCGACTCCTCTACTTCTTATTAGCCCTCGCATCGAGTTGCAAATGTGAGCAACCGATCCGTATCAAATACCCAAGAGTTAATAGGAGAATCTGCGAGAAAATGTCTAAAACATTTATGACAAGTGTACCATGGGTGGAAGTCTTACTTCCACCTTCTTCTTGCCTTCATCGAATCCATGTACTTCTTGCGCTTCTCTTCCAAAGGCGCGCTTTACAATAGAAGCATACTGTCTCACCTGTGTCCAAAGATTAGGCTTAGGCGTTGGCTCGAGATCATATCTTTAACCTTACCCTTATTCTTTGGCCATGGCTTCTACCCTTTTCTTGAAGCTAGACTTGTTCTCGCATACCATCACATGCTAGGCCCCGCACACTTCTTAATGTCATTCTCTCTGCTTTGAGCATCCCACAAAGCTCATTAAGGCCCTTATCCGCCCCATGCATATGGTAGTTCAAATGAAATGCCCATAGCTAGGTGGAAGAGACGCTAAATGAAATCGCTTGCCAACTTTGGCCAATTGGAAAACCAAGTTTATCCAAAGTCCGATCAGAACCAACCATTTTGATCACATGTGGGCCTACGGGTGCACCTTCATAACTTGCATTCCGTAAAAGCCTTAGAGACATTGAACCGCTCACCTCGCATGTGTCCGAACATGTCCTAAGCGCTATGATCATATCATACGCTTCCCGATCCTCAAACCGCTTTTGAAGGTCGTTCCATGCATGCAAGCATAAGACAAATAATCTCAAGAGAGTCATCACATGCTTTCTTGTAGGCATTTTTAACAAAGCAGAGACGCATTATTTGCGTGTTCTTCTTCGGGATTGGGGTGTCGAACGTTTTCCTTTTATCCGCCTCGAGAACAATTTCGTGTTACGGACCCAAATCAATAGTTTGTTCCATTTAATTTCTCTTTCTCAAGAATCGATCGCAAAGCAAAAGGTGTGCGTGGTTGCTAGATGTCATTGATCTACAATAGGAAATGCAAAATACTAAGACAAATAAAACCATGATAGAGTAAACGTATTAAACAAATTTAATAGAATGTACTCCCACTAAAATCAACATCCCTCTGTTGATTCTTAGCGATTCAAGATCCGCAATTAACGAGTCTACTAGTGAGCTTTTGCATCACCGCTAGGAGACAAGGTACTTCGGTAAGCAACACCTTGCTAATCATATCTCTATATGACTCTTGTTGTTGGGTGACATCTCTATGCCCCGCGCCAACCTTTATGCCCCAAGGCCCATAACCTTTATGATAACCTTGTTAAGTTCACCAATCCTTATGCATGTAAGTATCCGATACAAACCCATCTAGTCAAGGAAAGTTGATGGTGCCCTAATTTTATAGACCCACCATCAATTTACAAGACATGGGATGGTGCAAAGTTTAATTGGGAGGGCATATGTTTAACTTAACATTTTGTGAGGGATCGCTATACTTCTACCATTCAAACATGCATAGGAGTAAAACAATAGGAATAACATTCACACAGCTTGTGACTCAAGATGGCCCATTTTCTCATGGTGATCTCCATCGCCATAGAATGGCCCACCATGATGATCTCCATCTCCATGGTTCATGTGTGCCATCCTCCAAGTGATGTGTCCTCCGAGTACTACTATAAGCTATTACTCATAACACTAGTAATAAAATACATGGATACTAGGAATCATCACAAGTCAAGACGCAGCCGTTAATACAATACGTTGGCAACACAATGGCTCCAAATGTTGCCGCACTCTACTACACGCAGTCATGCAAATATTACAAACATGCATCACATACACATTAGGCCATACGGTCACATACATCCCGCAAAAACAAGTTTATGCATAGAATCGCACCCACGGATAGGGGTCGAGGGGTTTCCCATGGGTTCGAAGGGGCGCCGCGCGCAGATCTCCGCGGCGTCCGACATTCGTAAAAAACAGAGATCCAATCTATGCAATTTTTACATAGGATTTTGATCGGCAAATCATATTTACCACAAATCGACTCATCGTCCGATTCGACCAATTTGTATCGATCTTCGCATGCCGCAACCGGTTTTACGTGTCACCGCTTCACCCCGATGGCGAATCCGACCGTAGGGGTATGTTGTTTCACGACCTTAGCAAAGATGATCACGGTACATCGATTATTAATCTAGGTTCGATTCGATCAATCATATTGATCTTCGCATTCCGCAATGGTTTTACGTGTCACCGCCTCACCCCGATGGCGAATCCGACCGGTAGGGTATGTTGTTTCACGACCTTAGCAAAGCATGATCACGAAACCGATCAATCCATTACCGTAACTATACAATCGATCACATCGATCATACCGATTACATATCGCCATATGCAAATCACCCAACCTATAACATGACAAAGAACCGCTCGATACCACCGTCGGAAATGTAGGCTACACTAGCGCAAATTAAAAATTCTACCCGTAAACCAAGATCACCGCAGCTTATAGATCACGGTCTTACCACTAGACGCGCAGTGCGGAAGTTGATGCAAAGACGTCGGGGCGCAGTAGTCGCACTCGATTGATGCAAAGACGCGTCGCGAGTAGTCGTACTACTTCCTCGCCCTCGTCCGCGCGCCCCACGCACACTCCTTTCTTGCGGTTCGTCCCAACGCCACGATGCAAATACCCAAAGGTATCCACACGTGCGGGAGGAGCGACGCGCCGGACTACTAGATCCGCGCGAGCGATTAGGGTGTGGGAGGGTGGCGCCGTGGTTTGAGGATGTCACGAAAAACTCAACCTCAACCAGCGCCGCTCTCCTCCTTTTATAGACGTCCTTATAATGGGCTTCTACGAATAGAGGCACATTAGGACTCAATGCCCGATCTAATTTAGATCCAATCCGAATTAGGCTTCACTCTTAAGTGTGTGACCCTATGGTTCACATATGTTTAGACATGACGCGAGTACACATACTTGGTCAATAGTTGGTAGCGGCCTCTAGCAAGACGTGCCAACTCCTAAACATACGTAAAGATCATATCGGACGAACCATCACAACGTTATGTACATGTCAATCCCTTTGCCTCACGATATTCAATGAGCTCCAAGTCGACCACTCTTTCTCGATCCCGTGATCCTAATCCCTTACTAGGTTAACTCTAACCTTAAGTAGCATGGCCATGCATTTCTGGATCCGATCACCGAGGCCCGAGATATCTCTCTCGTAGAGAGGCAAATCCCATCTCGACCGACCATGCCTCGCAAAGATGCTTCATGACAAACCCGAAAGCTACCTTTATAACTACCCAGCATTTGAGTAGCGTTTGATAGCCCCTAAGTAGGTCGATTCACATCTCAAGTACATACGACAATCTCGTGTCTAAGGACAAGGCGTACACATTGTGTAGAGAGAACCATAAGAATAATTACTATGTCTCATGTTGGGTCGGTCCAACCCCATGTTCTAAACATGTGTCCACATTATTGGTTTGACATCTCCATGTCTATGACCTGTGAAACATGGTCATCAACCGATACATGTGCTAATCCATCATTCACGTGTGTCCTCACATGAACTCCGACTAGGGACAACTTTAGAATAACCATACAAGTAAAGAGTTTCACAAACAAGTCACATACTTGTTAATCAACACAAAGGCAATATTCAAGGAACATTTATTAAATCATGGATACAATGAAATATCATCATCAATATGATTGCCTCTAGGGCATATCTCCAACAAGTCCATCCACACAAGTCAGACTGAAATTGAGTACATGAAGGTCACAACTATACGTACTTCGGAACCCAACGTGGGTCAACCCTCCATGAACTCATGGGCGTGCGCAACTCAATGGGCTCCTCACCCTCCTAGGGGAGGATGGTACTGAGGCGGCTATGGTGAGACATGTCAATGACTGGGTCAAGCAACTCGTACAGCCACTACGCGGTGTCTCATGGGGCCTCCACACCTTAAAATTCAGTGAGTACATTGTAAATACTACGAAACATATACAAAAAGTAATAAAAGGGGACATATCTAATTAATTCAATTATTGCACCAAAAATTTCTATTGCACAATTAGCTTACATATCCGAATCGATCTACACACAACTATAATGACGTACTACACTACAGACATAGCAATACATTGCATATAAAATTATGTAATTCACCAATAATTGAAAACAATAATTAAGATCTGGAATTTTTTATAGAATTTTTAGAGCTATCCTGCTATTTTCCTTATTTCAAAGGTATTTTTGCATTTACAAAATATTTACAGTGCAAAAATTAGAACCAAATTGAAGCTGGCAGTATTTTAATTATGATCTACACACCCAATTTAGCTACTCTAAAATTTTAATATAATTTTTAGATCCATCTTGCTATTTCCCTAGTTTAAAAGGTATTTTCGGCATTTTAAAAATATTTACCATGCAAAATGAGAACCAAATTGAAGTGAGAATATTTTAATTATGCTCTAAACACCCTATTTAACTACTCGGGATTTTTATAGAATTTTTAGAGCTACCTTGTTATTTTCCTAGTTTAAAAGTATTTTCAAGCCAAAATTATTTACCATACAAAAATGAAAACCTAGAATTTTTTAGCTTTGTTTGGTATTTTTGCATATTTAATCTAAATCATTCACATACTACACCATAAATAACATCTATATGATAATCTAAACTACACATAGCTAAAATGATGTACTACAACAGACTACACTACAACTAAAATTATCTAATGAAATCAATTCTATATCGTTAGTTTTATTTGCTAACCTACCATGGTTTCAAATTTAATTACAAAGTTACAAGAACATTTATCAACAAAGTGGACGACCAGATCTATTTCTCCCCATCTCTCTCTCCCCCGCTATGAACCGATAGCGCTTCGCTACGTTAGTTTTCCCCTCTCCTCCTCTCCCTTCTCTCGCTCTTCTCTTTTTCTCGGAATTAAAATGACTTTTTGACCAAATTTAGGGGGTTTATATAGGCTAGACTCTATCGCCAGTTGAAGTGGCAATTGGAACACTATTCACATCCTGTTAGCGATTAGAACATTGTTCACCTGCAATCGCCAGTTGAAATGACAACATGGAGTTGAACTAGCAACTGGGCATTTACTACCCTCCTGTCGCCATTTGCCCATTTTGTAAAAAATAATCAATTATTTATGTAATTTTTAATTAAAATAATATTATTTAAAAAAATCATGAAAAATGTACATAAGTGCACGGTTTTTTTTTTTGCAAAATGTTCCATTAAGTTATATATGGTCCCACCACTTCGATATGGACCATTCGCTCCTTGATCCGACGGTGATTGCACGTGTGCACACAATATGCTGATTACACACATTATGCTTCCCTTTCGGAAAGGGTAACGCTATGGTGAGGATGTCTGATATAGTGTCTTGTTCGTACGTTCGTGTCCACGTCCACCCTCAAAAGCATTGGATGCTCTTCCACCTACTTGCTGCCTTTACTGGTCACTTTTACTTTTTGCCTTTTGATTTCTCACATCTCCTCCTAGCTTCTGGTATCTTCTTCACCCTCCAAACCAGAGCGCTAGCTCTCTCTTTCTCCTCCTACTCCTCCTTGCTACTCTCTCTCTCTCTCTCTCTCTCTCTCTCTCTCTCTCCACATATGGCCATAGTAGCTAGAGCTCGCGTGACCCTCCATGCTCCTCTCTCCTCCCTATCTCTCTCGAGATCCGTAGAGCACGAGATCGGTAGTTAGCAAGTGGCGCGGAGGACGAGGAGGAGAGATGGAGGCGAGCACTGTGCCGGTCGCGGCTCCCACAACCGCAACAAGCTCGTCATCATCCACGCGACGGCGACCTCCAGAACAAACAAATTGCGATGTTTGTTTGCATCAAATGTTGCGACAGAGGATTTTTTTTGTTACAATAGTGTTTTTGATTTACAAAAGCGTAAACTTTTCGTTTCAGCCCGTTCACCATTTGATTTATTGCATCATTGTCCAAAAATATTGTAATAATTATTTTTAGATGTTTCCACTGTTATTTTCAAATGTTGCAATGTTGTAACATTGAATTTTGTCTGTTTAGGGATATTTGCAACAATTATTTTCAGATGTTTTCACTATTATTTTCAAATGTTGCACACATTGTCCATGGATGTTGCATATGGCATTTTAGTTTGTTAGGAACATATCTTTTCTGGATTATTTTGTTGCAAGTGTTTTCTCAAATTGTTGCATACGTATTTCCAGATTATTGCAATAGTTATAACATCGTAGGTTCATTTTATTTCGAACTTTTGTGTTAGTTGTTCAAGTTCAAAGAACTCACCCGACGAGCGAGATTGGGTAGAGGATGAGTCCTGGGCGGTTTTGTTTACTGTCAGGGGTACGTGATGTTGCATAAAAGTTATTTTGCGTGTTTCAGAGATGAAAGAAAAAATGTGTGAGATCAGATGGATGAACACCGTGGCGCTAGATCGAATGACAAGACGCAGCAGCGTATGGCGCTAGCGCTCGGATCGTACATCCGAGCACTAGTCGCGTCCTTTAGGAAAAGCTAAATGTCACTGAAATAGGCATATAGTTACAGAAATTGTTGGATTATGTGGGCCTAGCCCATACAAGAAGAATAATTCCTAAATTAAATCTCAAAGGCCCACTCATGCAAAGGAAGGTTGCATGTGAACTTTAGTACCATATTGCTAGTTCTAGGAGAGGAAGACCACCTTAAAAGGGATGGTGCACTCCTAGTCACTTGAGGCATGTGTGGGAGAGAACTAGAGGAACACACACGCCGCTCGCCTCGCCTCGCTGGCGGGCAGGCGGGCGCGCGCGCGCACGGCACTGCGTGAATGGTCCGCCCAAATCGGGCGCCGTGCTTGCGCGACGCCGCCTCTTTGCGCTTTATCTTTTCGCTTTGTGTGGCGTGAATCCGATCGATTACGAGACTAATCCGCTTGATTACGAGTTATGGAGAACGCAGCGCGTCTTGATCACACGCCCCGATTCCTCCATAAATATCAATCGCCGCCTCCATACAGAGACGAAATCAATCTAGGGTTTTCGCTCTTCCATTGTACTACGCCGTTTCACGTAGTCTACTCCGTCCTGCTTCACGGCCGCGCACCGCCGTCGGGAGAGCAGTCTCCGAACCGCCGCCAAGTTCGCACCGGAGAGGGCGAATAAGGTTTTTGGGAAGCGCTCGCGCGATCGCTGTTGTAGCTCGCTCGTCTTCCTCGACGCCGGCCGTGAATCGTCATCGACTTCGTGTCATCCACACCGCGCTGCAGTGTCACCATCGACAAACCGATCGTAACGTAATCATCGATGCGTAACGGTCATGTTCTCCGCTTTAGATCTGTTCATGTTCCTTTCTTGGTTGACATGACTAGATCTCATATGCCCGTGATGGTTCTCGTTATTTTGCGTGCATGATGTCATGATTAATTTATGTAATAAATTGAACCTACATGTGCTTATATGTCTAACAATATAAAACCTTATTATAGGCAATCGTGGTCTTACTATGGTGGATTTGCCGATGACCGAGGCCGAGAAGTTCTCCGTGTGCACTTTAAGAGATGGCGATCGTGGTCACTCGTGGCTTATCGCTATGAATGTATTCGGGTTAGTAATGGCAAGCTCAAGGTATTCTTGATGCCAAAAGCGTAAAGAATTCGAGACCGCCACTACTCTCTTTGTTGGATGCATTCTTAGTGTTCTTGTTGATCGTCTGGCGAGGTGTATATGCACATGACAGACGCAAAGGAGTTATGGGATGCATCAATTCCAAATACGGTGCAATCGATGCCAAGAATGACATGTATGTCATGGAGCAATTTCATGACTACAAGATGGTTAATAACCGCTCAGTAGTAGATCGTGCTCATGAGATACACCCATTGGCAAGGAACTCGAACTCCGGTGTGCCTTACCCGACAAGTTTGTGGTCGGATGTATTATTGCAAATTACCTTCTTCATAGAGGAATTTCGAACAAAGACTCAAACACAAGAGACAAGAGCACTCTGCTGAGAGTCTAATTGGCTCTCTTGAAATTGAGGAGAAAGCTCTGAAAAGGACGCGTGTCTAAGGGTGATGGAGGGCACCAATGCCAATGTGGTACGTAAACCTCAAGCAAGAACAAAGGGAAATTTGTCAAAGTCCAACAGACAACCAACTTCAAGAAGAAGAACAACAACAACAATCGTGATGATAGAACTTGCTTTGTGTGCGATGAGCCTGGTCACATGGCCAAGAAGTGCCTACAACGCAAAGGAAAGAAGGCACCGTAGGGGATGCACTTCTAAGTCCACAACGTGACCATTGGCAAGATCGAGATGGGACTGGTATGGTAATTTACCTCATCGTTTCTTTCGCTTAGTCAATCTACCAACCGTGGATTGATACAGAGCTAATGTACATGTGTGTGCTGATATTTCGTTGTTTTCTCTTATCAGTCGCCCGATTCCTCCGCCCTAATGGGGAATGGGTCACATGCTTCGCTCATGGTGTTGGCACGGTAGATCTCAAGTTTACTGGAAAGATCGTGCACTCAAGAACGCAAAGATGTCCTTCTATAGACAAGAATCTCGTTAGTGGCTCCCGCTATGTAGAGACGGGCTTAAGTTGGTATTTGAGTCTAATAAAGTAGTTGTGTCTAAACATGGACATTTTATTGGTAAAGGCTATGAGTGCGGAGGCTTGTTCCGCTTTTCCTTTCGTGATTTCTCGCAATAAAACCGTGAACCATATTTGTGGCAGTGTGGATGATGAGGCTAACGCTTGGCACTCACGCCTATGTCATATTAATTTTGGTTTAATGTCTCGCTTTCAAAGATGAATTTAATTCCAAACGCTTCCATCACCAAAGGTTCTAAATGCCATAGCTGTGGTGCAATCAAAGCAACCTCGTAAGCCTCACAAGGTCAGCCGAGGAGAGAAATTTGGCACCACTAGAACTCCCGCATTCGATCTTTCCGAGATGAATGGAATGTTAACGAAGGGTGGAAAACGATATTTCATGACATTGATTGATGATGCAACTAGGTTCATTATGTGTATTTATTGAAAACGAAAGACGATGCTTTAGACTATTTTAGAATCTATAAGGCGTGGTTGAAAACCGCTTAAACAGAAGATAAAAGACTTAGGTCGATCGTGGTGGAGAGTATTTCTCAAACGAATTTGACTTATTTTGTGAGGAACATGGCATTATACATGAGAGGACGCCCCTTATTCTCCCAAGTCAAATGGGATTGCCGAAAGGAAAACCGCACTTTGATCGACTTGGTGAATGCCATGTTAGACATCGGGTTTACCTAAGGTATGGTGGGGAGGCTTTGCTAACGCCTAATCATGTATTAAATAGAGTTCCTAACAGTAAATAAGGACAAAACACCATACGAGGTATGGATTGGGAGAAAACCATCACTTTCTTATTTATGCACATGGGGTGCTTGGCGAAAGTCAATGTGCCAATAACTAAGAAACGCAAGCTTGGACCTAAGACTATGGATTGTGTCTTTCGGGATATGCTAATCATAGTATTGCCTATAGATTTTGATAGTTAAAACCGAGGTACCGACATGCATGTTGGTACAATTATGGAGTCTCGAGATGCAACATTCTTTGAGAATATCTTTCCAATGAAGGATACACATAACACTACTAGCCAACCCTCTCAAATAATTCCTAGCTCAATCACACCACCAACCTTTGAACATACACATGAACTTGTCAATGAGGAGGATGATGTGGAGCTCCTAGAAGGAGCAAGAGACAAAGGATAACCAAATCCTTTGGTGATGATTTCACTGTACCTTGTGGACGACACTCCCAAGTCTATTTTAGAAGCATATGCATCTTCTGATGCGACTCATCGGAAGGAGGTCAGTCCAGTAGGAAATGGATTCCATTATCACTAATGCAACCTCGAGCCGACAGATAGACCTTATGGGTGCAAACCCGTAGGATGCAAGTGGGTGTTCAAAAAGAAGCTTAGGCCTGATGGTACTATTGAAAAGTGCAAGGCTCGGCTTGTTGCCAAGGGCTACACTCGAAAGAAGGCGAAGATTTCTTTGACACTTACTCACCGTTGCTAGATCGACCACAATACGAGTACTACTTGCTTTGGCCGCCTCACATGGTCTTCTCGCTCATCAAATGGACGTTAAGACAGCTTTTCTTAACGGAGAGCTAGATGAGGAAATTTACATGGAACAACTGATGGATTTGTAGTAGAAGGTCAAGAAGGCAAGGTGTTAAACTGTTGAAATCTTTGTATGGTCCAAAACAAGCTCCTAAGCAAGGGCATGAAAAGTTCGATAGAACAGTGACATCCGCAGCTTCACACAATGAGGCGATAAATGTGTATACTATCGCTATGGTGGGGGTGAGGGAGTTATTCTCTGCTTGTATGTGGATGACATCCTGATTTTTGGGACAAACATCAATGTGATAAATGAAGTCAAATTATTCTTGTCTCAAAATTTTGATATGAAAGATCTGGGAGTGGCTGATGTTATTCTAAACATTAAATTGGTTAGAGGTGAGGATGGGATTACACTTTTGCAATCTCATTATGTGGAAAAGGTCTTGAGCCGTTTTGGTTTTTCTGATAGCAAGCCTTCTCCAACACCTTATGATCCTAGCGTGTTACTCAGTAAGAACAAGAAAATTGCTAGAATCACCGGAATACTCTCAGATAATTGGCTCTCTTATGTACCTAGCTAGTGCAACAAGGCCATACATCTCTTTTGCTGTGAGCAAGTTGAGCCGGTTTACATCTAACCCAGGAGATGATCACTGGAAGGCACTTGAGCGAGTGTTGCGCTATCCGAAAGGTACCTCAAACTTTGGACTTCACTATATTGGGTACCGCGGTCTGCCGGAGGGTTATAGTGATTCCAATCGATCTCTCGATGTCGATGAGATCAAAGCCACTAGTGGATATGTTTTCACTATTGGTGGTGGTGCTGCTTTCATGGAGGTCTTGCAAATGCACTCATTTTGACGAGGTCAACCATGGAAGCGTAACTTGCGGCACTAGACATCGCTATTGTTGAGGCGTAATGGCTACGGATCTATTGATGGATCTACCTACGGTAGAAAAGCGCGCCGCCTATCCTCATGAATCGTGATAATCAAACCGTTATCGCTAAAGTGAATAGTTCTAAGGATAATATGAAATCGTCTAGGCATGTCAAGAGACGCATTGAAGTGCGTCAGAAATTGAGAAACTCCGAGTTATAACCTTGGATTACATCCAAACAACTAGAAACCTCGCGCATCCTTCACAAAGGGACTATCACGAAATGTGATAGATAGTGCATCGAAGGAGATGGGTATGAGACCCATGTGAGTTATCTATGGTAGTAACCCAACCTATGTGATCGGAGATCCCGTGAATTAGATCTGGAAAAACAAGCCATCGCTTAATCGGAGGAGAGTAATTTCAACCCTCTCTATGTGAAGATGCAATACTTCAAAAAAAGCGCAAGGCAAAGTTGGTTAAGGTCTTAATGTGTTCCATTGGCTCTCGGCGAAGACGTTATCTCGTAACGTTCTTGAAAGAACACACCTATATGAGCCCGATCGTTAGTCGCAGCTATGAAGATTTTGGGAAATCTCCTACTAAGCTCATGAAGAGACCAAGGAGTATGACTTATACGCCCAACCGAGGGGTAGCCTCATCATGCCTAGTATCGCTTAAGACTTCAAGTGAAGCTTGCTTGCACCAAACTTGCAATTCAAGGCATAGTCCATTGTTCAAGTTGTGAGTAAGTGTAGCTTGAGTTCTAGGTGGATGTTCAACCTTAATTGGTCTCCATCGAAACACCGATATATAAACAAGACATTGAATTGCAAATCTCTGTGGACTTTGAGATCCGTGGGGATTGTTGGATTATGTGGGCCTAGCCCATACAAGAAGAATAATTCCTAAATTAAATCTCAAAGGCCCACTCATGCAAAGGAAGGTTGCATGTGAACTTTAGTACCATATTGCTAGTTCTAGGAGAGGAAGACCACCTTAAAAGGGATGGTGCACTCCTAGTCACTTGAGGCATGTGTGGGAGAAAACTAGAGGAACACACACGCGCTCGCGCCGCTCACGGCCGGCGAGGCGGGCGGGCGCGGCGCACGGCACTGCGTGAATGGTCCGCCCCAAATCGGCGCCAAAAGCTTGATAGACGCGCTTCCTTTGCGCTTTTATCTTTTGTCGTTTTTGTGTGGCGTGAATCCGATCGGTTACGGGACTAATCTGCTTTGCCACGAGTTATGGAGAACGTGCGCGCGTCTTGATCACACGCCCCGATTCCTCCATAAATATCAATCGCCGCCTCCATACTGCAGACGAAATCAATCTAGGTTTTCGCCTCTTCCATTGTACTACGCCGTTTCACGATACTCCGTCCGCTTCACGCGCGTGCCGCCGTTCTCGAGAGCAGTCTCCGGAACCGCCGCCAAGTTCTCGCACCGGAGAGGGCGAATAAGGTTTTTGGAAGCGCTCGCGCGATCGCTGTCGTAGCTCGCTCGCCTTCCTCGACGCCGCCGCGAATCGCCATCGACTTTCGTGGATGACCGTGCTCGTAGTGTCACCATCGACAAACCGATCGTAACAGTAATCATCGACGCAACGGTCATGTTCTCCGCTTTAGATCTGCTCATGTTCTTTTCTTGGTTGACATGACTAGATCTCATTATGCCCGTGATGGTTCTCGTTATTTTGCGTGCATGATGCTATGATTAATTTATGGAATAAATTGAACCTACATGTGCTTATATGTCTAAATGAAATGCCATAGGTGATTCGAATTTTTTTTAAAAAAAATTCCAATTGTCGTTCTTTTGTCTGATTGGTGGGGTAGCTCCTCCAACCTCATGCGCAAAACTAGCGTACACCTTGACACAAATGCCATTACTTGTCTACTCCAAACATTTTAGCTCGTAATCATTATAGGGAACTAGGATGGAACCCGCGCCGAGCGGCGCGGAAGTTTTGGAAGGAGTTGATATTAGGTACGTGGGGCGTGATGCAAGAGTCATTTGAAAGTAAAAAGATGAAGACAAATTGTTTCAACTGTTGACTTTATATGACGTTAGTTTGTAAAAGGGGTTAGTATGTGTTTTTTTTCCTTTTTTCTGTTTTTTTTTCTTTCTAAGTATATGTTAGGGGTGACCTGGTATGTAAGATAGAGATAAAGTCGTTGGGTGCATCTGAGAGTATAATATTTACATACTAAGCTTCTAAAGCATTAATAGAAGCAGTAAAGGACGGAGTTACTACACAGTAGTTTTAAACAGGAGTAACGTAGTTCTAATACAAACTGTGGTGGTCTGATTTGTAGTTATAATACAAACTGTAGCATAGTTCTAATACAAAACATGGTGATCTGATTTGTAGTTCTAATACAAACTGTGGCGAGTTGATTTGTAGAAGCAGTGGCTGCGACGACTCCTACCCTGTTGAAAGGAATTGTATGAACGGAATAGAACCGTTATCTAGTTGAAGAGAGGTGACAAAATAGGATGGATATTTATTTTTTACTGTAAGAAGGCAGAGATATATACCAGCGATAGTGATGGGGCTTAGAGAGTGCTGGTGTTATTTTGTAGACGGCGTGGGCGTGTCTTTGTCTTTTAGCGGGTGGATCAAGTGTAGAATGGTGAGCCGGCGATGCAGGTCTATTTAGTAAGTGCAGTTGTAGTGTTATGTTGTAGGAAAGCAAGTGAATTAAATGTCTGAATATGTGATAATAGGCGTAATCTAATATAGTATAATAATGTACCTTTTATCTTTAAGTTGCTGGGGTGGGCTTCAGTCGGCATGATAGCGGTTCTAGGGTCTGGGTCTTGAATCTTTTTTTTTCAGGACAGATCTGTGAGAGCAGTTGTTAGGGAGAAGGAAATAAAAACAATTTGACGTAAGAGAGGCGGTGTATAACAAACGATGACAGTCGTGAGATTAAAGCAGGGAAAAATTTAAGATATATCTATTTGTTGTTTCTGCTGGAAGAGATGAATGTGTGTGTGTGTTTTTTTGTTGCATGATGAAAATAGTAAACAGTGAGACATTGCATAGGGGATAAAAATGGGTTGTAATGGTAGCAGGGAATGATGTAGTGTGGAGTAAATAAAACCCGACAACGATGAAGCGAAAGAATTACTAGAGAACCTGTACTAAACTTATGTAGATAAAGGCAATTAGAGAATAAATTGGACCATAACAAGCGATTCTGTACAAGCATAGTTACAATAAAAAAACTAATGAAAAGGAAAAGAAATAAACCTAGAGATCGCTTTGGAAGTTTGATATCGACCGTAGCGAACCACAGCAGCAACACGAGTCGAGAAGCGTGGAGGAAAAAGGAACCTGCAAGCGCGATGAAGAAATTACTAAAACTATACACGCTAAAAAAGAGCACATAGCGAGAATCTATCTAGCGATAACTGGGCGGACTCGCCATTCTCGCAAGGTCCGCCAATGCCGAGCTTCCTCGGCCGCGGTACCTCTACGCCCGTATTTTCTCCTACTCTCCTAGCAAAGACCGCGCCGAGAAGACGTTGCCTTCCGCCTGGCGCTGGGTGGCTCAATCGGCCGATCATTCGCATCGCACGCATGCCGCTGCCGAGTGCAGTCTTCACGGCGCCCACCACCGTGCACCACCAAGTGCAAGCCCAAAGTGCCCCACCGGCAGCCATCGCCCACGGTCACACACGCTCAACTCAACCCTAAATCCCCAAATCCCCAATGCGAAGTGGGGCGAGTGCGGAGGCGCCAAGGCGGGCGAGGTGCGAGGCAGCAGCGCGGCGCAGCGGGCGAGGCGGCCACCGGCGAGCGCGGCGCAAGCGGACGGGTGAGGGCATGAGGCGGTCACCGCCGAGCGGCGCAGCGGGCGAGGCGCCACCGCCGGCCGCCGAGGGGCTCGAGCTCGAGGCGCCGCCGCGCCGGCCGCGGGCATTGCCGCCCAGTGGCTCCAGCCTTCAGGCGCGCGCCGAGCCGCCGAGCGCTGCCGCCGCCTCGCTGCCCTGCTGCTCAGCCAGCGGGCCGGCCCGAGCCGGTGAAGGGTGAGGACGGTGCTCTAGCCTCTAGGCCTCCAGTGCGGCGTTGGTCGCCACGGCCGGGCGACGCTGCTCGCCGCCGCCTTCGCGCCTTCCGCCTCCCCTCCTGGCTCCTGCTGCACTCTGCAGAGAGGGCAGAGGATTGAGAGGAGAGACCGAGAGAGCAATGTCAAATAGTAAGTGGTTGAGGCTCGAGTGGATATGGTTGATTTAATCGATGATTGATTGATTCTTTAGATTCAATGGTTGCAAACTTCACAACTTGTGTTTTGTGAAATGTGAATGGTATGATGGTATGAATTAGAATATTAGTTGATATTTATATGAATATTGAATACTGAATTGGTTGTTAAAATTAAATTGACAAGCACATAATCATAGAAAGATATTGAAGATATTAGAGATATCTATATTGAAGTATTGAATTGTGCTTGATTTTGAATGATTCTTTTTAATTGGTTAGAAATGAATTTGAAGAGATACTTTAGCAATGTTTCATCTCAAGTACCGGTGCTAGTGGTACCGCCGCACAAGCAAGCACAAGGTATCGATGTCGATGCAACAACCGCCTGTTGCACAAGAACAAGTAGACGGCGACGCGATAACAAAGACAAACACAAGATATCGATACTAATGCAACAACCGTTGGTGTTGCACATGAAGCGAGAGCCAAGCAAAGACAACCACAACAAGAAGCCGGAGGTATTAAGGAGTTTAATCCGGATCACATTATTGTTGATCCGGGACTTCAGATTCCAATTGACGATTTTGATCCAAACATTAGAGATCAAGTTAGAAGGGCTTATTTGTCGAAGGGCCCAACTCAACCAATTGGTCATAATTTTCCTCGCAAACAATATGGAAAGGCGCTTAGGGTCTTTCGTGAAGCATGGTATAAGAAATATGATTGGTTGGAATATAGTGTGGAGAAAGATGCGTTTTTGCTTCTATTGCTTTTTTTAGACATGATCCCTTGATGAAAATTTTGGTCACGATGTCTTTACAAAAGTAGGGTTCAAAGACTTGAAGAATGCATACAAATCATTTCCGATCATGTTGGTGGGGCTAATAGTGTTCACAATAAATCAAGGACATCATATGAAGATTTTAAGAACCAAAAGTCAAGTTTGTCACATAAGGTTGTATCTCATGCCAAGGAATCAAATCAAATATGATATTCGTGTGTCTCGATCTTTAGATTGTGTAAGTTATCTCCTAATGCAAGGTCATGCATTTCGTGGACACGATGAATCTTCTTCTTCCTTAAATAAGGGTAATTTCAAAGAGATGATTGATTGGTACAAAGAAAGGAAAGAGGAAGTGAGGCATGCATTTGATGAGCTATGTCCTATGAATGCCCACATGACTTGTCCAAAATTCAAAGGCAACTTAGAAATGTTGTGCCCAGGAGGTCACTAATGTGATAAAGGAAGAGATTGAGATAGTTTTTTCTCCGTCTTATCGATTTAATCTCGTGATATATCCATCAAAGAGCAAATGGCCGTGATTGTGAGGTTAGTGATTGATTGTGTGTTCTATCATTTCTTTGAAACTTTCCATTGTTCTACTCAACTAATTTTAAATTTTGTCCTCTGTGTTTGTGAACAATAAAGGGAAGGTCATGGAAAGATTTTTGGGGCTCCAACATGTCACAGAGGTAACATCAAATGCATTGAAGAGAGCATTGGTTGGGATGCAAGCTAGACATGGTTTACTTATTGCTAGACTACGAGGGCAAGGGTATGATGGGGCTTCGAAATGCGAGGTGAATTCAATGGCCTTCAAAGACAGATTCGTGATGAGAACCCACTGCTTTCTATGTCCATTGCTTTGCTCATCAATTACAGTTGGTAATTGTTTCTGTCACAAGTTGTTGTTCGTCTATCCATGATTTTTCGAGTATGTGACTTTGATTGTGACCACCACTAGTGCATCTTGCAAGAGGAAGGATGTATTGCTTGAGAAGCACCACAAAATATTTTGGGTAAGTTTGGAGAGCGGTGAGATTTTTTCAGAAGAGGGAAACATCAAGAAACTAGCTTGGCAGACACTGAGATACTAGATGGGGCTCTCATTACGCAACCTTACTCCGTATTGAGTCAATGTGAGATGCAAAGGATAAATGTGCTAGGCATTGTGCATGAAGATGGGCGTAATCCATCTAAAGCAAAAGGGTTTGATGCAAATAATGGAGAGCTTTAACTTCGTGTTCATTTTAAAGATGATGTTGAAAGTGTTTCGCATTACAAATGAGTTATCTCGGTCTTGCAAAGGAAGGATCAAAACATTGTTCAAGCCATGTCATTGCTTGTTGATGTGAAAGCACGTTTGATCAACTTGAGGATGGGTGGTTGGGAGCCATTATTTGCAGAAGTTAAAATATTTTGTGATGCAAATAAGATTCTGGTACCAAATATGGATGAAGCAATACCAAGATGGGGCCGATCAAGGCGGGATAGGATCACAATAACTCAAGACCATCATTATCGTGTTGATACTTTCTTTGCAGCTATTGATGCTATTACCATAGAGATGGATTATCGCTTCAATGAGGTATCTTCGGAGTTACTTGTATGCTTTTCTTGTCTTGATCCAAGAGATTCTTTCTCTAAGTTCAATGTGGATAAGATTGCTCGACTTACGGAGATATATGATAATGATTTCTCCATTGCTGATCGTGCGACTATAAGGGATCAACTTGAAACATTCATTCTTCATGTGCGAAGAATTGATGATTTTATTGTTTGTCATGATCTTGGAAGTTTGGCCATGAAGATGGTTGAAAATGAAAGGCATATTGTATTTCCATTGGTCTACCGCCTCATTGAGTTAGCATTGTCATTAAATTGGCAACAACATCGGTTGAAAGAGTCTTCTCGTTATGAATATTATCAAGACCGATTTGCGCAATAAGATATCCGATGATTGGCTTAATGACTTAATGGTGTGCTACATCGAGCGAGAGATATTCAAAGGACTTAATCGTGATAAAATTAAGAAGCGGTTTCAAGTTATGAAATCTCGGAGAATGAAATTGCCTCGTTCTCCTAATCGTAATTAGTGCTTTAGCGGTATGTCTTTTGACTTCTTTTTTTTTCTGTATCTTTTATAGTTTATACTCAACTAATCGTGACACTACTAATCCATTTATTTTTGACAGGTTGCTTCTTCTATGTACTATCTTTATTCAAATTATTATGTTTGATAGCTTGGTGGCAAGTTGTTAATTAAGCTTTATTAGTGAGGTATTTCTCGATGTCCTACATTTATCTTCATTCGTTGATACTGTTTAATGTCATATACTCGTATTGGTGTGATTGCAATATAGTTCACATATGAGTTCTTTTGATTTGGGTAATACACTTTTGTCTGTGTTTCAAAATCTTTACTCTGCTATACCTAAAATTAAATCCTGAGTCCGTCAGCAGAGAATCTATATAGCGGTACTAAGAACGTCTAAACAGAATAGCAGGAAGGGGATTCTACGAAATCTATATAGGTGGAGGCAAGTAGCAGAGCGAAAAGGAAACAAAGCTAAATAGCGTAAGGGGAATCAATGACCAACCGGTAACCGCAACATAGAAGCCGACACGTGCTGAGTAACGTGGAAGGGGAATCTCCTGCAAATACTAAGAAGAACAAAAACGATATCAAAACATGAAATCAGCAAACATTAAGAACCGGAATAACAGATGGAGGAAAGGGGAATCGAAGGGAGGCGCTGTGGTGAGCGGAACGGCGTGGCCAGTAGGACTACGCGCGGTGGCCGGAGGCCGAGCCGCGCTGCTGGGAGGCGTGGCCGAGTGAGAGAGGGGGCGCTGGGGCGAGCCGGAAACGGCGCGGGCCAGGCAGGACTACGGCGCAGCGGCGAAAGCGCGCCACGGCGCTAGGAGGCGCGCCGAATGAGCAGGGAACTCAACAAATACGGAAAGCTATAACAAAGATGTACTAAGTGTCGAAAAATCTGCGCTGCATCCCGACGAAAGGACGATAATCGATCGCCGAAGGCAGCAGCGAAGCAAACAGCAATTTTAATAAGACGCTCAGAACGAAAAGTTACTAAATGTAAACATTCAGTTCGTCGAACTAAATAGAGAAAGCAGCTAACGACTACCTGAATCGGCAGGATGGACAAAACGCGCGTACGCAAGAACTCAGACAAAGCGTGTATTTGATCTGATACTGAGGCCACCAAGAAAGGAAACGACGAAACCGCGAACGCTAGATAACGAAGCTCAGACGAAACAACGAACGCAGGTTCTAGCAAAGACAACCGGTAAATCGCAGCGGAGAAAAAGATGAACAACAAACGGGGAAATGCAAGAGCAAGAAAGAGACAAGATGGTCAATGATCATTAATGAGTAGCGTGAGTCACGCAAGGCAAACAGACGAACCACAGCCGGGAGCAAGCGAGCTAAAAAAGCAACTAGCAGTGCTGGACAAATGGGCGCCCGCCCGTCCGGCACGGCATGGGTCCGCGTAGGCACGACCCGCTTAGGTACGATCTATTTTGACCCGGTTACTATTTGCAATACCGAAGCCGCCCACGCGCGGGGTGACGGCTTAGGCACGCCCATCGGGCGCTCATGTCGTGGTCGGGCCGCCTCCCTCTCCTCCGCGCCTTCGGCGGCGGTCGCGCCGCCTCCTCCCAGCGGGCCCGCACTCACCTCCTCCCCTCTTTTCTCTCGTTTGATTTGTGTTGTAAATGAATAGTGTATTTTTGTGTTGTAAATGAATGCTGTGATATTGTGAATTGTGATATGTGAATGAATGGTGTGATGAATCGTTATTGATTCTCGATGAATGCTTTGATAGTTTCATTTCGATGAAATGGTGTTGTACATGTTTGATTCATTGATTGTTTTCTCATTCTCTCGACTTCGAGCCGATGGTCCGATGTTCATCGCTTTATGCATAGTGGGCCGATGGGCGTGGCCGGCCGATCGAGCTCGTGTCGCGCTCGTCGCACAAACGACATCGATCGTGTCGCGTCGACGCCCGTCATGCCGTGGTGGCGCCCAAGCACGACCCGGCATCGTGGTCGTGGCCGCCCGTGAACGCGAGGGCCGCGCCGCGTTCGGACCGCCAAGCAGTGTCGTGCCTCGGCCGCCCGCATGCACGCCCGCTGGCCGCCTCTACAACGGCGGTAAACGCACCGCACCCCACTCAACAATGGGCCCCACAAAATAACCGCCCACAGCGCGACCAACGCCCAGCGAAGAAGCCACGAAAACAATGAGCGAACGAACGACCGACGCGACATGGACAGGGCTGGCCAGGCGCACGTCGACAGAGCAGGGCGGACATCTCGGCAGGAATCAAGCGGAAGCGATGGACGCGCAAAGATCGGACGGTGACGCCACAAAGATCGAATGTGCAAAGAACGGGCGCATCGACGGCAGCGGACAAAGTGCGGACGCGTGATCGGCCGCGTGAAGTTTTGCTGCCGACGTAGCCACCCCAGGAGCGGCATAATCCACCAGCTGTTAACTATGGTAGGACCGGAAAGGCGACTAGATGGGGGTGAATAGGAGCACAATCAATTTTTCGCTTCAAGATCGGATTCAAACATGATATTGACTCCCATAGCTATAAAAATTACGAAGATCAATATAAATAAGCATAGCGAAAGCTTGAATTGAATCTCCTTCGTAACCCCAAAAGAAACAATCAAAACACAAAATCACCTAATGAACAAGATCGATCAACAAAGTGGCGGTCGACCAGAGAAAAGGCTGGCGATCGGGAACGAGCGGTCGATCGGTGAACAAGAAATGAGCACGTAACAGTAGATTTCAAAGACGATTTCAAATAAAAATTGATCCAACTTTTGATCTACAACCTAAACTTCATGAAACTTGAAACATACCTTCCTAAGGATATTAGGAACCTATTCCAAGCAACGATTGAGAAGATCCACAAAAAGTTTTGATCTTTTCAATTTTACCAAGGAGGGTTCAAAACCAAGCAAAACGAAAACTCGACCCAAACACTTGTTCGTGGAAGATTGATGATCTAGATGATCCTAGATGTATTCCCAAACATCACAAAGAAGGTTGAAGAGGGCAAGAGATCAACCAAAACTCACTGATCAAAGAAAGACTCAAAATCACCAAATAGAGAGAAGAAAGAACACAAAGAGACACATCTTTGAGAAATCATCCATAGATTGATTCATGATGTTGCTAGTTACATCCACTCTCTCAAGGAGGACAAGAGCTCAATCCATGAGCACTCTCTCAACTCATCTCTAGAACCCTAAGCCTCCCTCTTTCTTCTCTAAGTCCCTAAACCAAACTAGAGTTTACAAATGGAGTGCTTGAGGTAGCTTGTCCAAGACACCCTCTATTTATAGAGAGGCCCAAACTTCTAGAAGAGTTAACCTAATGGCTCCCAAGGCCCAACACAAACGGGACACTTACGCACGCATTTTAAAGCGCCATCTTTGTCTTTGATTGACCTAAACCGCTTCTCCAAGCACCGCGGTTTAGCCAACAAGTCACAAAGCCGATTTGGTGAAATTACCAAAATACCCTTCTCGATCCTTCTCACGATCGAGTCCAATCTCGCCGGCAATCGCCGCTCCGCCACGTGTAGGTTGATCAACGGCTCTCATCATGTCGCAAGTCTCCCGTCCGGATCCCACCGGAATCACCAAGGCACTTGCACCGACCCCCATGCTGCTTGATCAAACCCATTGCATCGAACTGCCCGTTCGATCATCCTCGTCCATTTTGCACCACGCTTGAGTCACTTGACCTCACCCGGCATCCATGATCGTTCTAAACCTCAGCTTTCCAAGTTTAGTCCCGATCCTCTCGCCGTTGACCGTCATTGACCTTCAAGAAACCTGCACAACAATAGACAGATAAATCGTCTCCGGGAACAAGTTCTTCACAACTTGACCCACGTTAGTGATAACATGCAATATGCAACACATATGCAAAGATAAACATGGTATGACCTATCCCAAAATCAATTCTCCAAAAGAATCACCAAACAACACAAAATCGGCCGATCACTTATTCAATGGCCGGCCGACCGCTTTGGCCGGCCTCGACGCTCAACGCCGCCGATCGCCTTGACTCTGACAAAGAATTAAAACTTTGCCGAAAACATAAGAAATAGCAAACCAAAAAGTGTCATTGCCAATTGTAACATCATCTTAATATCGTGGACATATCCACATGATATCCACAATCTCCCCCTTGATGAACACATTGGCAATCTCCCAGAAAATGTAAGTTTGTGGTTTGAAAAGTAAAGAAATCGTCGTTTTCGTGCAAAGGCACAACTTGGTCCATAAGCAAGAGAAAGTCATGGAAATGACCAAGCTGGCTTCATAATAGTTAAGGCAAGTGAGTAAGGCAACAGAAGGCACAAAAGCTTCAATTTCCAGAGAATCACCAAAAATCTCACTTAATGTTCATATGAAAGAACAATTATTCTATATGACCTTCGATCATTGTGAGTCTTCAAGAATTGCAATTCAGATTCAGAAAAGGCAATAAAACCAAAAGAATGCAATTGAGATGCTCCCACTCGCAATGATCATCAATTTTCATGAAAGTTTCACTTTCTCTCATAAGACTCCAAAAAACTATATAACTACATTTTTACCAATCTTTCTCCCTCTTTGGCAATGTATTCATCAAGATACATGGAAGAAGATAGAGCATGAGTGGAAAAGAATGGTTGCAATTTTTTGTTTTTCATTTTTTTTAATAGGAGCCATGAGAATTATCCAAGAAGACTAGACAAGTATTACACCAAGCCATATTATGGGAAGTAGCAATGTTCCATCATGGCAAACCATATATAGCAAGCTAAAGCCAACAGATCAATAATCTAAAACGAAATAAGGCTTAGCATGACAAGATGCTCAAGATCATAGTTTAACTAAAGGTATTCAAAATGAGTCAAGTCGTGTCTATACGCAAAATGGAACCTAGAAACTAGACAAAGAGTCAATTTTGAGCATTTTGAGTGCAATTATGAACAGATTGTTCAAGCATTTCGAATTTTTAGCACATTACGATTTTGTCAAAATTCTTTTTATCTTTACAAAGCAAGTCCCGAACTAGGAGCCATCCACAACTACCTCCTAAGCTTCAACCAACTTAATTTGTGTTTCTTAGCAATGTGCTAGATCTCAAGCCTTGCCGCGACCATCCCAAGCAAGAAGCTTAACAGAGTGATCTAGGTCATCCAAAACTCCCCGAGTTGATGCCTAGTGCAATAGCAAGCCGTCTCATGAGAAAGAATTGGTGAGATCAGCTTTTTCACATAAAAGCTCATTTTTCATTTGCTTGACCTAAGAACTTCCAGAGCTTATTACAAAACTCGTGACGATTCAAGACTCTATTAAACGTGATATGACATGGCGTGAATCGAAGATGATCACTATGGCAAAACTAGTCACAAGAGCCAAGAAGTCATGTTTTGATACAATTTGCTCACATATAATAAAACTATCATGGCACAAGCTAAGCTACATATGAAAATCCATAACAGAAGTCTTAGTACACTAATACAAGACATGACAATGTATAAAGTATGAAATCAAGTCATACAAGGATAATAATCAAAACTCCATGAAATTATATTACAATGTAAGTTGTAGAATTGAAAATGCATTATGATACAATGAATGCAAAAGAGCAAAACCCCCCCTCAAAATAGGCCAAAAGGACTAATAACCCCTAACTCTCCCCGCAAAGTGGCAAAACGAGAAGAATCAAGAGCCTTAGTGAAAATATCAGCAACCTGCTGCTCAGACTCAACAAAATGAAGCACAACATCACCTTTCTCAACATGGTCTCTAAGAAAATGATATTGAATATCAATGTGCTTGGTCCTAGAGTGTTGCACTGGGTTTTTGGCAATGTTGATGGCACTAGTGTTGTCACAGAAAAGAGGAACACTATCCAAAAACAACCCATAGTCCCGCAAAGTAGACAAGATCTAGAGAACCTGAGTGCAACTGCTTGCTGCAGCTACATACTCGGCCTCGGTAGTGGACTGTGCAACAGAGGACTGTTTTCGAGAAGACCAAGAAATAAGAGATGTGCCTAAGAAATGACAAGTGCCAGAAGTACTCTTCCTATCAACTCTACACCCCGTAAAATCAGCATCAGAAAAAGCCCGAATAGAGAGAGCAGAATTAGAAGAAAACCAGAGTCCAAAGTCAAGAGTGTCTTAGAGGTACCTGAATATGCGTCGCACTGCTTGACGATGAGAAGCATGAGGGGAAGCTCGAATCGAGCGCATGCACACACAAATGAATTGTATGTCCGCCCGACGCTGAGGTAGAAGAGGGAGCCGATCATGCCGTGGTACTCTCTCGATCCACTGTCTCCATCCTCATCGTGGTCGAGCACGGTGGTTGTGGCAATGGGAGTAGACATTGGTCTCATCGCTTCCCATGTCGGGTTACCAAGAAGGTCCTTTGTATACTTACTTTGATGAATGAAGGTGCCTTCTTTCAGCTTGCTTGACTTGAAGACCAAGGAAGAAGGTCAATTCGCCATCATGCTCATCTCGAACTCTCTCGTCATAGAACTGGAAACTGACACCAAAGCATGAGAAGAACCACCAATATGATATCATCCACATAAATCAAACCAAGAAAATCACCGCCATGCTTGAGAGTGAACAAGGTTTTATCAACTATTCCCATTTTGAACTCATTATTAAGCAAGAAACTCTTAAGCCTATCATACTAAGCTCTAGGGGCTTGTTTTAATCCATACAAGGCTTTGGAGAGTTTAAAAACATAGTTTGGAAACTTATGATTTTCAAAACCAGGAGGTTGCTTGACATAGACCTCTTCTTCTATGAAACCATTAATAAATGCACTTTTGACATCCATTTGAAAAACTTAAAGCCCTTAGAAGATGCAAAGCTAGCAAAATGCGAATGGCTTCTAATCTGCTACAGGAGCAAAGGTCTCTTCAAAATCTAAGCCTTCACTGAATAACCTTGAGCTACAAGCCTAGCCTTGTTAAGTAACTACTTATCCT